>VYXC01007594.1:0-163755 GCA_013397175.1 Platysteira castanea | reverse complement strand
CTACCAACTCCAGGTACTTTTATGATTTGTGCTCTCTTATGTTCCCTTCCCGTGGTTGTAATGAAGGTTTGTGAGTACTACCATTTGAGGCTCTCTGTGGGGCTGAGAATGGGGGGGATAACTACTGGGCATTCCAGGAAATGTCTCGTGCCTAAAGCTGGCCTTTTGGGCTGACTATTTCAGAAGGAAGAAGGATTCAGGTGTCATGAGGAGAAAGTCTTGGCTTCTCTGATTCAGCAGTCTCCAAGGAGGCTTTTCATCCTAGTGCCCAGCTTAGACAGATGCTGAACTGATGGGAAATCTTGCCTTGCTACTGTTGGACCTCATCCTTCAGCTGGGCAGAATGTAGTCACTGGACTCAGGATTTGCGATTGGGGTGGTTCTTAAGTTAATGACATTAGAATTTTATACACTCTTTGGGAGCAGCTTTGGAGATGTTCTTCCCTTTCTCTCCTACTCCTTTGCCCTGTCTATGCTAATGGTTTTCAGAGATTATAGACATAGGAAGGAAGGAAGGATTCCCCTGCCAAGCTTTTGGGAGAAGTTTCACTCTGCAAGATAAATCTTGCTGTGAATGGTTGCCTTTGGGTGACCAGATCCACTAGTATGCTGGGATGTCCTTTATCTGGGTGACACTGGGAAAAGGCCATGCCAATCAGGCAGGAACATATTCCTGTACATGCTTCATTACTGGACCACATATTCCACTCTCAGCTCTTACTCCAGCATTTAGTGAGGTGTTCTAGGTAGTGAGGCAGAGATAGAAAGCCCCAACCAGATCCAAAGAATTACTTCTCCTCATCTCTTCCCTATTGGTAGGTCTCTCTGATTTGGTGATAGGTATCTTCCAGGGCCATCCCCAGTATTTTCACTAGGCAAGGAGGGCCAAGACCCTATCTGTGCATGGATATCAAGTAGTCTGCTGTCTGGGGCCAGAAAGGAAGGGCTGGTGCTAGGGACCTTTGCTGTGCTAAGGGTGGGCTGACCTGTCTGTGTGTGTGGCAGCTGCCTCATGCACAGCTTCTGTTCAGTTCACATTGAATCGCACTCATGCCTTTGTGCCTTTGTCTGTTTTCTCTGTCCCTGCTGTTTCTAACAGCCCCACCTTCATCCACACCGAGCACACCAAAATCGACAACCATTCCTCCGCCACTGGAGACTTCCACCACCACCACCAGCCCTCCGAGCACAACCACAACTGTTACTGGATCAACACCCACCTCAACTACTTCAAGCACATCCTCACCAACACCAACATACACCACCACTCTACCAACTCCAGGTACTTCTCTGGCCTGTGCTGTTGTTTGTTCTCTTCTTGTGGTTTCCCTGAAGCTACATGAGCACCTCAAATTGTGCCTCTCAGAGCGATCCAGGATGGGTGTATCTGCAGGGCAACCTTGGAACAGCCTTTGCTTAAAACTTGCCTTTCATCTGGCTATTTAAGAAGGAACAAGGTTTTGGGGTTTCGGGTTTCTGGGGAAAAGGTCTTGGCTTCACTCACTCAAAAAATCTCGGAGGACGTGTTTCCTGTTGATGCTCAGCTTACATAGATCTTGAACTGATGGGAAATGTTGCTTTTACTGCTGCTGGACCTCATCCTTCAGCTGGCCAGAATGTAGTCATTGGACATATGTTGTGCAGTTGTAGCATGGCTTTGGTTTTTTGGCACTGGCATTTTAGGCACTGTTTGGATATAGCTGTGTAGACTTTCTTCCCTCTCTCCCATTCCTTTGCCCTGTCAGTGCTAATGCTTGTCAGTGGTTATAGATGTAGGAAGGGTGGATATGCTTTTGGGAACAGTTTTGCTTTGCAGACTGTGACCTTCTGTGAACTGTTGTCTTTGGCTGGCCAGATTCACTAGTACTCTGGGAAACCATTTATCAAGGTGACATTGGGAAAACCGACATGCCAATCAGGCAGGAAAATATTCCTGTGCATGCTTCCTTCCCTGATCACAGCTATCCATCTCAGCTCTTACCCCAGGATTTAGCAAGGTGTTCTAGATAATGACACAGAGATAGAAAGCGCCAGCAAGGTCAAAAGCATTGCTCCTCCTCATCTCTTACATATTGGTAGGTCTCTCTGATTTCGTGAGAGGCACCTTCCAGCACCATCTCTTTGCTCAGAGGGGAGCACCATGACCCTGTGTGTGCATGGATTTTAAAGGGTCTCCTTTCTGGGGCCCGAAAGGAAGGGCTGGTGCTGGCGTGGGCTGACGTGTCTAGGTTTGTGCCAACTGCCTCATATGCAGCTTCTGTTCAGTTCACATTGAATCACACTCATGCCTTTGTACCTTTGTCTGTTTTCTCTGTCCCTGCTGTTTCTAACAGCCCCACCTTCATCCACACCGAGCACACCAAAATCGACAACCACTCCTCCGCCACTGGAGACTTCCACCACCACCACCAGCCCTCCAAGCACAACAACCACTTCAACTCCTGGAAGTATTATCACCAGAACCCCAGAAACTCCACCCACAGAACCAATAAGTAATTCCCAGGGTTTCATGTCCTTTGTTGGTTTTAGAAAGCAGGGTTTATTGGCAGCTTAACATGTGTTTTAGTTTCTATTCTCTGCACTACTGTAATTGATTATATTTAAGAAATATCCCAGCTAGCCTTTCAGCAGCAATATCGTATCCCCTACTGTCACAGTTTATCTGTACATGAAGTACATGAAGGAGTTTGTCTGTCCTCACCCAAAGTGAATTAGTTTTTGTTGAAGGACTGTACTTGAAGGCTGTGTGGGCAGAACCATTGTATCTTAATTCCTCTAATTAAGCACTCCTATGATGTACACAGTGCTTCTCTCTCTATCATGTGTCACTGATACCATGCTATTAAACCACAAGCAAATGGCTCTGAGGCTGGTCTATGAGAATCATGAATATTTTTTAACATTCTAATCAAAAACTATTTAAAGGAGTCTCCATTAGCAACCATAATGAAAACTGGCCATGTGAAAAAGCAGAAAAGTGAATTTGGGGTTTGTAGCATCCCAAAATAGCTTGTGGATGAGTAGTCTTAAAGGTTTGGGCATTAGAAATGGAACACATACTGCTCCAGCAACTGCTCAGTTTCTGTAGAATCAAATGACTCTGAGCATAATCAGTGGTGGTATGAATGTACCACATGAAGCAGCACAGGGAATAATGGTATTTCCATAGAATATATTATGACAGCAATACAGAATTAACCAGAGTTCCTTGATCTACTCAGTGGATTCCCCTGGATCTAGGACTGCTGAACTCTTCTCTGCAGTATAAAGTTTTAACACTGCAGAAGATGTTCCCTCTGACACTGATTGTTGATAAAGTGTTTATGTCAATGTCTCCTATGTAAAAACCATTAATAAAACAATTTCTGCTTTATTTCTGTTTAAAGACCCTACGCTTAGGCTTGTTGAACGACATATGCTTAGTAGAAAATGACATGACATTAGGAAGAAAATGCAATTTCCCTACTTAAAATACTCGGTTTTCTTCCTGTCTTAAAGAGGGTACAACACCAGAAACAGAGACGTCGATGATGACAAGCACTCCAGTTACTTCTTCAGCCACCCCACTGCCAACAACAAGTACAACAGAAATAAGTACAGAATTTACTGCAAGCACCACTAGTCAGCAGTCAACATCACCAGTGTCAACAAGCCCAGTGACAGCTACCACCTCAGAAGTCACTGGAACAGGATCGACCGCCAAGACTACCACTTCCGGCCCCACGCCCTCAAGATCCACCAGCACCACACCAGTAACAGAAACACCTGTTCATGAGACCACTACCACCAGGACCCCAAGCCCTCCAACAGGATCGCATACCACCACCACCTCAGGACCAGGCAGCACTACTGTCACACCACCATCAGTATCAACAACCCCATTCACTGGAACAGGATCGACCACCAAGACCACCACTTCCGGCCCCACGCCCTCAAGATCCACCAGCACCACACCAGTAACAGAAACACCTGTTCATGAGACCACTACCACCAGGACCCCAAGCCCTCCAACGGGATCGCATACCACCACCACCTCAGGACCAGGCAGCACTACTGTCACATCACCATCAGTATCAACAACCCCATTCACTGGAACAGGATCAACCACCAAGACCACCACTTCAGGCCCTACACCCTCAGTGTCCACTGCCCGCACCACCACAGTTGGAACAGAAATAAGTACCCCAATGACAACCTCTGCAACTGTTACTACTCCGACAACATCACCTGCTGTTACTACCACCATGACTTCAGGACCATCCTCCCCAGAGTCTACTGCCAGCTCTACTGTATCTCTGCCACCAGTATCAACCAGCCCTGTGTCAACCACCACCTCTGGTACTACTCCAACAAAAACCTTTACCACCACTTCAGGAACCACCTCTAGCAGTTTTATCACAATCAATGCAACCACCACCTCCACCACCTTCAAAACCCTTCCCCCTGGCTCAACTAGTACATCTGGGCCTACTGCAACATCAACTGCAGTCACCACTACAGGAAGTTCTACACACACTGTAACTCCTCCAGTTAATGGCTCGAGTTCAACTACAGGTCTAATACCAACCACTCCTAAAAAAACTTGTACTATTTTCCCTAATGAATCTTATGAGGTGAGTAGAATTCATGCTTTCATTCTGCTTTGGGTGGAGACTAGACACATAAAGTCAAAGTTAGTGATGTATAGAGTAGGCATTAATCTGGATAGGCAAGGAAGTATGAGTCTGTTCTATTTCTTTAGTTTTCTTGAGCATCAGCAAAACTTCCAATGATATTTGGATTGACAGCTTATATACTGCTATTAGCTCTTCAAGGATAGTTTTTAAAAAGCTTTCTGCAAGAAGCTAGATCAGAGTTCAGTGTTTCTCTTTCTTGTAGGATAGCTCTGATGAAGAAGAAACCAAGAGTTAAATGGTGCTAAGCTATCTTTACTATTTCTGCTTTTGAATAAGTCCAGAGTGGGTAAAAGTTTTTTGTGTGTTTACATTGCAGCTCAACAAAAATCCACAGGGCTGAATTTGTCTGAGTTTGGAATGAGTCGTGCTTATTCACAGTCTGGTTTCAGGAGAGGACTGTGAAACAGATCACTGCATTGAAATGCTTGTGGAATTTGACTCAGAGTTCTTTTTTGTTTAGTTTTTTTTTTTTAACCCTCCACCTCTGACACAGACAAGTTAGTGTCTTCTACATTTCTAAAGCCTCCTCACAGGTTAGATGCCTACCAACTTGCTCAGTAGATCTGCAGGAATAAAAATTATACATGACTGAAAAACTGGTAGAAGATAGAAAAAAATGCATACAATCACAATGCATGCACACAATCACCTAGAACATTTCTCCTCGAACAGTTGGAGTTCACTGTAGCTTTAGCTGTTAATCTGTTCTAGGCATTCATGGAAGGGAATTGATCATATATTGGCCATTCATACTGATTAGCGTCTTTCACTGTTGGTTAGAGAGGGTGTCTAGGTGATGAGGAGATTAAATAAAACATCTCAGTTTTAGATAGCTGAAACTAGAAAAGGTGATTCCCATTTCAGTTTACTGGCTTGACTTCTGTAAGTAATGCTTTTCACTTAGCAGCTCTCAGTTGTCCTAGCTTATCTTGCAGATCTAGATAGTGCTGACTGATGCACTTCCATCCTATTTTCAGATTTCTATTGGGGAAAGAATTGTCAATAAACATATGGCATTTTAAAAACCGGCAGAAGATATTCAGGCATAACTGTTGTTAGTCCACTGCTTCCTAAGGTTTGTCTCTGTCTCTCCCTCCCCCTCTCTTTTCAAACACAGCAAGGTGACTCATGGTGGCTCTGTGAGTGCATTAAGGCAATATGTGTAGAAGACAACATTGTCCAGGTGATTCCAGTTGTCTGCAATCCACCTCCGAAACCCACGTGTGCCAATGGACTTTCTCCTGTGCGAGTCATTGATGAGGATGGATGCTGCTGGCACTGGGAGTGTGATTGTAAGTATATATTTTGCTGAATATTTAATCTCCTGAGGGAACGATACTATGAAGACCAACAATATTTATCAGGGAACAAGTATTGTGGAAGGCTGTGACCCAGTCTTCTAGTGTTGGTTAGTTTAAAGTGCTTTGTTGATTCTTTTTAGCTAATTGAGGGATTTGCTTAAGTTGCCATTATCTCTACATAACTGTTGTGTCTTCAGTTTTTTTTCATCTCCCAAAGTAGGATTTAAATGTCCAGATGCAGACATCTATAGCTAGAAGCCTACATATAGGTTACTTGTTCAGACTATCAGTAAAGATATATCTATGGTACAGTTAATCTTATTCTCAGTTGTCTGTCATTAATGTCAGATGAACTGTGCATTTAAAGTGCCTGTTTTTTATTGATGACTTCTAGCTAATGAGCTCATACATTGACATATACACTTTATTAAAATTAAAATGCCCAGAGTTCAGTGAGATGTTTCCCACACCTACAGATTTTGCTTGTAGTCTAATACGATTTGGTATGTTGCCATAAGAGCCTAACTTAGCTGTATGTTTTTTTAGGCTACTGCACTGGCTGGGGAGATCCACATTACATGACTTTTGATGGATTGTACTACAGCTATCAAGGGAATTGTACATATGTCCTTGTGGAAGAGATCAACAAGAAAGTTGACAACTTTGGTGTCTACATTGACAACTACCATTGTGATACACGGGATGTAGTGTCCTGTCCTCGAACGCTCATTGTGAGACATGAGACTCAGGAAGTGAGGCTAAGAACAGCACAACCAAATACTCTACAAGTGGAGGTACTAGAGAATGACACCATTGATTTCTTGATTCAGATATTAATACTGCATCAACAGATATCAGTACTGCATACCGTGATTTATATTCACAAAGTTTGGGGAAAAATATTAATCTGTATTTTAAATTCAGTAACAGTTTAGATTATAAAATTGGGCTGCTTCAAAGGACTTCAAAGGACTACTTCAAAGCATTTTTTGAGTCTGAATACGGGTGAAAAAAATTTCTACAACTTCTTGTCTTTTTAATCTCAAATCTTTGCAGATCTCTTCTAAATACACAAGTGTGGACAAATTGCTAAGATTTACGGATATAAAATAAGTTAATTTATAATTAACATTAATGTAACAAAGGGAAACAATGTGGAATGGGAGGAGATACTGTAAGGTAAACATAACAATAAAGTGCTGGCCTGAAGCATTTTTAAAAAGTACCATTAGTTGCTTTGACTTGTGTCACCTTTTTAATTTTTCAGAATAGGGCACTTATGTGTGTATTCCATTGATAAATGTGATGTCCCAGATTTTGGGCTTCAAAACTGGTGAGAAGTGTTTGGGATTTTTTGTAGTTTTGTGCTATTTGTTTGTTTTATTTTTGTACATTACTCTGTGAAAATATTACAAGTTAGGTTGCAACATATTGTTGAAAATTTACAACATTTAGACCTCTTTTTTTTTTCTCTAAAGCAAAGAAATCTCCCATTGCTGAGTAAAAGTAGTAATGTTAGTTTCACAGGTATATCATGGCTACGGTATTTAGGTAAATAATACAGTTTTAGTCTTATTTCTTTTATTTAATTTTCCTACAAGCATGTGCCCTTTATGCCAAGAAAATGTTCCCTTTATGCCTAAAACATTATACCATATGAATTTAGGAGAATTTCATATCCCACTTTCATGAGGAGTCCTTGAGGCCATAGTCACTCTAATAAGTCTGCCGAGTGTTAGGATTTAACTGGTTTAAACTTTGAATTTTTAGCCTCATTTGTCAGAGGTTGATAGGTTTTTTGTGGCTCAGAGAAGAAAAGTTTGACTTTCCAGTAACAAAGGAAACTCAGGAACACTTGTTACAAATTAAAAGGATATTATTTACCTTTACATTCTCTCTGCAAAGCAAAGGAACAGTCAATTGTTTTGAAAAGTCAAACTAAATATATGCTTCTTTTCTGTTTTCCTTTATTTATTAGGTGACAGTAAACAACCAGCTCGTGGCTTTGCCTTACAAGAAGTTTGGCGTGAGCATCTATGAGTCAGGCATAAATCGTGTTGTGGAAATTCATGAACTGAAAATGAATGTGACCTACAATGGCTTGTCCTTTTCTATCAAAATGCCCCACAGCCTGTTTGGCAACAACACCCAGGGACAGTGTGGTAAGGCCTACTCTTCTGATTTTTGGACTCTCAGAAAACCACAATGACAGCCCTGCTGCAAAGATTTATGGAACGTTCTAATGAATCTGTGAGTGAATTCTTTCCCCCCTTATCACCCTTAGGTACTTGCAATAACAACACGGCAGATGACTGCATGTTGCCAAATGGAAACATTGCAGAAAACTGTGAAACCATGGCAGATCACTGGCAAGTTGTTGATCCTTCCAAACCACAGTGCTCTCCAGGCCTAGTTCCTACAGGTTCACCCAGCACAACAACAACACAGCCTTGCAAAGAATCTTCCATCTGTGAGCTTATTTTGGGAAGGTAACATTCCTCTTGGTTTTGCAAGCCTTTGGTCTTTGATTTAAATGGAAATTTTAGGATTAATTTATGAATGAAAGGTTTTTCTAACTATTGCTCCATTTCTTATATCTTTATGGGTTGCTTCCACTCCTTTTACTTTTTTTGTTTTGGGTTTTTTTTTTTTTTTGCTGACAGTTTCTTTCAACCCTCTGACTGCCACATTAACCTTTGTTGATGTTCCCACATTCTTCTACACTATCTGCCCTCCCCTGTCTCATGTTCTTGCCTTTTTCCACATTTACTTAGCAGAAAATAGAGTCCAACTGAAAGCAGAGATCTTAATTTTTAGAACACCATATCAGAACTGAAAAAGAAAAAAAATCAAAATCTCTTTAAAGAGATAGCACACGGTTGCTATCAATAATATAGAGCTCCTGGACTCAAAATGTTGATGTCTAAGTGTTTTGTAGGTGAAGGAAGAATACTTTAAGATACATTGAAAGATTACAATGTGGATAAGTGCTCTTAGCACAAATCCTTCATCAATAGTCCACATCCACGTGTCCTTAATCTCCCATGTCCACTGTTGCCACACCATAACATGTTAGGTACATTGAAAAATGTATGGATCATTCAGTAACTAATAATGATAAATGTTTCTGTTTCTAGTGTGTTCGAGCCGTGCCACGCATTTGTCCGGCCTGAAAAGTACTATACAGCCTGCGTTTTTGATAGCTGTTTACTTCCCAACCTAGACCTGGAATGCTCAAGTCTGCAGATCTACGCTGCCACCTGTGCTGATCAAGGCGTATGCATTGACTGGAGAAAGCACACCAATGGTGTATGCTGTAAGTATCTGGCTATTTATCTTGAATTATTAAGGAAGATTACGTGGAACAGTTTCAGCAGTAATGTCATACTGCTTTCAGAGTAATGAAGACACCAACAAATCCCACCAGCCGATTTCCTTAAGTAATTTTGCCGGTAACATTTTTAACAATGGAAATGATAAATGGGCCTGCAAAAATGTACATGTATTGACTGCGCCAGAAACATCTGTATCAGTACATACTTTTTTGCATGTAGGCAGTTCTGTGCTTTGCAGGCATCAGCAGATCACTCTCTATTTGGTGGCATGTGCATTAGTTTTCATCTGCAGTAAGAGCACAAAGGGTAGGAATACAGTCCCCTTTGAGAACTTGTGCAAAAGAGACTGAAATTATGGGAAAAATTTGTATTCTAGATGTAGACTCTTGGCTTTATCACCTTAGTGTAAACTATGGTACTATATCTCTATGGCTAAATTGCACAAAATGATTCCATTTAGAGACATGAGTCTGCTATTTGGGATTTTTTCTCTTTGCTTCTCAAGATTGTCATAGATACATAGGAAAATGAGTAAACAGTGTTTAAGTTCTTGGCATAAGGTCATGGGGCTTTTATATGATATTATTACTGAGCTCTTCCTCCTTTTTCTTCCATTCCAGCTCATGAATGTCCTCCAGGTAAAGAATACAGAGCATGTGGTCCTATTAAAGAGATGACCTGCAAATCAAGGTAAAAAATTCCTTCACAGTTAGTTATAGCTTGTACAACTATTCAATCATATCTAATGCACAGGTAAATGACCAAAATCAATTTCCTCTCATGTCTTAAACTGACTATCAAATTTATTAGCACTATTCTGTTGACTCTAAATCTGGGTGCCTGAACTGTTTCTGTTGTGTGACTATATCAAACACAAACACTGACAATCCCCAATCACAAATGAGCAGATTGTTTGCCACTGTATTTTCAGTGAAAGGTTATTTGGCATAACCCTCCTGTATGTGCCTACAACATTAATGGTGTTCCTCTGAACATTTTGTCTCACAGAGGACAGAATGACACATCAACTGAACAAGTGGAAGGCTGTTTCTGCCCTAACGGAACCATGCTGTATGACTATGGTGTGGATGTCTGCGTGAAAACCTGTGGTGAGTTTTACCGCTTCACTTGGATGCATGTTTGTTTCCTCTTTGTCGTTTTCTTCTCATTTTTGCAACATAGATTTGAATGTATGCAGTACTCATACACTGTGTAGTAGAGATGCCTCCTGTTATGTGACTGGTAATGGAATTTTATTTTGGTATTTTCCCAGGCTGTGTCGGAGTGGATATGATACCGAGAGAGGTATGATGCTGTATGTTTTTGGATTTCAAGTAGAAGTTTGGGTGGTGAGAGGAGAGTGGTCTCCACTGGTGCATTCTTGTTTTGTCATCTCCCAACTTTGTATTCCTGGTTTTACTTCTGTTCCTTTAAATTGGTTACTATGCAATCACTCATTTTATTGTTTTTCAATGACAGTTTGGAGAAAAGTTTACAGTGGACTGTCAGGACTGTATTTGCCTGGAAGGTGAACATGGCATTGTATGTGAGCCTCATGAATGTAAACAAAAGCCGGTCACTTGTGATGGAGAAGGCTTCTATGAGGTCAAGGAAGTCAATCCTGAAGATACCTGCTGCCCTCTTTTCACTTGCAGTGAGTTTATATTTCTATTTCTAGTCTTTCTATACCTCTTGGAAATAGAAAGGAAAAGAGACTGAACTACCTTAGTACCAGAGATCTGCAGCAGCAAGTCACAAGATAGTATCTTTCCTCATGCTTTTAAAAATCGACTTGTCCAGTTCTAGGAAAAATACATTTTAATATTGCAATGATTCAGTATAACTGAATTCACAGTTATAGGACTCAACATAACTCAAGCTATAGTTCTTGAGTTCAGGGCCACATTTTATTTAAGCAAATGCAGATAAATTATGGAATTCTCTGTAGATTTTCATTTTCCAGCAGTTGCCTAAAATCCTGGAGAGAGTAGGAGTTGTTCCCTACTTTTTTGCATAGAATGGTGATACTTTATATAAACACAGGATAATTACATAGTAGAAAAAAAAATCATAAATTAATACAATACCCCATGTCCAGTGCCTGGATTAACGAGGAAAAATGTGTTTCATATCTGCAATTTGTTTCTTTGAAGATAATCTGGGCTGTTTCCTAGCAATGGAAAGTTCATCCTAAATGATTTGATAGGTGCTTATTTCTAGTAGCTGTGATTTAGTGTACTTGCTGGCTTACTCCTTTTTTTTTTTTTCCTCAGAATGCAATACAAGCTTGTGCACAGCTAAAGCCCCCAAGTGCTCACTGGGATTTGAAGTTCATTCTTATATTCCCAGTGGTCAGTGCTGTCCTGTGTACCAATCTCCTAAGTCCCTTGGAAATATATTACAATGATTAGCCTTATAGTTATATTTACTACATAATTTAGCATTACACTTAAGAAGACTGTATGCAATAGCCTAAAAGAGATATTAAACACAGTCCGATTCTACAAATTCATTACTATTAAAATTGGTTATTAATGCTATAGTTATGACAGCTAGGAAATCGTATATAGTTCAGGTGACCCTAGTTCAATTTTCCTGATTATAATTACATGTAAGAACAGCTACAGAATTAACTGGGATGATTGTCTCAGCTTAATCTAGCAAAAAGTCCCTAGAAGCATCCCCAGCAAGACAGATTTACAGTTCTTGGTAACTGAAACAAAGAAGTACTTGTATCTGTTAAGTGGATATTCTTGGCTATGAACTGGACTGCATGTATTGAGACAAAACTTCTTCCCTTTTTGCACATGCAGCATTAGTTTTTATACTTTATATATGCCCTGTCTGCTACCAGAACTGGGGAATAACCATACGAATTGTGATTCATTGTGGAAGAAATAAATTTGATTACAGTTGGGTGAAGACATTTTTTATTCTTTTTTTCCTATCTAAACATCTATCTCCTTGCTTATTAACAGTTCCCAAGGGGGTTTGCGTACATGAGAATGCTGAGTTTTTGGTAAGTTCCTGTTTCAATAGTCTTCTAAAAATGCTTAAAAGACCAGTCAGTATACTTGATCAGAAGTGCTATGAAGAACTTTATCCAGTAAAAACAATATTTTAGAAATTTTCTAATTTCTGTCAGGAGTTTATAAATTTCACAAAGCCTGAATCTTTTCTGAAATTTCCTGTGTAGGAAAGAAATTGAAGGGCTGCATGTATGTCAGTACCAGAGAAGAATTTGGGTTAAGAGTGCTGGTGTTTATAAAAGTCTGTCCACACTTACTGTCAGCACATTATTGCAGTTTTAAGAACCTGTTTTCAAAAATTAAAAGATATGTAAACAAATATTATTCTAACCAAACCTAGATTTCTAATGAATTCTCTTGTGTCTAGTAATTGTACCTGTTCTTTTAGTATCAGAGTTTGTCATTACTATACAGGACTTCAGTAAAAGCACACATCAAATTACATTCAGTATTTAAAATGTTGTCTTCATAAATGGCTAGCCAAATAGCTATCCAGTTGTCCTTATGATTTTTTCTTTTCCATTGCTAGATTTACAGACTTCTAGAAAATTAATAAATGTCGGTCAAACACACGCTATCTCATTAATCTGTGGTTCTTTTTCCTTAAAATTTGTAGCCCAACTCCTCAGTCTTTGTTGACAAGTGTCAGAATTGTATCTGCACAAATGATGTGAACATCAGCACTCAACTGAATATCATCTCCTGTGAACGTGTCCCTTGCAACACATACTGTCAACCAGTAAGTGGCAAACTTAAAGAAACAAAAGACCCCAAAATACCCATATATGTGAAAATCAGTTTGATCAGTGAGAGGTATTAAGCAAAGGACAGGAAATTGAAACTCAGAGACCAATTCCAGCATGGATATCAGCTATCCTTTGATCAATCTACTGCCTGAGATGGATTGTGTAGCTGACAGCATTCAGTTCACACTGGCAGGATTAGCTGGGAAATTTCTGTAGACAACCTTGTGGAGTGATATTTAATTATTATGCATATTTATTGTAGTGCTTAAATTTATTTCATTTATAACCTGCTTTTATTACTTGTCTTCTGTTGGTTTGGAACAAAGGCACAAATCTAGAGTGCACTCCAAAGTGTAATCAGTTAATGGATTAGTATGTTTTCATTTATTTCTCAAAAATTCTTCTATCATTGTGCTTTGTTTTTAATTAATTTTAATTTCTAGGGCTATGAACTTAAACCAGTGAAAGGCGAATGCTGTGGAAAGTGTGTGCAGACCAAGTGTATTATACACACAGCAGACAATTCTGAACTCATCTTGAGTGTAAGTATGCTCTACGTCTTATGTCTCCACCAAACCTGTAAAGTTCCCTGTTCCAGAAAGGGAACATCTCCTTGCCAGAGACAAGGCTTTAGTGTAAGTTTGCACTGGAAAGATCAAAATCTCATCTAAAGCAAAACCTAGTTACAGTTTTTTGAATTGAAGGTAGGTCTTATGAAATAAAATTATCTGGAAGACCTGTCCTAGAATGAGAAATGCAGTACCATTGGAAGGGGTTTTCTTCCCATGTCTAAAAGCTTGGGCTTTTCTATGTTATTTGATTTCTGTATGCTGAAAAACACTATTAAAGCCTACATATGAAATAATTCTATTGCCCCTGTAGGATAAAGATTTAGGGTTGTTCTTAATTAACATAAAATAGTCTAGCTTTTTGAAGGCAAAATCCATTGGCATGGATGATTTTGTTAAAGTATGCTATGTACTTTAGAGGCATTTTTCTTTCTCAAGGAAAATCCCATGTAAAACTGAAGATTTTCTCCATGTATGGCATATTGCAATCCATGTCGTGATCTGTATCCCAAGTGGCTGTTAACCTAAAAATAATTGACTGGGAAAAAAGATGAAAGTCATTGTCAGAGGGCAAGAAAATTTCTATCTGAGCTCCCTTCAGCTTTCCTTACTATATTTTACATTTTACTTGTAGCCTGGAGACTTTAAAAATGACCCTCGCAACAACTGCACCATTTATAGCTGTGTAGATGTCCACAGCCAGCTTATCGCTTCCACATCTGAGATCACCTGCCCAGCATTCAATGAGGAGAACTGCAAACCTGTAAGTAAAAATTTAAAATTTACCCTCTACTCAATACATAGATTACTTCAGTTTAATTCAGCCATCTAACTAACAAAAGTAAAATTTAGCTCTAATAACCTTTCATCATATTTTCTCATCATTCCTAAGGGTGCAAGTTCCAGATGCATCCATGCACAGCCCTATAGAGTATATAAAATAAGATACCTGGGTGAGAATTCAAGGCTTATGAGTGGTATCTGTCTCTCAGTAGCCAAAATACTGGTCAGCACTGAGATACTGAATCTTTGCTGACTGCTTTGTTTGGGGTCCTATCTTAACAAGAACCAGGTTTCCTTGAATGTTACAGAAACACAAGCTGTTCAGTCAGTAGGCCACCGGCAGCACAATGCACAGTCCCCATTCAAATACAGAGGACTCTGAGAAAGCATTTGTTGGAATTGTTTCTGAGGAAAAGTTGCAAGATGTTAACTGTAGACTTCCTTCAAAAAATTGTTTTTATTTTCACCATCCTTTGTAAATGGATAAATTTCAAGTCAGGAAGAGATCGTTATCTTTGCTTATTTAGATCAATGCTACCCTTTTCACTGGTTATTTCCAACCACTGAGGAACTGCCCTTCTCAGTTTTTGGCCTGAATGCCTATTTAACATAGAAAAATAAAATTACATAATTTTTTTCTGTTTCTTTTCTCTTTCAGGGAACTATTTCATTCTTACCTAACGGTTGTTGCAAAACCTGTAAGTATGCCAGTGTATCTGAATCAATAATACAGAGAATGAATTGTCTTCTTAAATCAACCCATTTTCCAGATATATTTGTATTTAAATAGATACTTTTATGTTTATATTTGTCATTCCAAGCCCTCACTGTCTGATCTCTCTGGAGAAGTTTAAGTTGAAGCAGAAAGACCACTTAAGGCAATTCTTTGAGTGCACTAGTGAAGCCCAGGGAATGCTGAGGTGTGAGGGGCTTCTGGAGGTATTTCACTGACAGGATTTTCTGCTCTTTCCCTGTAGGTGCCCCTCTGGACAGCCGCACACCCTGCTCTGTGCGCCACAGAAAAGACTTTATTGTCTACAATGGCTGCCGCTCCGTGGACAGAGTTGAGTTGACTGAATGTGAAGGATCATGTGGAACATTCTCGCTGTAAGTAAACTCACCAGACAATGAGATTTAAGTCCTGGTGGCACTGAGCTTGTTTATATAAAAGGAACAATAAACAGGTAGACTACAGAGTGGTAGAAGACCTGGAACTATCTGCTCCCTGAGTCAGGGACATAAGGTCATGAATTCTGTGACTGACTGGTTGATTTGTCTTAATACAAAGCAGAAAAGTATATTAAATTGCCTTGGGATTCAGATAGCTATGATAAGGCCTATTCATCCATTAAGAGCTGGTTTTGTGTCAGACCACCTTGGCTAGGAATCATCACAAAAGAACATGGATTATTTCCTGTAATGGGAATGAGCCCAGAGAGCAGCTAGACTTGAAGATTGTAAGTGGAAAAGCTGCTTCTTGAAAGTTAACATCTAAAATGAAATACACATGTACTTCCTTTTAAAGGAAGATTCAATCATGCATGATTTTTATACAGCGAAGAAATGAGAAAATGAACGCTTTAGGTGTGGCGTTAGTAAAATATTTGAATTGTACATTTTTCTCTAAAATGAGAGAATATACAAAAAAGTGGCTATAAGGAAGCGGTTAGTAGGACATCTGGTAGTGAGCTACTAAAACACTGGAAAAACACAACTCTAACTCACCAAAGAAACTGTCACTTACTGTCTATCACTGAGTCTGCCACAGTGCACCTTACATGAATGAGAACTGATCTGTAGTATCACATGGAACTCTGATTAGCTAGGGAGTTTATTAGTATTTTGAAATTCCTGATCATCTTAGGGTCTTGCTATGGTTGCTTCTACACACAAATAAAAGAAAAAGATGGATCTTGTCACACTTTATAGCCTGATATTGACAGATTCTTCAGCTTAGGAAAGATGCTTAGGAAGCTGATGAACACAAACCCTCAAAAGGTACTTTGCTGTGAGATGGAAACAGAAAGAGCTGCTGCTTCTCCATCCTGTTAACATTGCCCTGTTTGGGATATGCAGTTTACAATCACTGTTCTGTCAGATGAGCTTAGCACTTCCATCAGCCACAGCTGTGGCTCTTCTCACAGGAGTTCTGTACCTGATTTCACCCTCTCCTGTACGTTGGCTTCTAGTACAGAGTAACATTGTTATTTTTGGTGTTAACAGATACTCTGCTGAGGCCAATTCTATGGACCACAGCTGCTCCTGCTGCAGAGAAACAAGGACCACTGAGAAGCACGTGGTACTGAAATGCCCTGGTGGGCACTCAAGGTCACATAAGTACATCTACGTGGAGAGCTGCAGCTGTCAAGACACTGAATGCAGCAAGCCCAAAGAGCTGCAGAAGAACAAAGAAGATGACAAGGCGAGCACTCTGAACCGGATCAAAAGAGCCATCAGCTTAACATCAAAATGAAGGCAAAAAACCCCTGGCATCATTAACTGAAAGGACTATGAACCATTCTTAGTTTCCTTGACTACTTTTGAACTTTACTTTTCCCAGTAACTGTATCCTGTTTGTTCTCTGATTAATTTGACCAGTGCCCTATTTATTTGTGCACAAAATAAGAACACAAATTTGTATTCTTCCAAGTGCACAGCCTCTTGGGTCCTTTTCAAATACGCTTATTTTCTCTGAATAATTAAAAGCACATTTCAAAAAGCATGGCTTTTGTACTTATTCTTGTACTCTCTTGATGAGTTTGAGTTTGAAGAGTGAAGAAAAGTTCTTTTTCAAGTTATAGGAAGTCAAGTGATTTTCTAAATTTTTGGGGTATCTACTCCTGGCTCCTTAAAAACTGATCAGATTGTGCTGCTCAGAAGACCCAATCTGTAAGGTGGAAGAGATGTCTGCCAGAACAAAGCCAAAGATAAATACTGATCATGAAATGATTCAGATGACTTGGAGAAACTTCTAGTTCAGCACCAGATCTTATTTTAGCAGGGCTCTGTATGTTAGAACTGTCTCAGTTCATTGCAGTTACGTATTTTCACTAAAAATGTAGTCCTTCAGCCATGTGAAGTTCACTCACAGTGCTTTCAGGATGTATAATTACTACTGTAGTAGAGCTCTCCAAATTCCAACATTTACAAAACAGTTGCCCATCGCTAAGCTAGTAATCCTAGGCTTCCTCTGCAGAAAATGGAAAGCAATAGTCATTTTTGATATTAATTTGTCTCACAACAAAGGACATATCTAAAGGAGTGCCTGTTTATCTCAGTGTAAGGGGAGCTGAAGCAGATAACTGGAAGATGTTCATTTCTCTTGAATCATCTTAGAGTTACAATGAGGGTAAACCATACCTGTTGATAGTGAAAAAAAAATGCTTTTGGTTTTATTTTGTCTCCATTAATGAAATCTTTATTGGCAATTGCCAACCTCAATGCTGGCATCTTTGCTACCTAAAGGATTGGTGGCACCACTTTTTGCTACTAGTAGCCTATCGAATGTGCTGCAGTTTAAAAGGCAGATAAGATTTCTGCCTTTTTATGAGACTGATAAGAATGTGCAGAAAATGAACCTCCAGATTTTTTCAGCATTATGATACTATGATTGGAGAGCAGATTTCTCTGGAGTTGGAGAGGTAGCTAATCTAACAAGGATGAAGTTTTGTCAGTTTACAGAGCAAGCTGCAGAACTAATGATGCCCGGTTTCTGCTTTAGTATGGGTTTCTAAGGATTTTTATCTCCATGTTCATTGTAAGATGTGACTGAGAGTTTTCTCCCAGGGCACTTACAAAGTCACTCTCCTCTGTGGATTCTTTGTTATCCAACAATTTCTGTGCTGACACTAGAACCATCCATTTCCTTGAGCCTTTTGCAAAAACTGCTTTTCTCAAAATCTGTTGATATTTAGCTGTCTGAGATTTTCATTTTTGCAGTTAAATTTGGCTGAAGTCCGCAAATAAATTCCAGACATGGACACAAGGTGTGTGTCCATCAAATCTGCCTTGTTTCCTATTAAAAAGGGATAAAATATTACTGGGCAGAAGTGGCATTTTGCTGCACACTGTGTTAACATTGAAATATAAAATCTTTCTTGCTTCATTTATTTTTCATTTGGTCTGTAGTTTGCCTGGGTTCCTTCTGTCCCTTCTAGTGATGGGCAAACTGCTTCTTAATGAGGAACTTTAAAGATCCTGGATAAAAGTCAGTAAGGCTGCAGATTTTGGCTTCACCACTGCAGGGCAGTCTATGGCTAAGAATGTAAAATCACTTCATATCAAGAAGGAAAGCTGCCTTGAAAGGGAGTTTCTATTTCATCATGTAGAGGGTTTTATCTCAGAAGAATGAATGCTGATCTCTCCCCACAGACTTTTAGATGTTCTTAGTGAGTGCTGGACAGGAATTATTTTGACAGGAGTTTACACGCACACACGAGGTGTTATTTGTCGCAGGGTTGTGGCAGCGCTCTCAGTTTTGGTGCTGGGTCAGTGCTGCCCATAAGCAGCTTCACAAGCACACACTGTCACAGAATTCTTTCTTACAAGTGCTTGGCAGTTCCGGGTCACACTGTACATGTCAAACCTCCACCCCTTTCTGCACTCTTAGTCACCTCAGAACTTTGCGCTTCAGTTTGCACCTGCCTTTCCAGTGGAACTAGATGACAAAATTGAATGGATAGAACTTTCTCCAGTGGAGAAATCCACCAATAGTATTTGGGAGAGAAAGGAAGGAAAGAAGCCTTAACTGTGTATCCCTACAAAGCGTAGTAGTGGCAGTGAGCAACACTTTTGCTCCCCTCCTCAACACTCTTGGAAGTAAATTGAGATCTGTATTGCCTGATCCCAGGAAGCATTTTGTTTCTTAAGCAAGAGCTATTGGGTCTTCAGGCCACAAGTTCTGGAAAACCCAGGAAAAACTGAAGAAATATCTCTCATCACCCTCTCTGAAAGGGTGATGTCAGCCCATTAGGGAGTCAGGAGATTGTGGAACCTTCTGATCCCATTGTCTTCCAGGCAGGATCTACCACAAAGGACCCTGTTAGCTTCATAAAAAACATTAGTGCTGGAAAGGAATGGGCTTGGCTCTGTCCTCAAAGAATGACTCTCCAGGAACTGCCTTGTCTTCTGGATTGTAGCAAAAAGGGAGCAGTAGCAAGAGCCCACGTCTTGTCTCCATGCCTGAGTCTTGTGTTCATCTCCTCTAGACTTTCTGTCTAGCCTCCCACTTTCATGGGTGGCAAGGAGTTTCTTTTTGGTTTGTTTCTTTTTCTTCCTCTCCCAATACTTAACAGTTCTAGTTTTGCCTTGAAAAATGGGGAAGCCTTCTTGGAAGACAAGTAGGACTTGCAACCACATAGCCTTTGAAGGCACCAAAACCCAAGGTCCCAGCTCCTGCTGTCCAAGATAACATGGGTTTCATTCCCAGTTGTAGTCTTCTTCTCCAAGATAGTTTGAATCTCAAACAATTTCCTTGTAGTTACCTGGAGATGCACTGGAAACTCAGTGTTGTTCACAGGACTCTTCAGCAACACAGTGAGAAATTCCATCTGCATTTAAAAAGGAGTTCACAGAAGATCTGCTGATAAAGTGAGCACACTTGTTTTATGAAGCATTACAGGACAAATGTTTTGAGAACACCAGGGGCAGAAGGAAAAGACATGTTAGGAATATGGAAAAATCACTGCTGCTGTCTGAGGTGAGGTAGATAGGATTCAGAAAGAGGGGAAAAGCCACATGCAAACCAAGAAGAATTCTTCCCAAAATAATACAAGGTAGGGGTTTCTGATCTAATAACTACCTCATTTTCTGATCTAACTATGTTCTATAATAGTATCATTTTGTGCTGTGGGAGAGGAAGGGTAAGATAAAATTTTCAGTATGTTTGCTGTTTGAGTGTACTTTGCTAAACCACATTTCACTGAACTAAGCACATGCAGCTCTGCACATAAACCCCAGTGAAAGGACTTCAGCAAAGGCAAAGCCCTAAGTAAATAATAGTGCAGTTACTGTGCTTGTTATACACTGTTGCACTTGTCTAGAAAAGCAAACTCAGATATGGGGAGAAGACAGAAATAGACTTAAAAACTCTGAGATCATAGGAAAGAAAATTCTTGTGAATTTTAGGTCTGACAAAAACTGAAATACATTTACGTAACTGTAACATTGATATACAAGTGCTGAAATTTCATCTCCCAGCAGAAGTTTTTGAGGGGCATGGGAGTATTTTAAGGCAGAACAAGTTCTTAAAGTTGAGCAGCCCTCTTCCAGGGCCAAATTTCCAAAATTAACTCAGTCTTTTCACAGCTACCACAAACAGCTGTGTTCTTAACTGGCAACCTCCCAGACTAAGGTCCAAGCAGGCTACCTAAGCTGTATTTCCATCACTAATATGGAAAATCCTGCAAGTTCTTTTTCAGCATCACCCTTCTAAAATCTGTTATGTACAAACTGAATTTCCTTTAACGTTCCAGTTTTTCAGCATCCTTACGTGAAATGCTTGAATTCTTTCCACAAACTAGCCTCTAGAACAGTCAAAAACACCACTGCAATGTTTTCATTACCCCAAGACTTTGAGAAAACTCAAGCAGAGAGAAAGTATGGCAGAGCTGGCACTAGAAGGAGCTGCATGTGCTCCATACAGCTTTCTTTTAAGCAGTAACAGAAGGCAGTGGGAACAGTGATCAAGGCATGTGGCTTTACACAGTGCCTGTGACCTGACACAGCAGTTAAATTTCAATAACCTGTCCCTTTGGACCAGTGCAGCTGAGCACTTCTTGCCCTTTTTTTTTGCAGAATCTATGGGATCTGTGTGATCATTCTTCTCCTTAAAAATACAGGGAGTCCGAGCAAAATGTAAGGGCAGGTAGTTCTTGGATTGCTGATTCTTCCTTCCACAGCATGCTAAGCAGAGGCCTGGAGAAAACTGTGTCCCTTTTGCCTTGGTTTTCCTCTCTCTGGGTAAACATTCAAATTTAGAAGAAAATTGGTATTCAGCCAGCTACAAAACTGCTTTGGTTTTAGTGGCTACTTTGTTCAAGGCAGGGCAATCTCTGAAACTTGGATGACAGACAACTTAGCTGCTACCACGAAATATTACAGTTCATGCTGGAAGGATCTCAGTCTCAGGAGTCTAGTAGAAATAGTGTGACAGAGTTTTAGACTGGATTAACAGGGACATAGTTTAAGTCCAATTTGGGGAAAAAAGCCCCAACCACAGCTAAGGTTGCTTAGCTTCCCACCTTAACATATTCTCTGCCCCATGTCTTAGCCTTCCTTTTGGCTTGCAGTAACTTTCAGTCATGGTTACTGGGTATGTGATTTCATGTAATTTCAAGGTTATAGAGACTTCAATATTAAGCATGCAGTGGCCTCTTCTGTATTATCTTGGCAACCAGGAAATAAGAAATTGCTTTTTTAATTAAGAGGCAGAATCTGCTCTAGCCTAAACCCCATAAAGTTCTAATTATTAAAGCAGAAACTTCAGAAGCTTCCCTTTGTTCTGCTACCCCATATTTTTCCACCAGGACGGTTGTTTAAAGAAAAACCTTTCAAGTAGAAAATCTCAAGGGCCCAACCTCCTGATGAGATGACTTTCTATGCAGGGAGTCTCTCTTACGTGAGGAAGTGCCAACAGGTCAAAGAGACCTGTGTGCACGAACACCAATCAGCCATGTCATTACTCCTTGTACATGGATTTTGAAAGATCTACATCTTCTTAAAGAAAAACAGAAAAGAGCAGCTGAACTCATTCCTTGCAAACAGGAATAACTAATGTCCTTGATTTGTTCATGAAAAGTCAAGGAGCCCTATGGCAAGATTAGAGGTTAAGGAGCTTTGTGTCCATTCTAAGGCAAAATGTAAGAAAACATCCAACCACCTCCTACCAGAATTACAATACTGAAGGCATTCTTCATGTATTTTAATGGACAATTAATGACAGATGTCTATTGCCTCCTTTCCCACTACTTGCTACAGATCACCTTATACTTAATTACATCCATTCCAAACTGTGTGGTAGACACAAATCTAATGGATCAAATAAATCTTTAATGTAACTTTCCTAAATTCTGTGATATCATACAAAGGATTAAAAAGGACAATCCATGTTGTTCTTGAATTATACTGGCAATTTAGAATGTACAAATGATTGTTATAACTATCAGTTATGTAAAGTATTTTGCCAAATTCACTTTGGATATTTTTTATCATGTAGATTATTAGCACAAAGTGCCTGACACCAAATGAAATGTTTTCCTAGCTAACATTATTTTTTTAACAAAGCACACATAATTTCTCTAGAGTTATTATCCAGGCAGTGCTTGTAAAACATCATCTTATAGTGGATACTCATTTGAAGAAGCAGTACCAGTTTTGCCTGAAATGAACTGGATTGTTAGAGGATTTCCAAGCTGAATCTCCCCAGTGCTTGGACTGACCCAGGATGGCCATAACTCTTTACAGCATGTATGGAATCACCTTTTGACAGAAGGACATGATACAAATGCAACTTCCAGACTTCAGTAGAGTAGCTGCCTATGAAGGGCATTAATCCACCAGATGTCTACTATTTGAATGTGTCTTTTACCAAGTTTGTAGCAAAAATATATTTTTGTGAGTCACTGGTGTATTACATTAGCTTCATGATGGCTTATCTTCAGTGAGTCAGTGGCGATAAAGAAGCTGAGTTAATATTTACCTATTGTATTTACTAAAATCACATACCCTTTAATGGTAAATGATCCATGAAATGGGCTGTAAAGGGGCCAAGAGGAATTGTTCTTTTTGCTAATACAGCTGCAGAAGAGGGAAGGCCTCTCATCCTGCAGGGTCCAATAAAGGGAAGAGTTATTAATCCCAGTATGTCACTGCAGGGGGAATAGTTATAACTTGCATGCCAGTAGCAATGATTCAGTGGTAAGTGATCAGCACAGTCTGTAAGCTCCCCTGTCAGTCTTCATTTCCTTCTGAAAAGCTTCCATGCATTTCTTCTGAAAACCTCAGTGTTTCCACTCTTGAATATAAAAACTTCATTTGAATGCAAATATCCTTCCCTGTCAGTAGCCCTGAAATCATTGCAGAGGATTGAAGCAACCAGTGATTTCTAAGGAGTGTAGCCTGCAGTATCTGTGGAGAAGCCAGAAGCAGCAGCTCTGGTTAGTCATTGACAGAAACTCTGCTCCCCAAGAAATGGCAAAGGAATGGCACAAATGACAGAGCAGACAAGCAGAGGTAAGAAAATGGCTAGGTACAGAGCAAGAGGACTCGGTTTCCTGTTTCTCTGAGTTTTGCTCTTGCTTTTCTCAGGGGAGGATCCCAAACGACTGATACTACTGTCTCTGCTGAGTAGAGCATAAGTGGATCTTGGTCTATTGAATCATTTTTTTTAATTCTATCTGTTCCATGAACAGTTTTAACATGTGCTGTTCATGTTCTTCCCAGGCCCCTGAGTGCTGAGTGGGGCTTACAAGGGGGAAATCATGCCTTAGCTCATTCCTCCTGCCCATCCTTACATCACCCTTGAATCACCGACATGTAGAACACAAAGGACTGGAAGTTGCAGAGGTCAACCTCAGTACGTCATCAAAGGACTAGTTTAACCTGAAGGGTATCTTTGGCAAGTAGTTAATATGGGGTTCCTGCAGCTTTTGTGCAGCTCGGTGGGAATAAAGGGGTTTTTTTCCAGAGTCAGGAATCATACTCCTAAGAGTCTGATTCTTCCTTCTACTCTCACACCAAAATGAACGAAATAGCTGCTTTGATTGCCTGGGTGGGAATTTGAAAGGAAGAGGATAGTGATTGAAAAAACATGGACTTCATCTCAGCAGAGTTCTGCATTTGGATTTTGACAGTAATTTTGATTTTTGAAAATTAATATCTTTCAGCTACCCCCTTTTACCTTCAACTAAGCTGTCTTAGTCTATATCTGTGGTCTACTGACCTATGTGCTTCTCCTCCTGGGCTTCACAGGCCTTCTGCACACCTGTCCTGTGGCCTGAACGAGAACTCAGTTTGAAAATTACCATGAGAATCTGCTGAATCTGAGTGTTGCTATTGCACTGTACTCAATTTCAGATTGTCCTCTTATCTCCAGTGTTATATTCTCATGGTTAGGTTTATCTGCTAGATATTCTCCTAGTTTGTTTTGGATTTGGACAGAGATCAGGAGGAAAGATGTGTTGCGATTAAAAGGAAAAGCAGCAGCAGTCCATGACTTCCATCACCAGTGCCATAAAGACTGTTGGTTCTGTATTCCAGCCAAAATGGCAGGGCTTCAAGAACAGACTTTACTTTCCAGTAGTGCCCTGCCTCAAGTGCGACTGACAATGGAATTAATGGGACACGGACAGTGGCAAAGGGGTAACATGAACTCATGTTTCACGTCTTGCACAATGCTCTTGCATGCTGGTGCAGATTTCTTTAGAGCAAGGGCAGCAGCAAATCTTCATCTGGCAGACACTGTCACCTACAGTTCTGCAAAGCACCTTCTACCTGTGTAGGGCAGCAGCTGAATAGAGCAGTGGGCCAGCTTTGGGACACTCCACTTTGGCAACAGCACAAAGCTTGGTAAAGCAATGAGCAAGACCCTGTTCCCAAGGCCCAGCTTGCTGCCTGCCAACTCGATAAAAGGCATTCATATTCCTCAGTGCATGGGCAGGCTTGACCTGAGGCCTTGCAACAAGGGGGAAACCTATGTCCACCTTAAACTGTATTTGTGCCCACTTACTTCTGGCAATCACTCTGGCTGTAGTGTATTCCCAAAGGGCTATGGAGCAGCTAGAAGTGTGGGAGCAGCTAGAAGTGCGGGAATCTCTGTTATCTGTGTTTTATTTGCTGGGACTAGGTGAGAGGCTTCCTCTCTTGTCAGGAGCAGTTCCCCCATGGCATGGATGAGGTGAAGAAATGCCAGCTCAGTTTGTATCAACAAAGGAAGTAAATTGCTAGAAGGGACTCTAAAATTACTGAAATCAAAATCTCTGACAGGATATCCTACAATGGACTGTGAAGCTCATGACTGAGCCCACAGGATTTTTTATGGGTATGTGGTATTAAAGTACTTTGAAAGTGCCAAGGGACCATTTTTTCAGCAGCATAATTCAGGTGGCGAAGGAATGAACTGTGGTCTACATTGTGATGGGACTTGGGCATTGCTCCCTTACAACGTTTGGAGAATCCACCACCTCTGTATGCACAAAGAATAAATTAACTCCCCATGACTGACTAGTGTGATTAAATCCCATTTGTACAGTTGAGGTGAGAATTTTTGCACTTTTGATTTTTTTCCTGGTCTACTGAAGCAGTAAATCTGTCCTTTTTTTGTAAGATATTTTCCATACACTTCTTAAAGGACAATGCCCTCCTGCCAAAAGGTTTTGCTCTAAGTAAACCATGCATTATGCCTGACCTGATAATACTTTTTGCTCTGTTTAGAAGTCACCATTAAAGCTAGTAGAGGCAACAAATGCATTTTCTTGAGCTGGGGGACTCTGCTGATGTGCAAGACAGAGAAAAACTCTGAAAGAGGTCAGTGATCGCTTGTTACTAATCAGTTGTTATAAAAAATAAAAACTATTGCTGCCAAAGAATAACAACTGTAGGAGGAGGGTGAGGGGACCTATTTTCAGGAGAGGAAGTTAGAAACAGACAGCTCTCTGTCCCCATAAAGCAAGAAAGAACTGGATACCTGTCCTGTCTGAAAGAGAGGAGGTTTCTGGGTGCTAATAATGAATGACTGAAAGAAAATTTAATGAAGCTCCACCTTTCAGGGACCCTGCCATCAATGTTTTGTTCTCATGCCAAACTCCTGGACTATAAAAATCTGCCTATAAGCCAAGAAAAAAACACTTCCCTGAAAGGATTTTCAAGTTACGACTTCATGGCAAGATGGAAATAAAACCTGGGAGATCATTTTGGATCTTCTGCCTAATTTGGAGTTTTTGCAAGGGCAAAGAACCAGTTCAGATAGGTAAGAAAATAATCTAATTCTTGCATTACTTGCTCTCATATCACTCTCTATAGGTAAGAAATAGAGTTGACATATGAAAATGTGTAACATATTCATGTAAGAGCTCTAGACATGCCAGATACTGTTAAACATTGTACATTTTTATCCTTACTGTCAACCATTTAGGTATTTTACTTTTTTTCTTTCATTACTAGGTAGTGCATGAACTGTTTTATGTCCTAAGTGACTAATCTTAAAGAGGGAACCCTCTGAATGCAGTTTGCACCAACAAAACAAAACAAAAAAATGGTGACCCTTTTCAACACATTTCACACATATTCTTCATAGAAGAAGCACTTACCATATCACCAGCTAGGCTTGATTGACCAGTATGAAATGCTGCATTAGCAGTAATCACATTTTTTGTGGTCTGCTGCACTGCTACCTCCTGGTTTGATTTTTAATCTCTTACACTTTCCCCAACAGCTTAATACACAAACAACTGATGCACCAGTTACTGCTGCCTTAGTAATTCTAGCAATTTCACTTCCATAATAGCCAAACTTTCTCACTTGCCCTCTCTACTGTGTAGAAAAGTGCTAAATTGCCCTACTCCACTTCAGTGCTGCAACCACCCATGACAAGTAGCAGTCCCTTTAAAAAGCTGTTTCTGCAAGGACTTACTGGGCACTTGAGTTTGGGCTGCACATCTATAACATAGGGATCTGAATTTCTCCCTTCTTCCCTGCTGATTCTTATGCAGGAATATTTAATAATATTTTAGTGTTCACTGAGTAAATTAATAACTGGTTTTGATTTGATCTGTGGTGGATGTTGCTATGTTGATACTCCTAAACATGCTACCTGAACAACACAAAGAAATTTGCCCATTTTCATTTGTCATTCTTTCAAATAAGCCTAGAAGAAATGTTAAATCATTTTGTAGCAAGCATATATAATTTAATTCAAGGTGATTCGTTTTTTCTTTATGAAGCTCAGTGGTATGAAAGCTGCTTTCTGAAGTAATGTCTTGTATACACTTAGAGTATGTGTCTACACCTTTGACAGAGGTACAAAAACGAGTTTTGGTTGAGAAGGAAGACCAAGTATCTCTTAGCCAACAGCTGAAGCTAGTAGCAGCCTCAACCACTGAGATCAGCAGCTGCCACCTTGCTGTAGTCATGCCACCTGTGATTTCTCCTGGAAAGGATTCAATACAAGACTTTGGACCAAAGTCTTGCCTGAGTTAAATAAGATTTAGACATCCGGAATGGGATTCTCCTCACTTCACTTTAGATATCTACAGTGTAAATATATCTACAGCATAAATACAGACACAGCCTTTCTAGACAATAGCGAGATGCATGTGGTTTTCAGCATCTTCTTGCTAGGCAGATATGTAAGATGAGAAAGCTGAACCTCTTCTGCTTCTCACTGTTAACTTCAAAGGAGACTGGGCTAATCTGCTCACATTGCAGGTAGCTCTGGACTTCAAAAGTCATGGACTTCAAAAGTTCAGTGAGATGAAACTTCTTCCCACAGGCTAGTATCTTTCAGGAGTTATCATTTTTGCCTTTGAAAATCTCCCCTTTCATGTTTTTCAACAAGAAAAGGGTAAGCAACTCATATGACGTGAATTTCTAAGCTCCCCTACTATGATTTTTCCTTTAGTCCAGGTCTCTACTGTCAGTAGGAGTGAATGTGCCACCTGGGGGAATTTCCACTTCCATACTTTTGACCATGTAAAGTTTACTTTTCCTGGAACCTGCACATACGTCTTTGCTTCGCACTGCAATGACAGCTACCAGGACTTTAACATTCAGATCAGGCGCAGTGCCAAGAACAGCTTCCTCATCTACTTCACCGTCACCATCGATGGAGTGGTCCTGGAGGTGAAGGAGACAGGAATCACAGTGAATGGGAAGAAGTGAGTAAAGACTGAACTGTTGTTTTGTGCTGCATTTTTATGGCTACGTGTTAGGCGGTCTGGCTGGAAAGCAGTGGCTGTGTATGAGATGTTCATAGCTCTTTGAACAAGGTATTGTGAAGAGTCCCCCCCATAGTGGTGGAGGAGGCAAGAAGCATTTAAACTAAACTATATCTCCCTGGGACCAACACCAACAAGTTAAGCAGAGAGCAAAGTGTATGCTATGAAAACAGAAGGTATTTTAAAGTCTCCTTAATATTGCTTTGATTTGGGAGGGAGGGATGGAAGAAAGTACATAAACCCCAACACTTCATTTCTAATAAGTTTAGATTTTGTAGAAGCTCCGTGGTTTTTCCTTTTTCTCAAAACATTATTTCTCTGGTACTAGCCCTACTGTTTTATGTTGCTGTTCAGGAACAGATGGTTCTTTTAGGAATAGTTTTCTGTTTCCAGATAGATTAGTCTAGAAAATTGCACTGCTTTGCAGGTCACAACTTGCCATGGGATCTTCTTATTTAAAAAAGCAGAATTTTTAGAAGTCAAAATCCACACCTTAATGAACCAATTCAAAATGAACCACAAAGGAAACTGCAAAGAGAAGGGTAAAAATATTCCGTAACTAAAAATCATATGCAACAATAGCTGAAAGTTGGGCACAATGTTAAGGGCAGTCCTCGTGAGAAGTGCAGAGTCCCTCTCCTAGCATATAACTATGAAGGGCCTAGGCAACCTTTGACTCTGGGAAAACCCCTCACAATCTTGTTGGAGAGAAAATTGCAAACATATGGGCTGTCTTGACAGTCTTCTAGAAACAACCAAATATAGAATGGTGCCACTTTGAGTAATTATAGCACCAAATCCCATATGTTGTTCCTAAATCAAAGGGGCAAGAAATCTCCTATCTTCTAGCGGTTTTCTGAGTTTCTAAGTTTTTAGGTTGTTGCAAAATGAACGGTAATTGTCTTGGTAAGACAGAAAAGTAATGTAGGTCTGAGTTGCATCAGTACATGAGTAACAGAACAGAGTTGTTTGTGAATCCCAAATGTCAAGGAAGTCCTGGAAGGATGATGATAACCTGCAGTGTCCTCATGTAGAGGGCCATTTTCCCAATATTGTCATCTTGCTCTTTATAAACTTTTGGATTAGGTCCTTGGGTTTGGCTGCTTTCTATCAGTCAGGCAGCTGATGTAGTATTGGCAAGAGACAAAATACATTGTGTTGCGGGTTAAGGTTGGTAAAAGGTCACAGTGGACAATGTAATACACTGTGTAGATGAAGGCTGACCTTGCAAAGAGTGTTCCCATGTCTTACTTAGCTCCTTTTAACTTTAGTTTTCTTTCCTATATGTCTGTGAGGATTTAATCAGTCTTTTTTTCACTGCAATCTCTTCTGTTCCCTTGAATTTCCAGGATCTCCATGCCTTTCAGCTTGAAGAGCATCCTGATTGAGGACACCTGTACTTACTTCCAAGTCACTTCCAAGCTGGGCCTGACACTCAAGTGGAACTGGGCAGACACTCTCCTAGTATGAACAGCCAGTTAGTTGTTTTCCTTGTGATGAACCTCATCAGTGTTGAAAAGCAGGGCTGGATGCAGGCACCGTGTTGATATATGAAATTGTGGGAGGGAGGTATCACTCTATCTGTAAGCTGATAGACAAATACCAAACTAGGTAATAGTTTAATGGGGCAGGGGCATGGAGACACAATCCCACTGCATTTCCAGCTGATTTTATGTGAAAAAAACTGGATATAACACGTCTGCCCTACTCCATGGGACACCAGCAGCAACACAGCCCTCCAGCTCTGACTTGCTACTCTGTCTTGTGCACATCTTGTGTGGGAAACTAACCTGTGTGACCAATTCAGATCTTGGCCTCTTTCATTCCAAGGCCATGCTACATGGGAATTCTCCTCTAAACATCTTCCCTGCAATATCTTCTTCTGCAACAGTGCATTTACACTTTTCTGTATGAACACTTACCCTTCACAATCAGGACTGAGATTAACTAAATGGAAGTTGTGCATCATGTTTTGCCATTCAGAGAGACAGAGAGAGGGTAAAAGGTGAATAGAGAGAAAAAATATCAGAAAGTAATCAAGCGATATTGAAATTCTGATTTATTGAAGTATTTGCTTCCCCCCTTCCCATGTACTAATTAATACCTAAAGTGTTAAAGGCAGTATCTGTACATTACTGTGGAGTGGACACAACAGTAGGAAAAGCACTGCCTTTTTTTGGTGGACCTGAGTGTATGTGGTACTGTCCTCCAAGCATGTAGGAGTGATAAGGTGCAATAGTTTTATCTAGCAAGGCAACAGTGTGCTAACCTGGCTGTTTATTTCCAGTAAGTACGGGCAAAACAAGTAGTGCTGGGCAGACCCACCCCTAGAAGTGCTCTAAAATTTTCCATTCACCCTATGGACTAGAAAACCCATTAGATGTGGCTAAAAGTTAACCAGAAGCTGCTTCTTTACAGCATCCAGCACTAGAGCACAGTTATCTGACCCGCCCAGAGAGGAGCTGTGGTACCCGGCAAGATGTACCAAATGTCTGTATACCAGAGTCTCTATACTGGGAGACACTGATCCAGGGATTAATCCAGTATTCAACATGCTTCAGTTACCTCTGTAGTGGGTAGGAGTGACAATTGCTGGAGGATTATCTTTCCATTTGAATTCAATCTGTCTGCGGATAAGTTTTATGAGAGATTTGTAGCAGAAAAGGAGACTGCTACAAAGTGGGAATGAGCACTTTTGCCGCTGTGCTTTTCTGTTGTGAATCAGTTCGTAACAAGTGCTGCTGATGTGGGGAAAACCCTTCAAACTCTGTTTCCTCTTTTGTAGCTGGACCTGGAAGAAACATATAAAGAGAAAATATGTGGTCTATGTGGGAACTATGATGGCAATGAGAAGAATGATTTGATTTTGGATGGTAGGTCACAAATACAGCATATTCCACCCAGAACAGACCTCCTTATACATGACATGAAACTTGGTATCTGTTTCCTCTGAGCAGGGTTTCAGATCTCCTGACAGGCACATGAACATCTCCATATAAAGGAGATATATTTTAAGAGGTCTTGAGATGATTTGGGATTTTCTGCTCTTCTCATATTTGTAAGAGTCTCCCATCTCTTTGACCCAAATTAATTGTTTGGTTATCATGCAGCAACATTCTCAGGTTCCCCACTGACAATAACATACTTTAGGAAATGCACGAGTGCATTTTCTGTTCTTCCATTTTAATCATTCTATGTGTGATTATTTTTTGCCTCTATAATGAAATGAAAGCATCAGAGAAAACACAAAGTATCTTTGAAAAAACTGTGGTGCCATCCACTGACACCTTCAGATACTGCAAATAGCTGAGCCTATAATCCTGCAGCAGGTTGTATGGGTGGAAAGAAACCCTCATCCTGGGATATCAGCTGCAGGACTGGAGCCAAAGTTATAACAACATCCCTTTATGTAATATCTGTATGACGATTATACATGCAAACAGAAACCTCTGTAAGATCAAACACACCCATAACAAAGAGAAGTCTTTGGAAATGATGAGAAGCAACAGAAAGATCAAGAGTCTCACATTATTTTAAATGCCCACACTGGCAGCAGACCTTGAAACAAGTGTGCCAGATTCCTGACTCTAGCTCAACAGAAGTTATATCAGGCTGTCATCCTCTATAATATGGATGCTGGTTAAAGTTGGGCATTTTGTGAAGTGCATACTGCCTTTGAGCTCAAAGAGTAAGTGCATTTTTATGGTCCATTAACTGATGTAAAGAATTGCAGGAAGTTACTGAAATGCATCTGGGGATTTTTGCAGGGTATAAAATGCATCCGAGACAGTTTGGGAACTTCCACAAGGTAGAGGATCCATCAGAAAAGTGTGCTGACGTGAGCCCAGATGACCACACTGGAAGACATCCCAGGAGGAAAGACAATAGATGCAGCATATATGTAAGTGTGTGGGACCAAGAAGTACAAACCCTTTGACCTACAGTGTTGAAGAGACTGTTAAACAAGTCTTAATTACAGAGCATGCCCTAAACTGAATTTTTCAAAACTCTACATGGGAATTTGAGCAAAATGATGATCTTATAGCTGAAACAATATCCTATTATGGTGCTAAAGAAAGAGATAGTGGGAAAATGCCCAACTGAATGACAGCTTCCAGTTCAAGGCAAAGGACCTCGTGGCAGAAAGTTAGACTGGATAATATCCTGAGATCCTTTCCAATTTTAATTATTCTGTGACCCTGGAATTGTGTCATCAAAACTTGGGGTGTATATTCAAAAACCTAAAAGGTGGTAAAATGTCATGTTGAAGAGACTGTTCCCTTCCTTTCTTTCTTTCTTTCTTCTTCTTTTTCTTTTTTCTTTCTTTTTTTTTTTTTTTTTTCTTAATAGAAAAAACAATGCAAGAAACTTATGTCCCGTTTTGGAAACTGCCCCAGAGTGGTTGCCTTTGATGACTACATAGAGACCTGTGCTGAGGATATGTGCCACTGTGCAGTTAATTCTTCTCACTCTGATTTGGTTTCCAGCTGCATATGCAGCACTTTAAACCAGTACTCTCGAGACTGTGTTCTGAGGAAAGGAAACCCTGGGGAATGGAGGACTAAAGAACTCTGCTGTAAGTAGCTGCTGCTCTGGAGATTTCTTTCAGGTTAGACATTTACACAAGTATTCTGATCCCAGCAGAGCAAAGCTAGGACCTCTGGTAACTACCTTGGATCAATCTGTGAAAGTACTTTGACAGAAACATTGTTTAACTTGATTTTGCTCCTTAAATTGGATCTATACCTTGATATTGCCCACCTCCTTCTTACAACAAGGTTTTCTCCAGTTCTTTTTTTTCCCTGAAATTTACCATGCACAGTTAACTCATAAAGAGCCTCGTTTCAATGTTGACAACTAGACAGAAGTAGTTACTGAGAAGTGCAATATGTTTGTACTTACATTACCCTGTGTTATCATATTCAATATTCCAGTTACTGAGCAGGAAATCTCTGTAAATCCAGGAGGAAGGCTACAGGTAGTTGACCCAGGCTGCTGGTGTGGATTGGGATAGTAAATTAATGCCAGAAGGACTGATGCTTCAGGCAAAAATAAACTGTTATGACTCCCTAAATGATTCTGGTGTTCTTTGCTTGTATTATGACTTCAGCCAACCTTGAGCTAGTAATGTGAAATAGCTCATATTTCCCAGCAGCACAGTTTTGTCCAAAAGATAAAGTAAAAGTGGCCATAAAAAGTTCCTTTAAGAGGTTAAACAAACATAACATATCTGGATAGAAAGTCTTGCAAACAAGATATGGAGGAAAGGAGGAAGAAGGAGTTGGGTAGTGACACAACAATTTGAGAGAACTTATAAATACATCATTAACATACTCCATTTTGGTTTGGTCTTGCAGATCAGGAATGCCCAAAGAACATGGAGTACATGGAATGTGGAAACTCCTGTGCTGACACATGTGCAGATCCAGAAAGGAGCAAGATTTGTAAAGCCCCATGTACAGATGGCTGTTTCTGTCCCCCTGGTAAGGCAGCTCACTTCTGCCCACAATCTCACACATCAAGGGACAAAAAAGGGAGGTTGTTCCCTTTCTTTACCATTTCACACAACAAATAAACTGTTTCTCCTAGCATAATTTAACAACATTCTTCTTGGAAGAGCCAGATCTCTAAAGATTCAAGATGCTGACACTGGAGGAGGAGAGGGAAAGACTTCTAAGGACTAGACAGGATAAAAAATGGTGCTGATGTGGAAAGAGAAGAGGTGTTCTCTAGACAGTAAGAATGCAGGTGAGATGCCTCCCTGCTGAGACTAGATCTTACTGTAGCTTCAGTGACACAAAACATAAATGCATTTCCAGGTATGTGCATGTATAAATTTGCACATGAAATAGTCTAAGATGAGGTTCTGATTTCTGTTAGATTCACTATTAGAAAAGGATGGAAACTGGCTCACACCCTTGCAATCTGGCCCTTGATAATCCTGCTCGCAGTGAAAAATTTCACAACAGGAAATGTTGAGTTTTGCATTGCTTTCATTTGAACTCTTTTAAGAAATATTTCCCATCCATTAACATCTGAAAGGGCCTGGTGTGGTGTTTTCCGTTAAAAGTATCCCGTTCATTTTAAGAAATGCTGAATACTCCAGAGTTTTTTCCTTACTCCGATCTTCCTTGATGGTGTTTCCCAGACTCACCAAAGGAATATTAACTAGCCAATGTGTCTGAACAGGAACAATCTTTGATGACCTCAGCAGCAAGAAGTGCATCCCCAGAGACAGCTGTCCCTGTACATTTCAAGGCAAAGTCTACTCATCTGGAGGAACTTATTCCACTCCCTGCCAGAACTGGTACTGTTGTGGTCTTGATTGCACTAACAAGGCAGAAGCATTTATTTCAAAACATTAATGAGTTGCATTCTGTACTTTCCTCCTATTTTTTTTTTAATCTTTCCCTGACATTTGTCTTAAATAACTATTCAAAACCTTGCTCTGAATTTCAACAGTGTAGGAAAACTTAGAGGTATTCCTCAACCATACATAGTTATCACCCACCCTCACTTGAAACTGCTTGTGAAAACTGAGCTCAGCATTTCAGAATGTAGAAAAATGAGACTCTTCAGTGATTAATTCAGAGATTTGGGGCACTAGAGTGAGGTGAGAAGTCATACCATGTTAATAAGTGGCATTTCCAACAACATCTGGATCTCCACAAGGCTGTTTAAAGGCCAGATCTCAGAAGTCCTGATTCTTGAGAATGATTTGATTTAGAAAAAAACCTAGCAGCTTGAACCTATCTCTGTTCTGCACTAGTGAAAGACGATAAGACCTTAGGTATATTACTCTCAAAACAATTTTATTTCTTACTTTGTATGTGCTATCTGAACTCCTGTGACACAACATCATTTTTAAACCATCGGTTAAATCTTTATTATAGGGAGGAATTAAACATGGTATGGTGCATGGCCAAACATTCTGCAACCCCCTTTGGATTAGTATATCCTGCATTTTGAGGAAATGTTCCTCAAATCCCAGAAATTTTGAGTAATTGAACTCAATGGGCTTTGGGTGGTTCCCATCTTGCCATGTCCTCACTTACTCGTCTCGAAGCCCAAGCCTACATAGTTGGGCTGTTTTCTTCTTGTGTGCACAGGTGTGAGGATTGCTCATTATCCTAGGTCCTCCACAATTAGCTGCTGAACAGTTGCATCAGTAGCACAAGATGTTGCAAGATCCTGCTTGAAGGGGTTCTTTCTTTCTTTAAAAAGTCAAATAAACAATTTAGGCCCCGAAAACCATTTCTCGTTTTCCCATCCCAGTGGGTCTCTGAGGGAGTCAGCTCAAAGCCCAGTGCACTGGGCTTTTTTCTCACTGAGATGAATTCAACCTTCCCACTTTAAGGGCCTAATGTAAAGGCTTCCACCCACAGGGTTTTAATAAAAAGCCAAGATAATGAGCAAAAAAGACAAAGAGGCTGCATCTGTGCAGACCCAAATGATGTATCACCTCTGCTCCCTTGAACCTCTGTTTATTCTAACTGCTGCTTTTTGGGTTTTGCACAGTACTTGCAAAGGAGGCCACTGGAGCTGTATCTCTCTGCCCTGCTCTGGAAGTTGCCACATAGATGGAGGATTCCATATAACAACATTTGATAATAAGAGATTCAATTTTCATGGCAACTGTCATTATGTCTTAGCTAAGGTATGAGCAATTTCTCTTTTCACTCCTAAATCTCCTGAGTAACACGAGGCATTAAACTGTGCTGCAGCTTTATATGACTTAATTTAATTAAATGGCACCAATCCAGCAAAGCACTTCAACACATGCTCAGTCTTAAACCCCATAAATATTTGAATTTGCAATGGATTGCAAGTCAGTTGCTGATGCTTAGCTTCAAAGTTTTGCAGCTTCAACATGGTTGCACTTTTTTTTTAAACTAAATAATTTTCTTAATGGATGTATTAGTGTGGATTCAAGCATTTCTTCTGAAGTTTTCTTCATGTGTGACTGTCAGAAGGAAGCGGATGAGCGAAAATTTCTGCAAAAAATTTGAATTCCCTGTGAATGCCTGTAAATTAAATCCACACAGGCTGATAGCAAGGAAATAGAGTGCAAAGGAAAATTAGTGAAAATTACTGATTTTGGCAGTGAAATAAACAGTTTGCAATTAGAGATCAAATACCCCAGTTCTTTCATTACTCCACCTTAGCCTTTCAGTGACACCTTTTTCTCTTCTAGCTCTCATCCTGTAACACGCTAACAATCTCTGCCCGTACTTTTTTCATGTCTTCTCAGAACACTGATGACACAGTTGTGGTGATTGGGGAGATCATTCAGTGTGGGACTTCAAGGACAATGACTTGCCTAAAGAATGTATTGGTCACACTAGGGAGAACTGTGAGTAACTGACTTTAATTGGTGATACCTAGTAGGTCGCTTCTATTTTCCCTGCGTTCCTGTATGGTGTCTGGACACCGAGTTACACCAACCCCAGAGGCGATGATGTTTTGAAGACACTACTCCTTAATGCTTAATGAAGCTTGTCAGGTTGCTCTTTTCCGTCTCACATCGTGTGCATTCACTACTACACGGGTTTTTTTATCTTTTCCCCGCAGACTATAAAAATATGTTCCTGTGGAAATATCTACATGAACAATTTCATTGTGAAGCTGCCCGTAAGCAAAGGTAAATGCCCTTCTTCACACCTTCCACAGTGTAACCTACATCTATTTGCAGAGGGATTTCCTCTCCTTTCTCTGAAAAGAACATGACCCTACTGATTGTCAGGTGGATAGTAGGTCTGGGATTCCTTGGGAATCCCTGCGTTACTGGATGCACTGGCAAATGGAAGGTCCTGTTTACTCAGCTTCATAAAGATTTGCAAGTGCATGCAACATTTTTTCTTTTTCTCCTTCTTCTTTAGATGGCATCACCATCTTCAGACAATCTACATTTTTCATCAAAATCTTGAGCTCAGCGGGAGTGCAGATTCGAGTGCAAATGAAACCTGTAATGCAGCTCTCCATAACAGTCGATCATTCTTTTCAGAATCGCACGTCTGGTAGGACACATAAGGCTCAACCCTTCAGTGTGCTGAAGGAAATCTCTGTGATGTTCAGTGTGTGCAGATCTTTTAGACTCCATCTGTTTGAACAGGCTTTCATCAGAGACTTGTGAAATGCAGACTATGTTCTTGGTTTTGCCACCAATCTCCTGTTTACACCATTTAAGATTTTTGTGCTTCTGTTTCCTATCTGCGCAATGGGATTACACCCTGTCTCTCTGACTCGTTTTGTTTTTCTTTTGCCATTTCCTTTGTTTTTAAGCCTTTGGGGAAGATATTCTCTGTCTGCCAGTGCTTACTAAAGCACATTTAAGCAGTTCCAATCCCTGTGCTAGCACTAAGTGCTACTGCAATGCAGAAAAATAATAACTACACTCTAAACACAGGGTCCTATCTGATTTGTGGGAACATCAGGAAGTCTCTGAAGGAAAATGGGTTTCTCTCGGGCAAGGTCCATTATAGATCTAAGAGTGTTGATCTAGAAGCCATTCCTTTTCTTATGCATCTAGCAATTTCTTCCTCTCTTTTGCCTTTTTTTTTTACCTCCCACACAAGGTCTTTGTGGCAATTTCAATAACATCCAGACTGATGACTTCAGAACAGCCACTGGAGCTGTGGAAGATTCAGCTTCTGCTTTTGGTAACTCGTGGAAAACTAGAGCCAGCTGTTTTGATGTTGAGGACAGCTTTGAAGATCCTTGTTCAAACAGTGTGGATAAAGGTACCAGGCTTTTCATCCCTGGTTTATCAGTACAAAATAATTTTCACATGACGGATAATCAAAAAAGCTTTAGAAATCTTATAAACATCAAAACCCTCTGGCTTTGAGGCTATTTACTAGAGAGAAAACGTGTTTTGAAGGTCTTTAAGATGATAGCTTTGCTTTCAAAACAAAAAGACAGCACTACTGGAGAAAGAGCCAACACGTTCACTGATGAGTTGAAAAGCACACACAGCATCAATGAAAGAAATTTAAGGCACAGCATACTTGGTTGCCAGTATTTGGGCAAGTTCTTCATCCAGTCTAGGTTGTTACAGCTCTGCTGAAGTCCAGAGGAAGAAGTTATCATCAGTGCTGAGTTAAGAAAGCATTGCACTATACTCGGTGCCCTGTCTGATTTCTCACTTTGACTGGATTTGGATATATATCAGATTTGGACTGACCTCTCCTAGGTACTGCCACATATAATTAAAGCTGCAGCTCATAGCCACAGCTCACTGATTATTACATGCTTGATATAAGGAATTCCCTAGCTGTAAAGAATTAGGAAGGTTTCATGAAATACAATGCCAATGGGGGGTTTTGTATATGATCTGCAAATCCAGCTGCAGTAATAATGTTAATACTTGGAAGGTGAAACCTTTCTTTTAGGAAGATGGGTGGTCCATCCAACTATGCTTATTGCTTTAATATGTTAATCACCTGTATTTCCATCCAGCATTATCTAAACACTTCAGGACATTGTAGTTCTATGGGATACCTGATAAGAATATTGATTTAGACAGAAATGTGATTTAAGTGACTGTGGACAATGATATTTTTTCCCACTTCAGAAAAATTTGCCCAGCACTGGTGTGCACTTCTGTCCAATACAAGCAATGTGTTTGCTGCCTGCCATTCTGTTGTAGACCCTTCTGTGTACATCAAGGTAAGGCACTGGTCCAAATGAGTGCTTTAATCTAGTACAGAGACTGATCCCACATGAGGGTGGTCTCGCCTAGGGGAGTGAAATAGGTTACAGTAGTGACTGGTCACAAAGAAATTCACTGATGCTGATTAGGAAAGTTATAAAATGACAGTTTGTGCAAGATAAGCCTTTTTGGCTACAGCCCTGTAAATAATTGACTGGCATCACTGGCATCTGTTGAACAACCCAGAAGCAAAATAAAAAAAACCAGTTCAAGATTTCTTTTCACTCTTTGACAAGCAGAATCAGTGTTTCTGTGTCAAATTGAACTGAGAGTTTTACCAGCCCCATGGATTCCCTCTGACTTGGTGCAAAATTCACATCTAGGGAGAGACTATGTGTTTACATAGTTAATATCTCATTTATTACTGTGGAATTGTGTTAGTCTCCTTGTGTTTTGAATGCATGAAGCTGCCCATATGTCCTCTTGGTGTACAGCTCTACAATGCTCTGAGGAAGCTGGCTGAGCTAGAGAGTTGCCATATTTATGTGGATGGTAAAGAAGTTCTTGCGAAAACACAGAAAGTTCGTTCCGGGGGCTGTGTGTGTGATACAACTTACTGAGAAAATACCCGAGCCTGAAATTTTGCCTAGAATGTAATATGTCTTCAGGTACCTTTACAAATATGGCTTATGTGTTACCTCTCCCAGAGGAAAATACATATACTTGAGAATTAATGTAAACTACAAATAAAGTAGGATTTTGCAATTTTCAGTTAAGGAAAGGTAATAACCAGTCTCTTATAGATATGTCTGTTACTCCTGCTGATCTCATTAGAATTTAAACTATGATTCATGAAAGCCTTTTTCACAACACCAGTAATGGCAGGATAAGTCACTGTCTATCCAGAATGATCCTACTGCTCTAGAGTGACTGGCTGCATCTGTGTTCTTTTGTACAGCCCACACAGTTAAAAGAACTGAAGCTTTAAATTCCATCTATACTTATGTAACTAGTTCTTAAAATGTCATTACATATGACTGACTCTCTATAAACCATCTTCTGTCATGCACTTGTCATGTAACTGAGTGTATCTCATCTGCTCACTAGGTAGGTACACAAGCACCAGTCATCACTGTGCAATATTTTCAGATTATATATTTTGACAGGTCCTAGATTGTACATCCTCATGGGAGGCTGGTATAGACATTTCTTAGTGTTTTAATGAACTATAGGTGTCCTCATGTTTCTTATTATTCATCCATTAATGAGTGCTGGACATAATATCATTGCAGCTTATGTAACTGATTTGCTACTTCTCACATTTGCATAACATTTATTAGTGTACATTTTCTCTTAGAGATGTTTTCATTGGTAATGATACCTTTTAAAGAGATACTGGTTGACTGCTTTTGAATTGATACATGTTTCCCTGTTTCTTCCATGAGCTGGACATCATAATACCCACGTCCTTTTCTGTCCTTTAGAAATGCATGTATGACACCTGTAATTCTGAGAAGAGTGAAGTTGCACTGTGCAGTGTGCTCTCTACTTACTCCAGAGACTGTGCTTCAGCAGGCGTGTCCCTGCAGGGCTGGAGGCAGGGTGTCTGTGGTATGTGAACTGAAATTCCTTGGGCACGGATATGGGGGAACAGCTTTAGGATAGCCCTGTTTGTGGCAGTCAGTATCTTTTGTCTTTGGTCATCAAGTTAGAGAGTCTTTGAAAAAGAAAAATAAGCATTTATTCTATAAAATTCTCCATTCTGCCAAAATCAGTTCATGGTCGCTTCATGCTCTTACAATGCATGTTCCTTGTGTAAAATCTTGGGTGAATTCAGTACTCAGGGAAGCAAAATAGTACAAGGCATATTAGTAAAATCAAAACAGAAGTTAGGGTTAGTTTTAGTTTAGGTTTAGTTAGCAATTACTTTACTTTTGAACACATGGGCTTCCCCATGTATTTTAATTCCAATATCATTTTTGGAGTACATTCAGTCCTCTTGTCTCAGACAATACAAATGACATCACTCTCATTAACTGCATTTTTGCATGTTACAGTAAAATAGTGATGTATTTTAATAAATATATATTGGTGATATCTGAGAATGTGAAAATCTTTAAAGGCATTTTCAGCTCAGGATTATCTAAAAAATGAACAGAAGTTTCTTGGACATACACATTGTCACCAAATCCTGAGTTCAGAGTCCGCATATGTATGTATTTTCCTTTGGCACTGCCAGAATTTATTATAAGATGGCATTAGACCTGAGAATAAAACTCACTGTCTTGGATTCTGAATTTTGCTTCAGCATTTCCAGTTGGTCATTGATGGTCAGATAGTTCAAGTGAGATTTGCCTGTATCAACATGAAAACAAATGTATGGGTTTCTTGACTAATAGCACATCTGAATAGACAGCATAACAATGATTATGTTTTTGGAGCTTGATGCAGCTATGTTCTATTTAATTGCCTGACTTAGGGGCCAGCTGGGTAACTTAATAGAGGCAAACAATGTAACTAGTATGATGCATTGTCAAAGGCATTTAAGACTGTGACAAGAACAATTTCACAAACCTGTGCCGAAATAATTCAAAGGAACACAGTATAGTCCACAGTAAATTGTCCTAGAATCCTGCAGAGTTATGCACTAGACACAGCCACTGTTTACTGAAAGCTTTGTTCCCAACATAGAATTACTGACGCTTTTCATGGCAAATCAAGACTGGTTCACAGCATGGGTTTGGCTGAAATTTGTGTTCTTAAGGCACAGTAGGTAATATTGACTCAAATAGTGCAGTAACCTTGAGAAAAAAAAATGCTAATGGCTTAATCAACACAATCATTTTAGGCCTTACTTAAGAAGAAATAATCTTTTGGGAACATGACTGTGATAAGAGTGAAGGTTGCACTGTTCATTAGTGAAAGAATAAATGGGCCAAAACGTTCACTGTGTTCTGTCCCATTGCGGGGCTTGGAAAAACTGTTCCAGCTCCTGAAGCTGCATCCACTCTGCCAAGCTGCAGGCAGCATCCAAGGCAGGTTGCATCCTAGGCGGACGTCTGCACTGCAGTCAGTAGAGTGTGTGAAACAAGCAAACCCTGCTAGCTAACTGTGCATGCCTGTTACACACTTCAGCAGAAGTCTGAACCACTGCTGGAGTTGCTGCTTGCCCAGCAGATCACAGGGGTGAGCAGTCTTTGCTAAGTCATGGCACTGCTTTGCTAGTGCTCCCTGTGCAAGCCTGCTTGAAGGTGTCCTTGGTATGCTCGTGCTCTCTGCACTCATGCCTCCGGTTGGGATTTGTCATCTTAGATGCGTGTCACTCCTGTGACCATGAGCACTACAAGCAAATAACCTTTCTCTTACCAGATCTCACTTTAATCAAAAGTGATCTTCTTCCTCTATGAAATTTAAAGGGAGAAAGTACACAAATTATTTTGTTGTATTAATAGCTAACCAATGAGACACATGTAAATTCATATTCAACATCTTTATTAATATCTTTTTTATTTGGCCGATTTTGACTTACAAATACCACTTGCTGCATCTTCAAAGAATGCCTGTAAAGTAGAAGAATATGGCTTGCCTGACTTACACACAGGATGTTGTGTTTGCTCCAGCTAGGACCAGAGAATGAACTGGTTTATGGTGGTACAGGTGCTGGTTTTGAATGTGTACACAAGCCTAGCACACTAACTAATCTAAGAAAGTGTGCCATGGTCATGGATTGGAAAACCATACAGAGCTTTATTTAAGCACAGAACCTTATTGCTGATAAGTTCTTAGCATTGCTGCAAAGCTGATTAGCACAGGTGCCCATGATCAGCTCCCCTGGACCTTCTAGTGCATCTGTGTGTACCTGAAAAACAGCCGTGGGGTTAAATCTGCAGAATTAGAAAGAGACCCAAGATGACTAGATCTCCAGTTCTCACTGAATTTCAAGGAAATCTGGTTGCCAGACTTTCTTGAAAAATGCAACCTTAATGGGGGTGATGTTTCCTGGCAAAATTTGATGTCATTCCTATGGATCAGTACTGCAGATTTTATGGCAGAGCTTTGATGGTGGTGTATACTGTCAGCCTGTGAAAATTAACCAGCTTTTTATTGTCTTACAGGGTTAGTTGAGCTTTTTAGATTTTGGTATTTATCCATTTGGTTCACCCAGACATCTTAGAAACTGTTGTTTCCTATTTCCCCAGAGGATGACAACGAGAGTTTCCCTCAAGACATCTGTGAGAAGTGAAACACCTTTCTTTGGCAGCATCAAATGTTTGGCAGAGTTCCTTGTCACTGTCATTTAATGTCAAAATTTGTCTCTTACAAAATATGGTCATTTCTTAAGTTATTCCCAGCCAAAGAAATCATTAGTAAAGGTCAGAAAATAAAATTTTAACAAGTCAGAAGTTATTGGTTTCAGTTCTTGGTGTAAGATAGAAATGTAAATTGTGGAAATTACAAAAAGATACACCCTGCTGAGTATTTCAGTATTCTGTGTCACATAGTTTAGGCTATGCAAGCAGATTCCCCCAGAACCCTGGGAGACAAGGTCTGGTAGTTTGATAAAGGCATATTTATGGCTACCAGTGTGCAGAAAGGCATACTGAAGTCATGAGAGATGATTGCACAAAGAAGGCCATACATCCCTTTTATTTCTCTTGCAAAGATCCCTCTGAGGAGTGTCCTGAGACTATGGTTTATAACTATAGTGTGAAGTACTGTAACCAGTCTTGCCGCTCGCTGGATGAACCTGACCCGCTGTGCAAGGTCCGGATCACGCCCATGGAGGGCTGTGCTTGCCCTGAAGGCACCTACCTGAACGATGAGGAGGAATGTGTAGCTCCAGATGACTGTCCCTGCTACTACAAAGGCAAGATTGTTCAGCCTGGCAACTCCTTCCAAGAGGACAAACTCATGTGGTGAGTTGCTCTGATGATGCAAAGGCTGCTCTGTGCCTGGGGATATCAGGGCTTACCGGGGAGGTCTCTGCCCCAGTCCATGACTGGCATCATTTTTCAGTTAGGAATAATGACTAATTTCTCCTAGATTGTCTCTTCCCCTGGCAGGAAGTGCAGCCACAGCAAAGGTTAAGATCCTATATTCCTGCTAGCAAACAAGAACCTGAAAACATGTTAAGTAGAACAATATTTGTAATCTATCTCTACGCAAAGTTCATTGTTGTGTAAAAAAAAAATCCATAAACAGTGGGAGCAGGTTTTCTAGAAGACAGAAGGCTTGGAGGAGTTTCAGGCTTCGAAATGAAAAAGGAAAGTGAAAACTACCACACCATCCTGCAGACTATTTAAAAGATAAAAATGGTCCAGGAAAAAAACACCCAAATCTCAGTTTTTAAACTGATTTTTTTTTGAAGAGAGAGAGAGAAAAATTTCGGGGGAAGTACTAAAAATAACATAATTAACTTGCATTTGCAGTGAAAAACAATTGTCATTATTTGCATTTTCAACTAGCTTAGGGCAGCAAACCACTATGAGGGGAAGGCTATTTTATTATCTTTAGATGTTTATATAGTCTCTGTCTGTCTTCCAGCTAAGGATTCTAGACTGTTTTGTAATCACATATTCATTTAGTAATTTAAGAGCTCTCTTATTTAAGAAAGTATTAGTCTTATCTCATGGAGTGGAAAATGGATGCTTAGGAAAAACTTGATTTAGGGAAAACATACAATAAACCAGTGGCAGATGAAGGAGTATTCGAGAGCTGGGTCTTTTAATCTTCCTTCTGGGTATGATAAATCATGTCTGTGAAACTGATAGCTGTACCAAATATTCATTTTGATAGGAATTTGTTATTCATGTGACAAGTGAAGCTTTGCAGTGCCTTTCTCTCCAGTGAGGGAGAAAAGTGCAAAGAGCTGATGTGTTTTGTTTTATGGAATCTCTTTAGCAAATGCATTCAAGGAAGATTAGACTGCATTGGAGAAACTGTCTTGGTAAAAGGTGAGATTTTGTTAAATAATGGCATTATGGTGTCAGCCAGTATTTATAATGTTTTTCTGTGTTATCTCTCACTTTCCATAACATTTTAGTATTCTGCACATTTTTTCATTCTCCCTGAAATGTGTTAGTTATTGATAACATTTGTCTTTGTAAAATGTCACCAGACTTACTAGACTCTTTAGAAGATGAGGATATTTCCCAAAATTTAGAAGTTATCTGCCTTCTTCTCCCTGCACTGTTATTGGGCAGAAGCGAAACTATCAGAAACTTTAAATGATAGACACCCGCTGCCCTCTGAAGTCCTCTGGCTGGTTTTGCAATTGCTGATGGCATCCTTATAGCTCTCTCTAAATGTTTTCCCCTACTGCAGATTGCCCAGCTCCTATGTATTACTTCAACTGCAGCTCTGCAGGTCCGGGAGCGACTGGATCAGAGTGTCAGAAAAGCTGCAAGACGCAGGACATGCACTGTGTAAGGAATTCACCTCCCAGCAGGGGCACAGGACAGCATGGCTGGCCATGTAGGATTGCCCTTAGCAAGCACTGATGGGAACATGCCAGTGCTGGGTACACACCAACTGCTTCACTGATAACACAGCAGCTGTAGCTAACACTGTACCTGTGATATTTGTAGCGTGATTGCCACTAGCTTGCAATTAAGGAGTTTTTTTAAAAAATCAAAAATTTTGGCATCCAGAACTAGCACACCTCTGCTGGTTACCTTTTCTTTCTATGCACTAACAAGTTGTCTTCTCTTCTATCTTCAAACGTGCAGTATGTCACAGAATGTGTTTCTGGCTGCATGTGTCCTGATGGACTGGTATTGGATGGCAGTGGAGGATGTATTCCCAAAGATCAATGCCCATGTGTCCATGGAGGACACTTTTATAAACCTGGAGAAACCATCAAAGTGGACTGCAACACATGGTACGTTATCCCAGGGAGGTTTGTTTTACAACAAAGTTTGTTAAAATTGTCAGTCCATAACACACCCATGGGGCAGGCTGTGCTTTGCAGCCTTCCTCTTCATCATGAGAGCCATGGCGCTGCTAGTAAAAATAAAAGGGGAAGTATTTCTCTGCACCATGCTGCATGAGCCTGCACTCGGGGAGAACAAGTACTAATATCCTCTGTCAAACAATTTCCATCCTTTTCTGCTTTCCCGCCAGCTTCAGAAACACCAGCCTTACCCTGGTTGGTCTGCAGTTGCCCATTCAATAAGGGGGAATTGAGTCTGTGTCTGCTGGGCACAGCTGAACCCTGGAAAACGATTGAATTTAGTCAAAGAGGAATTGCAATGGTCCTCCCTTGAGACTTGCAGTGCTTCCAGATGCATTTTTCTCAAGATAAATTAATACTCTAGTTGCTCCAATATCTGGATCCAGTAATGCTGCCATAGATTTCACTGTTATCACTGATCATGGTGGATAAAATGCTTTGAATCTTTATCCATTATTTACCAAGGATGAGATTGTATAGTTCTGCCAAATGGATGCACAGAAAATAAGAGTTAGAAACACTTTGGTCTAATCACCACTGCTACAGGCAATCAAGTTTAACATGTAAGTCAAAACCTGAGAAGCAACTGTTGCTATCACAGAGTCATTAAAAAGTTTTATTGCAGTAAGGGCTTAGTTTTCTTATGAGAACAGGACACACATGGGAAAGAAAATCCAGTCTCTGTGTCAAGGCTATAACAACTAAATTTTCTGTCTACAGTCCTACGGAACTAGAGGTAAGGTTTGTCAAGGTGTGGTGGGTTGACTTCGGCTGAACATTAGGTGGCCACGTAGCTGTGCTATCACTACTCTCCTCAGCAGGACAAAGTTGGGGATAAAATAAGATGGAAAAAACTCATGGGTCAAATTAAAGATGGTTTAATAAAGCAAAAGCAAAAGCTGTGTGCAGAAGAAAAGGAAAACAAAGTATTTATTCCCTACTTCCCAACAGCAGATGATGTCCAGCCCACTTTCCAAGGAGTAGGGCTTCAGAAAACAAACACCCTAACAATTGCCACGCTGTTCCCACCCCAGCCACCTTATTCTCTTAGCTTTTATTGCTGAGCAGACATCACATGGTTTGGAGTATCCCTTTGGCCATTTGCGGACAGCTGTCCTGTCTCTGTCCCCTCCCAAAACCTTGTCCACCCCCCAGCCTACTGGTAAGGGGGAGAATGCTGCAGAGACAGCACTGATGCTGTGGGAGTGCTGCTCAGCAGTAGCCAAAACGCTGGGCTGTTACCAACACCTTTCTAGGTGCCAGTGCAAAGCACAGCACCATGAGGGCTGCTGGGGGAAAGAATTCTCTCCATCTCGGCCAGACTCCAGGAAAGACAGAGATAATATTTGTTCACATGACTGCAACAGAACTGCAACATGATCCCTCACAGATTAATATTCAGAAATGGTTGAAACATTCAGTTCTGCGCCTTGAATTTGTCCCCACTGTCTGCTGCCAGGACTCAATTATTTAAAATATATTTGAAGGAAATAATAGATTAAATGTGTCTGGGTAGTAAACATGAACTTTCTGATTGATATGGCATCTCATGGCATGATCTCAGAACAGCTGAGAGGGCACAGCAAACAACAAACCTTTTAATTATTCTGCCCTTCTCTGGGGTTAAGGAAAGCCCATGTTTCATGCAAACATTGTGATTCTCTGCATTTTGCCTCCCAGCACCTGCAACAAAAGGCAGTGGAACTGCACGGACAATCCCTGCAAGGGAACCTGCACTGTGTATGGAAACGGACATTACATGAGCTTTGATGGGGAGAAGTTCGATTTCCTGGGAGACTGTGACTATATCCTAGCTCAGGTATCAATTTATTTTCACTTTTCCATCCATATGCTTTTCACAGCTTACACTGTAGGCTTCAGTCTGGGTAATCAAAAGGCATTCCTATGCAAAATAGCCAACACTGATGAGCAGAGCCTGCTCCCCTCCTCTTGTACCTAGAGCTGATACAGTGAGATTTTCCACGTGAATCAAAGCAAATTGGCCCTCAGAAGCGACACAAGAGGGCACTGTGTCCATCATTTTCAAGGGAAAGGAATTGGTGTGGTGTTGAAAATTTGTTTTTTTCAGCCACCCAAGACTGACATTATTTTTGTTGTGACAGAAGCACACAGAGGTTAACGTGAGCCTCATGTATAATAATTGCATATAGTGGGACAGCACTCAGTGAGACATTTTGTCACCCCCAAATTACAGTTGGTTTTGCTAATTTTAATAAAATATATTTTTACCTTTTTGGACTGCTGCTATGACAAGTCCTTAGTTTTTCTTTTTGAAAATCCTGGTCAAGTATGAACCTGCCACCAGGTCATGTTCCACCAGATTGTTCTAAAACACCTAGAGTTTTGGTGAATGAAGAAGTCAGATCAGAGTGCCATTCATTTAGAGCTCCTGAAAATGCTTATGACTGGTCTAGTTGCCTGACAAGATCCAATAGAATGTTATCTGTTTTTCTAAGGATTTTTGCCCTAATAACATGGATGCTGGCACCTTCCGGATTGTGATTCAGAACAACGCCTGTGGGAAGTCACGCTCCATCTGCTCCCTAAAGATCACATTGATTTTCGAGGTTTGTCTAGAACTGGTTATAACCAAGGAGCTGTAGTCTTGATTTTGTAGTAATTATTGTATCATCCTCTTGTATTCCAGCTCAGTTCCTGCTAGAGAGTACCTATGGAAGTCAAACAGCCAGCAGAGGCAGGGAATTTAGGAAAGGTTTAGTTATTTGATGTTAACAGGGACTGAACAGCTCTGTGGATGAGGGGAAAGATGCAAAGGGTCAACAGCACTCTATGTATGTACATTTGTGTGTGTGTGTGTGTTTGCATCTGTGACAGGAGGCTCTGTGCATCTATGACTGTGGCTCACATATCTGGCAGTGAACCAAAATATAGTGTGAAGATGACAGAAAAATAAGACAAAGAACAAGAGACAGAGTGCCAGTGCTGTTGCCCTAAGTTTCCTATTTGATTTCTTTCCAAGCAATGTATCTGTTCCTTTACAGAGCAGTGAAATAAGGCTCTTGGAAGGAAGAATTCAGGAGATAGCCACTGATCCAGGAGCTGAGAAAAATTACAAAGTGGACCTCAGAGGAGGTTATATTGTAATTGAAACTCATCAAGGGATGAACTTCATGTGGGACCAAAAGACTACTGTTGTTGTTCATGTGGCACCATCTTTCCAGGTAAGTATGTGGTGGACTGGGATTTATGATTTCAAACTTGGAGTTATTAATCCAGAACTGGAACTCCAGAAAAGCAGGGCTTGGAAAAATGTTTGGGTTAGTGGACAAGAAGAAGCAGCAAGCAGGCCGTATCTTGTGTTTTATTGCACTGTTCAGTCAGTATGAAACACTCCAGAATATTTGGGGCTAGAAGTAAAGCCAGACACTTTGCAGTATTGCTAACACATTAAGAGTGTTGTTGTCACTTGAAGTCCAGTTTTTTCTAAGCCATTTCTAAATGTCTTTTTAGAAACTTGCAGCTATTTTGCCTTTACAGATTCTGTAGTTTATTTCTGTCAAAGAGTGGGCTGCACTCAAAATAACCAAACCATTTACTGTGCCTACATAAATTACACAGGGAAAAGTCTGTGGTCTTTGTGGGGACTTTGATGGCCGCTCAAGGAATGACTTCACAACCAGAGGGCAGTCCATGGAGATGAGCATCCAGGAGTTTGGAAACAGCTGGAAAATAACAAGCACCTGCTCAAATATAAACATGACAGACCTGTGTGTGGATCAGCCTTTCAAGTCTGCTCTGGGACAGAAGCACTGCAGCATCATTAAGAGTAACATCTTTGAACCCTGTCACAGCAAGGTAATCCTGTTCTCTCACCCTCAGTAGTTTCACACTAGATATTTGTTGCTATCTTTCAGCACATTTGCAGCATATTTTTACTATTAAAGGCTACTACACAGTGTAGTACAAAGCTACCTCTCTCAAAACCTCACTTCGCAGCTATGCCAGTTAAATCCTGTTGCCCAGTACTGAGGAAACAGCAGTGCCTGTTTTGAAAAACTGAAGTTAAAGAGGATAATAGTTGGCCATCAGAAGTAGAAAGTTATGTACCTGTGAAATGTAGAGATAAGTTAGTCTAGGACTGTTTGTATGCTGATCCTTGGGAAGTTCATTCAAGTTATCTAAAGAGACTAATTATTTGGTTTATTTTAGTCCCAAATTAATTTAATTTAAACAGAAACAAGGCTACTCTTTTTAATTAGAATGTCTATACAAAGCTCCAGAGCACTTTAATAAACGATTTTAAAAAAAACTTGGCTTAATTTCCTTGGTTAGTTTATGCTGGCAATGGTTAAAACATAAGAGACATGAAGTTCAGTGGAAAAAAGATTTCCTTTTATGCTCACTTAACCACTGTCTCTCAGCTGGAGAGTGAACACACTGTGTAGTTGTGCTAAGCCAAAACAAAGGAGTTCAGTCACTGGGAAGGCATTTTGAGCGTAAGTGGCAGCATTACACACATGAGAATAGGAAGATTTAGAGTCCAATTCTACCAGGCAGGTGAAAATAGAAAGCCACCTGTTGTAAAATATCATGGCTCCTTCATGACAATCCCGGTCTGTCACAAACTGCCAGGGCATGACAGAAATTCAGAGCCCTTTCCCTCATTAAACGCAGTGCAGCACATACAGCTGTGGTGACAGATGTGTCGGTGTTTTGACAGGTGAACCCAATTCCATACTATGAATCTTGTGTGTCTGACTTCTGTGGCTGTGACAGTGTGGGAGACTGTGAGTGCTTTTGTACCTCAGTTGCTGCTTACTCGAGGAGCTGCAGCAGAGCTGGTGTCTGTATCAACTGGAGAACCCCTGCCATTTGCCGTAAGTACTGCACTGAAAATGCATACAGAAAGCAATGCTCCTTGTGTTCAGGCACACAGGGGATAAAGAAGAGCAGAACACTTACAACACTATGCATGTGTAACTGAGCAAGCTCTTTTTATCATGTTTATCTTAGTAAAATCTTTTAAACAAGATTTAGAAATAGTCCCTGCCCTGTGTAAGACCTAAAGGTTTTTATTTTTCTGTTCCAGCTGTATTTTGTGATTATTACAATCCACCTGACAAACATGAGTGGTTCTACAAACCCTGTGGAGCCCCTTGTCTAAGGACCTGCAGGAACCCACAAGGGAAATGTGGGAACTTGCTGTACAGTTTAGAAGGTAATTCTTCCTTGACTTTAATGCGGTTTATGGGAGTTGCAGCTACTAGTCTGGTTTGAAATGTCTTCAGCATCAAGACTGAAAGGTTATCCCATCTGTCCCAGAAGCTCATTTACCATGCCTTGCTAATTCCCTGTGTGACGGTGCCATTCATTGCATCATTTGCCTGTTCCCATTAAATATAAGGAGAGATAAAACACCATTCAATATAAATTTGCAAAGACTACTCTGTTGACAAATGGAGTAAATTAAAACTTTGGGGAGAGAGGTAAAAAGACGACTTAGAAAATAATTGGTAGTAAAAAGAACACTCATACTGGAATCACATTCATTTGGGGATCAAATCTATATTTGGTAGAGGTATTTATGTGCTTTCCTATATCTGTGTAACCCAGGCTAAGAATGCTTTGTTTAATTTTTCAGGCTGTTACCCAGAGTGTAGTCCTGACAAGCCGTATTTTGATGAGGAGAGCAGGGAGTGTGTTTCCCTCCCCAGCTGCACTTCATGGTAGGTCAGTTGATGGTGAGAAAGGTAAAATAGGACCAGAGAGGACAAACTAGGAGATGTTTTGTTAATGTTTATAGGCAGTGGCAATTACCATTAAATCCAGGAGTAGGCTTTTTTGTAAAAGTAGGTAGAGTTGCAGGCATTGTTATTCCATATCCGAATTAATTTCAATAAAACAATTCTTTTTTACTCTTTCTCTTTAGCGATCCCAAAGAGCAGCTATGTACTGAAGACTCCAAAGGTAACTTTTCACCACTCTTACCATGCACTGAGTGATGGCAGGACTGAAACAGTCCAACATCACATGTTTTTACAAACATATTGATAACAGGAGTCCAGACAGGTAGTTTAATACGTGGGTGCACAGCAGCACAGACATACTTTGATAAGCAAAGTGCAGCCTTTGACTCCAAGAACTATATAAAGGATAATAACAGGGAGGAAGGAGAGAGGTGTGATACGTGGGATTCTTCTTATCCAGGTAAATAGCACTTTTCCACCTCTTTGGTAGTCAGTGAAGACAGATGGGAGCAGGCCATTCATGGTACCTCTTTTACTGGGTACTTTTAGAACGGGGAAAATCTTGTAGAAGTGCTGTTTCCTGACCATTGATTTCATAAAATAAGATAAGACAGCTAGCTTATTAGATACATGTTTGTGTGCCTAAGGGACACACTTGGGTAAGGTACAGTATCAGTTCATTCCCATATCTGGGAGAAATCACATCCCAAAATGCAGGGTGATGCAATAGACGACATATTTTCAGTTTTGCAGATTTTGTTACAGTAATAGATACATTTCCCTTGGTTCCTGAATGCACAGTCTCCAAAATCTGGAGAGCTTCTCATATATTTAAATGAAATGGTGTACCTCTGCATGCTCCTCATTCATGGATGGAAACAGCTGTGCAACACCTCCTGAGCCAGTGTTTTGTCACTCAGAAATGCAGCAATCCCAGTCACATTCCCCACCCAGAGGGAGTTCTCCTGTGCTCCATGCTGGGTTAGGGCAGTACTATTTCTCATGCTTTTACCAAACAGTTATTCCTCTATGCAAGCCGACTCCAAGAAACACCAGCAACCACAAAAATCCAGCACACTTTAAATAAATGAGATAGACTCCCAGTGCAGCTTCTCAAGTAGAAACTGAGAAAGTTTCTCAGCCAAGTAATTCATGTTTGATGTTGGGATCTTCAGAAGGGTAAACGCAGAGTTTGGTTTGTTTTCATTTGTACTTATATTGCAAGTGTCCTCTGTTGCCATGGCATTTTCTCTTTTGGTGCCTCAGTTTGTCTTTGCTGCCACAATGGGAAGACCTATACCTTAAATGAAACTGTGTACAGCCACGTGTATGGGACCGAGTGTGGTGAAGCTGTCTGTGGCCCTAAGGGACAGATCATTAAAACCCGTACCCCCTGCAGAACTTCATCTACACCAGCACAAGGTACTAGATTGATAAGAGGCTTGGTGGTGATTCTGTGGAAGTCCGTAGTGGTAATAAGATTTATCCATCTTGGAAAAAGACTCCTACTGCATATCTAGGATAAGAGCAGAATTTAAGTCTGTTGAATTTTCAAAACTGAGGGATCAGAGCTTGTGGGTCTTGTGGGGAGGACCAAAAGTGTAACTTCTATGGATTCTTGCTGACCTTACTGTCAGTGAGGTTAAGAGAGAACAGAAAGATTCAGTGATTTTTCACTACAACTTTTACAATAAGCTTGAGCATATCACAGTTGACACTCTGGTGTTGTTAGTTTCAGTTTTTCATACTTCTAAATCTTTTTTTTCTCCTTCTTATCCCTATAACACCTATAACACACTATGGTTCTTATTGTACTGTTTTCTGCATTGAAGTAAGTGAGTTGGACATGGGTCACTGGAATATGAAAATACAGCTTCCTGGCAGTTAACTCCTGTTCAAAAGGGATTTTTCAGAGCGAATGGAATGTGAAAAACAGAAAATAGGAAGCAAAAAAGAGATAAAGAAAAGTGGGAAATTTGCCACATGATTACTAGAAATAAAATTAAGTGGCTAAAATATATAAGTATTATCATGGTAGCAAATTATACAAGGGCAACAAGGAAAATTGTTAAAATTAAAAGTTAGCTTCTCTACTCATGTGATTGGAAGAGCTAAATACTTGATGGTGAGCCTGTGTGTTTGGTATTTACTAAAAATGTTAACAAGTGGAATAAGTACAGTGGAATAATACCGAGAAAAGGATTTTTGAAAGCACACTGTAGGTAGCATAGTTAAATGTCTACATGATCTCTCTCTATTTAAACCAACAGTTTCTTTGAAAGAAAGCATTCAGAATCCAAATGGAGTGCCACTGGAAATCACCTCTCCAAAGTCAGGTAAAATACTGCAGGACTAGAAATGTTAAATTGGAATGAATAAGTGACAGTAGAAGGGGCGTTTATTGAATTCTATATAGAAAAAAAATAACTACAAGTGGGACTGTGTGTCTGTATTATTACAGCACCATACCATGTAATAGAGAGAGTTTATAAATACAGAGGATGGTTTTAGTGTGGATGTGTACAGAATGTAGTGGGGGTAAAAAAATAGATTAATTTTTTTTTTTTGTGTGTGGTTGTAGAGAATGTAAGAGATGTCACAGGGCTTGAAAGTAGATCGTGGAGGATATTAATATAAATTGATTTGATTTCCTGCAGAACCACAGATGCAATATGTAACATCTGCACCTCCCTCGTCAGAAGTAGCCACTCCCTGCTTCTGCAATGACAATGGACAATTGATACAAATGGGTGAGAAATCACGCAAATTTTTTTCTGCACCATTGACATGGAAAGATGTATTGATAGATGAAAGTGCTCAGCAAGTGCTCATTCTGCCCATCACAGCTAGACATTACCAGAAGTTGTTACATCTTTAAACTGTAGCTAACACCTTCAGAACTACAATTGTCCCATATCCAATAACCTTGTTCTGGTTTGAATACCCCTGATGTAAAGAAACTTACAGCAGTTGCTGATGTCAGCAGAGCCGTGAATCCCGAACTGCTGAACACGAGCTTGTAACTCACAGTAACATTCCAAACACAGGGGAGGAACGACTCTTCTTCATCTATTAGTATCTTCTGCTTCCCCTACCTCCCAGTGTTTGTGAAGACCAGATGCACTCCATGATGTATTCAGTATTGTCCCTTCTTGTACTCATTTTCAATTCCTTCTAACGTATCTAAGAGCAGATTTGCCATTTGGATGTCTTTGCCATTTGGATGAATTGCTCTCCAGTTCAACCCCTGAATTCCAGGAACTGCAGACAGACAGTCCCCTGAGCATGGCTGTTGGGTACAGACCCAGATAGTTAATTGCAGGGCTGAGTATGCAGCTGCTCTGTGATCAGGCCTCAGGCTAACACTTGGGTTTTGCCCTTGCAGGAGAAAATGTTTCTCTGCCAGTGAATGCATCGGGACATTGTGCTTACTCTGTCTGCAATAAATCCTGTCAGATTGAATTAATTTGGGCAGAGTGTAAAACTGGTCATACTGAGACTCTCAAGATCTGTGATCCGCATTCTGAAGCCTGTCCACCAACACCTGCTCCTGGTATAACAAACCAAGTTCCTGCTCCCACAAGAACTCCTGTGAGTGATTGTCTTGCACTCGTTCCTCCCAGAAAGGTGAGAGACTTGGAAGATGTGTTTCATCATTCATCATTCCACCATGCATGCATTGCCTGCAGCCAAGATTTGGTGTTCTCCTCTGATGCTGGTATCCAGCACTACAGCTGGATTGTAGGTGTGGCTGAATTAGATGTTTTAGAAGTATGCCAGAAACCATCACTGAAAGAATAAGTTGAAGATTCTTCTGTTCACCTGAAACACCTAAATGATTGTATATTGGCAGAGTTACCGAAGCTGAAAAAAGACTAGGAAGCTACATCTGGCAGTGTCCCACTCTCAGAAGTGGTTAGGACCTTAATATATATACCAAAAAAAGTAGATATCAAGGCTGTATTGATTCCTATATGGTTCATATTGTCTTGTTTCCAGAGCCAGGGTAGACACCAAATACTGCCATGCTAGACAATTAACTAAATGGAATGTACTTGCTTTGTGTGATTTTAAAGATTTTGTGACATTACTTCATTATTTGCCTCTCCTGTTTTTTTTTTTTCAATCCATCGACAGTTTAATGAAACATGGAATTTTGGAAACTGCCATACTGCCACTTGCCTGGGAGAAGGAAACAATGTCAAACTGTCCCTCATGACTTGCCCACCTCAGCAACTGAAGCTCTGTGTCAATGGTTTCCCGTTCACAAATCACTCCGATGAAACGGGTTGCTGTCAAGTCTCTGAGTGTCAGTGTAAGTGGCAGGAGAAGTCCTGAAATCTATATTATGTTCAGCTGGGCCTCAAAAAAGATAACTCTATCAGGTCAACACCTATATTATGTTCATATCAATTCAGTAGGATACAATGGAACAGAAACGCCATCTGAAATTTTGGCTGCTAAAGGCAGATGTCCTTGCTAGGGTAATTTTTCTTTATCAAACTGGATATTTCATCTCTGACTGGAAGCAAGTAAAAAGGTTTAAACCAGCTTGTACCTATGGAAAGCTCAGAAGCCAAACTTGAAGGCTGTAATTTTGTCTTCTAGGTATTTGCAGTGGATGGGGAAATGAACATTATGTGACTTTTGATGGAGCCTACTACCATTTTAAAGAAAACTGCACCTATGTCCTTGTGAAGTCAATTCACCCTGACTCTCACAACTTCTGGATTCACATAGACAACTACTACTGTGCTGCCACTCGTGGAGCAATTTGTTCAATGTCCCTTGTAATTTTTTACTCCAACTCTGTTGTTATTCTGACGCAAGAAATGGAACATGGAAAAGACACAAACTTGGTAAAGTATTGTGTTACAATGAATTCTCAATATTATTTTGCTGTAGTTATATTACTGTACTGTCAAATGTCCTGTCATGACAAGGATTAAGCTTGTAAAATATGAAATGGATAAGAAATGCCATTACATTTCTTCCTCTCTCTCCATTTTGCTTTGTGTCAATAAAAATTTGTATTCTAAAAATCTGGGAAATGATCACATAACTGAAAATTGTGGGTTTTGTCCTGATATGAGTATTCAAATATAAATTACAACATATTAAAAAGGAATATTAGACAACTGCTTAAATGACTACCTTTGACAGACATCATTTGGTGCACGTAAGGTCTGAACTTGTGCTGCTCCGGTTTCCAGTTGTCCTAATCATGTACCTTACTCAGTGAAAGAGTATCCATAAAAACCTTCTGTTTCCTTTCTTTTTAGATTTTGTTTGATGATAAGAAAGTTTTCCCAGACATTTCCAAGAATGGTATCAGGATAACCAGTTCTGGCCTTTACACCATAGTTGAAATACCTGAATTAGAGGTTTATGTCTCCTACAGTCGACTTGCATTTTACATAAAACTCCCTTTCAGCAAGTTTTATGACAATACCATGGGACTCTGTGGTGAGTGTCCTCATCAGCTGACAAAAATTAATGCAGTGAATTTTCCTCCTTCATTCTCTCATTCCCTTGTAAAATCTCTAAATGCTTGCAACTTCACTATTTCTCTCAAACATTAATAAATTTATTTGATGGAAAGACACTGTCAGGAAATGGAGTTTCAAGTCATATCCTTTCATTCTGTTCGCAGTCTGGTGGTGAATGGAGATAGAATTTTTCTAAGCCCTTCCTTTTGATCATATCTACTTCATATAGAAGTGTAGGAAATCTGGAGAGTCCTGTGCATCTCAGTTACTCTGACCACCAGGAGAAATGTATCAACCAACACAACAATTCTGGTTTTCATGAGTAGCTGCCAAACTGTTTCTTCAAGCCTTCTCTTCCTAGAAACTATTCTTGTGAACTTACGAGAACCCAACATGTTGCTCCCTTTGCACAAGGAGAAGAGCTTCCCTCCAGGTTTTCTCTAAAAGCAGCTTCATCAGCATCAACTGTCCTTGAACTGTCACTTTTATATTGCTACCAGGTACCTGCACCAACCAGAAGTCTGATGATGCTATGATGAGGAATGGTGAGGTTGTCAAGTCGTTCAAAGAGATGGCATTAGATTGGAAAGTCCCATATCCTACCAACAGATACTGTAATCCTGGTGTCTCACGACCATCGAAGATTGAGTATCATCAGCACTGCGTGCCTTCTAATCTGTGTAAAATCATCTGGTAAGACAACTCCCAAAAGTAAAAATAAGTCCACAAAATAATTTTGTGCTTCACTAAATGTCTTGGGTGAACTGATTCTAGGATATGAAGAAAATAGAAAGTCTTGCATACCTCGTAAAACTAGGCACAGTGAACTGATGTGCGTGTTCTTGAGCTTGGCAGGTATTCTTCAGCTGCATCAGCAAAATCAGTCCTCACTTAATAGTCTGCTGCTTGGCACTCCCTCTGCCTGTCAGTTCTGGAAAGGCCAAGTAGGAACTAGCTATAATTCAGTATCTGAAAGCTCTGAATGATATGGAATGCAGTCAGAATATAGTAAGAAAATGTGTGTGTCTGTTTTAAAAATAATTTTGTGGTTTACAGTAGGATTTTCAAACATAAAAATGTCAGCATACAGACTTATAGCTATGAGCTGTGCAGGAGCCTTTGCAGGTAGCAGTCCAACATAATACTGTTTCCTTTCAAAGCACTGTAAAGAATGGCAGGTAAGGCTCATTCTTTATTAAGCCGTGTGGGTGTACTGCCTGTGAGAACAACTTGTAGTCGTACCTTGAAGCTTTGCCTGGGGCAGGGGGGATGGTTTGGCTCTGTGTTGAATTCTTCCTTGGAAGTAGCCCAAGGTTTTTCTCCTTGCTTTCTGAAGGACCCTGACGGAGTGCCACGGCGTGGTCCCCCCGCAGCCCTACTACGAAGCGTGTGTGGCCAGCGGGTGCTCGGAGGAGCAGCCCAGCACCGAGTGCCAGAGCATGCAGACCTACGCGGCCCTGTGTGGGCTCCACGGGGTCTGCGTGGACTGGAGGAGGCTGGCGAGCGGGCAGTGCGGTGAGCCTGGGAATGGGAGTGCGGTGAGCCTGGGAATGGGAGTGCGGTGAGCCTAGGGAGTGCAATGAGCCTGGGGAGTGCAGTGAGCCTAGGAATGCGAATGCGGTGAGCCAGGGAATGGGCAGTGTGGTGAGCCTGGAAAACACCCCCTGGGGTGAAGCAAGTCTGGTCTCCTCTGCCCTCGCCTGCTGCTCTGGACCTGAAAAAAAGCAGGAACAAACCAAAGAGGTTGTCCCAGTCCAGACCTTGTGCAAAACCAGGGGGAACCGGGCCCACAGTAGCTCAGCCGAGGAGTCCTGTGTGTTCCCCAGCGCTTAGGCACTAGATGGCAACACACCGCTTCTCTCTGCGTGCTTTGCCCCGCTCGGGCCACCCCACGAGTCGGGGAGAGCACTGCTGGTCCTGTCGTTTGCACCTTGCGGGACCCATGGGCTCCTCTTGCTGGAGCTGCCGGAACTCCCTTGCCCGGCTGTGCAGACCCGGGAAGTTTGCTGCGGTAGCCTGGGCGCTTTGTCCCTTCGTGTCCCTGCATCGGAGGGTACACGCGGGTCTGGGCTTTTTAACTTGTATGTTGCAATGTTCCACAGAGGCCAGCTGTCCTCAGGATCAGGTGTACAAGCCATGCGGGGAAGCAAAAAGAAACACTTGCTTCAGCAGGTGGGTCATTTCCTAAGGCATTTTTCAAGTCCATAATGTGAAAATTGCCGGGGAAGTTTGAAGTTCATATTCCCTTGGGATTTAGGTATCTTGATTGCCCTGGGCTACAGTTCTGCCTCTCATTCATTCTCATTTATATTCTAATTGTGCAGAGAAGTCGTTACGGACACCCTTCCCTCCCAAAATATCACATCGGTGTTTGTTGAAGGATGCTACTGTCCTGATGGAAAAATTCTGCTGAATGATCATGACGGCACTTGTGTGTCTGTCTGTGGTAAGAAATAGTATAAATGGTGCTGTGGGAAGTGGGGATAAGAGCCTGACTAGAAGTGCACGTTAAGGGAGTTGTTTTGGGTACAGAGGAAATGGAGGAGACCTTGTTACTGACCCTTTCTAGAGAGGCTGGAAGCGTTCCAGATTGACAGTTTCTGCCTGCTCTTATACGCAGGAAGTGCAATTTTCAAAAGAACAAAGAGTAGCATGTTTAAGATGTTTTTGGGTTTATAACCTGTGGCTTTGCACTCTGAATTTCTCTTTCTCTTTGTGGCTGTTTCTCAGATTTCAATACCTTCCTTCTATTTCTGTTTTCCTGCTTCTGTTGTTTTCCCTGATTCAGTTACCTTTAAAATAACATCTAATTCATTTTATAGGGTGTACTGCACAAGATGGGTCAGTGAAACAGGTAAGAGAAAGGAAAATACTGTCTTTATACTATATGTGGGTTCTGTGACCTCTTGCAAAAGTGACCACATGAGTTGTTTCTTTTAATTCTAAGCTTAGAAACCAGCGAACCACAATGACAGTGGGGAGAAACCCGGAAGATTTTGTTAACTCCCGAATTTGTTTAGTCACTTGAGGTACAGAAACAGAAAGAGCATTTTGTGGGAATCAGTTTCCCGGTAGAACCATCAGGCTTTCCTCCTGGAAACATATAAACCTGCAAAGGAAGGTGGCAAATAATGGCATTTTTTCTTACTGTTCCCTTCTTCTCCCCCTGGGATTTGAAGTGCAATTTTCCTACACAATAAATTAGGTCAACTCAGCCCTACACTGTCTTGCAGCAGGGATTCATTGATATACTGCTTCCAGGTTTTGCTCTCTGAACTGCTATCCCTCTTGTTTTTATAGCCTAGAGAGGCTTGGGAGCATGACTGTCAATACTGTACTTGTGATGAAGCGACCTTGAACATCTCTTGCTTCCCCCGCCCTTGTGCTAAATCTCCACCTATCAACTGCACAAAAGAAGGCTTTGTACGCAAAATAAAACCACGTCTGGAAGACCCCTGCTGCACAGAGACAGTCTGTGGTGAGTAGATCATTCACATGTCATCATGTGGCACCATGTGCCTTCAGCAGTAATCCTCAAGTGAGATGTGGTGCCTCACGGTTCAGTTTGGTATCAGATTCAAATAAGCACACTGGAGTGGTCATTTCTTCCATCTACATGCCAGGAGCTCTTGCAGAAGAGAATTCCTCTGCTCGCACTTGTACTCTAAATTAGTGCCATGACCTGGCAGATATTTACACTGGAAAATCCCCTGTGGTTCACTGGAATCACCAGGAAATAGATTAATTCCTTTGGTTCTTGTCCTTCTGAGATGAGAGGGTGATGTTTCCACAGAGATCCACCCAGTAAGGGAGGATGTGTTCATCTTCCAGGCTTCCCTGAGGCTTCCTGTGGAGGTTCCTGATATATGTTGATATATGTATGCTGATATATAATGCTCTCAGCTTTGCATTTCCACCCTCACAGTCCCAAATGCCCACCACAGCACAGGAGTACACCACCACAGCCTGCTCCTAACCCTGGCCATTCCCAGTATCTGTACCAAGACACAGGACAGGGGATCCTGGCAATGGTGATAGGATTTTTTTTTCAAGCTTTGTCTGCAAGTAACGCTGCTGGATGGGATGCTTTGGCTTATTTTATGTCTGCTGTCTATTGCAGAATGTGATATAAAAACCTGCATTATCAACAAAACAGGATGTGACTTAGGTTTCCAGCCAGTGGTTGCTATGTCTGAGGATGGTTGTTGCCCTATCTTCTCCTGTAGTAAGTACCTCATTTCCTTAAGGTGTTTTATTTTTTCCTTGAAGTATTTGATTTTTCTAAATGAGTTAAAATCATAAGCAGTAGCTTCTTCCCTTCCATCCCAGCCTTTACAATTCGGGCTTTTTTTTTTTTTTTTTTTTTTTTTTTTGAGTTGGAGTAACTGATGCAGGTTCTCTGTAACCAGTGTTCAGTGAGTGTAAGTTATTGACCACATACTGAATGATGGTTAAATGAACCCATCCAGAAGATCTGCAGCCAAATTACATTTCCAGATTCACACACATAAGCCCATTGGCTTTGTTACCAGCACGGTGGTTAACAATAAAGAAAAGGTCAACTAATTTCAAGTATGGGTAAAAAAACCACGAGGCAAATAGATTTTACCTTATGGAAGATACCAGGGCATAGAATTATCCCCACTTGATGCATAACATCTAAGCACCTGCTACATGTGGGCTTCCGAATAACAACTAGCACCATGTACCAGTTGCTTTTCTTTCCGTTTTGTGTGGGCTATTAAGTTCAGCTCTACTCTTTGACTTCTCTAAATCACTCACGATTCAGAGATGAGTACAGTAACTGCATCATTTCAAGTACAACATTTTCATTTCTTTTCTTACAGTACCAAAAGGTGTATGTGTTTCTGAAGGAGTTGAATTTAAGGTAAGCCCTCTGCCAGACACTTCTTCCTATGAGTTACTGCTGCCTGAGTCAGAATTTTCTGAAGTTCTTGTTGTCAGCACTCATATGAAAAGCAGGATTTAAATGGCCTATAATTCTTCCCTGCCAGTAGTCTTATGTACTGTTGGAAACGGGCACTGGACTAGCTGATCTGCAGAGGTCCCTCCCAATCCCAAGCAATCTGTGATTCTGGGAGAGGTTAGTGAGTAGGTAATGCTAGAGACCAGTAACTTGCTTACTAAAAGAGATCTTGCCTATGCTTTAGAGTCAATAGGTCATAACTGTGATTGAACACAAATTTTAATCTCTTTGAATGTTGTGAGATCATTGCTTGGTCAAACTGAGCAAAAATAGATGCTTGGAATTTATGAGAAAACTCACTTAACATCATTGATACACCTGGGAGTGTCAGCCTTGCGTTCATTTTGTGATACCGGCAGTGAGGTTTTAGAGATCTGGAAGTATATTAATTTCATGAAATACTTCCAAAAATAAGTCTCATAAGCATTAAATTTTTTGATAGGCCAGGAGGATGTTTATTTCAGAACCCTCTGAATTCTTGTCATGGTTTTCTCTCTCCCCTATATTTCCAGCCAGGGGCAACGGTCCCTAAAAGCTCTTGCGAGAACTGTGTGTGCATGGATGAGCAGGATCCTGTGACACAGACCAACCGCATCCAGTGCCTTCCAGTGCAATGCCAAACCACCTGTCAGCAGGTCAGCACCTCCTTGACCACAGACAAGGGCTGTTGAGTTGAAACAGGGACAGTGACTGCTTTCTCAATGCAACATTAGTTGTTTTGTAAAGTCCTTCTTAGGGTGCTGGTTATTTTTGCTCTAGCAAATTTAAGAGGTCACCCTTGGAAAGGTGCCCTGAGGGGAAATGATTGCAAACCTGTTAAAGTCTGACTGCTGAAAGATGTTTGTGTCCTTCTGTTGGTGGTGCCCATTGTCAGCTCAAAAATGAAGATTGTGAGGAAACTGCACAGTGGTTTATATGTTTCTAGACACTTTCAGGACTTGTGGGTGGGGAATACTCAGCTACTTCTCAGTACTTGTAAGAATCAGCACTCAAGTTGTTCGGTCTGTTACTGAGTATAAGCAGGGTGGTTGCCTTTCCATTCATGCCCAGATAAGGACAAATGCACCACCAGTGTTAGAAATGGACAGAACCTTTCATTATACTTTATCCTGAAGCCAGCCACACCCAACAGGAGACCCATGGATATCTAAAACACAGGAAGGAAAATCTTCACATGTCTGACAGCAACAGTTCTTGTAGATAATGAATCAGACCAAGCAGTGGTGGCAGATTGTGCAAGTAATCATGTGCTAAATTAATTTATTTGACCTATTTTGTGTATTAGCCTGAAGAAGAATAGTCAGTGACAGGGTCTTCATGGCAACTGAAGTACCCAGAAGACACCATTCAATAAGGCAGAAAAATTACCAGCTTTGATTGTCAGGCTTAAAGTGGTTCCAACACGTTTCTAAAGACAACAGAATTGAAAGCAGAAGGTTGGCTCATTCCCTCTGCCATCTTCAGTGTAGCTTTGATCCAAAGATGATTCAGGAGCAAGACACAAGTTAACATGGATAAATGGAAACCTTATTCCCACAGGGTTTTCGCTATGTGGAAGAGAAGGGTCAGTGCTGCAGCCAGTGCCAGCAAGTGGCATGTGTTGCAAATTTTCCATTTGGCAATGTGACCATTGAGGTAAGAATTCCCTTGCTCTGCACACAAGGCTGAATTATCAAAAAGATCTCAGCATTTTTTCAACCAGTGTCATGCATTTTAAGGCTGGGAGGACCTCGAGGAGATGTAAAACTGTCTGTGTTTCCAGAGTAAATGTAGATGTTTATACAGCAGTTCCCTGCTGTGTGCATCTCACAGGCACTACCATGTTGACAATTATATATTCTGGCAGGAATGGAAATCATGTTACCTCCACTTCTCCTGACATGAAATAGCAAGAGGGAATTTGGAAGGGATGGTGACATTGTGTAATACTCCTCTTGCAGAGATACATGTGCTAGCTTCACATCACACTGTTCCCATCTGAAGCAGTTTCATCATCGTGCCCTGAAGATACAGAGATAAGACACTGTGGGCAAGCTGATAAAGCTGTGCTGCCAGTGGTTCTGAATTAGCTGAGGCAGAAATCAAGTGACACAGCTGCTGGAGTGTAGTGTGACTTGGTGACACACACAGCTGATACATCACGTCTTGTGAATGTAGCGCTGTGTAGACATGAGCTGAGCCTTTAAAGGATGGGCTTGATGATCTTGGAGGTCTGTTCCACCCTTAATGATTCTATGATCCCATGATTCCAGATCTTTGGTTTTATTACAGCCTGCTACTCCTATGTATGGTTAATGATGCTGTTTCAACCAGTGACTTGCCTGACATGCTATTGTTTCTCTGACAGCTCCGTGTTCATCTTTTCTGTTTCGTCCTTTTATTCCTTGATAATTTTTCTTACAAGCTAGATTTTCCTGTTCCAATATATAATTTTTATCTCTCCATGAGGAGGCTTTGCAGTTATCCATTAACCTCTAATGCAAAGACTTTTGTTATCTTTCACTCTTTTTAATTTTCTTCCATCTATTAAAAAAGAAAACTGCTGAAATCCTTTGGAAGAGTTATTTTTCTTTTGTGTATCTTTTAGCCCGCCAACATTAACACACCTACCTTCTGGCATTTCTGTTAATACCCTTTTGCTCATTCTAGCATTCTTTCATTCTTTCCCCCTGGGTGGCCACAGAAGTGATTTTGCCTAGACTGGTAGTGGGAGAGCTTGGTACATAATTTGTAGATGTGAGTTGCAGACATCTCAGCCCTTTCAGAGTGATATGAACCACCCAGTCTCTGCCAGTTCATTGGCTTTATTACTGTTTCAGTTTTCTAATTTTATTGCTGTACTCCATTGGCTTTTTTTTTTTTTTTTTTTTTTTTTTTAATTTTTTCCTGTTTTTATCAGGTTGGAAAGAGTTATAAAGATCCATATGATAACTGCACTCAGTACATGTGCACTGAATCAGCTGGCCAGTTTTCCTTGACTAGTACAATAAAGGTCTGCCTACCATTTGAAGAAGCAAACTGTGTGCCAGTAAGTATTTTACAGTCAGAAAAAGACTTCTGGAACAAGCCCTGATGCTGGCCTGGGAGGTATCTTTGCAGTTTTGAATGAGTATTTCTTGATTATTCTGGGATAATCATCCTTGTTTGAAGGAAATGTGCTTTTTCAGCCCTGTGTCCTGTGGAAGTAAAGCAAAAATATTTGCAAACAAGCCCCCACAATTTACATTGTTGTGGGATAAGCACTAGAACTTGAAAGAGAAGGGTATTGGGGCAATAGCAAAGGGGGATTTTTTATCACTTGAGAAATATCAGTGTTTTAAAATGCAATTGAACAACTGGTAACTCACCATGAATCCTTGGGGGACTGATGAACAAAGTTATCTTCTGCTATATGGTGTACCATTAAGTGAGTCTGTTCCACCCTTAATAGCCAGGGGTAACATTCATACCTGGGCTTTCAGCTGTTGGTTTTCAGTAACCTTCAGAAGCATTTTGGGACTTCACAGCAGATCAAAGCAGGGACTAGGACGGCCATGTACTTGAATTAGCTCTGGGCTGGGCTCTGCACAGGTCAGGCTGTTCAATTCCAGGGGCAGCTGTCATTCTCTGGGGCTGGGGTTTTTATGCTGGCTTCAAGAGGACTTAAATAAGATCAGGCATATATTACAGGGCATCCTACCTGGCTTGTGAGTGATAAATAGTTTTAAGAAAATTCACTCCCTTCCTTGCTGGATGATTTGTTTCTTTTTTTTTTTAAAGAAGCTTTAGATATAATTGGTACACAAATAGGTCTGATGAGGAATTTGTGTGGATTAGAGATGAGGGACTGTAACTGAACTCTCATCATTGCTACTCTCTGCTTAGCACTACGTGCGTGTGAACTGACTGTTCTGGTTACTCTCAATACAGGGGACAGTTGAGGTGTCTTCAGATGGCTGCTGTAAGACATGTGAGTGCATTAAATCACTGATTCTCTATTCTAATACTGTTTGGTCCTTCCCTGCTTGTAGCTCTGTTTCTGCATGCTCTGAGAGCCTGCAGCTTCCACAGACTGAAAGACAGTTTTACAGCAGCAGAACTGTTCTGTACCTCACAGCCGAGACTAAAAATCTGCCTCATTCTTCCAATGGGAACACTAACAGTTTTTATCTCCTTTTCTTTGTTTTTAAATAACTGAAATACTGTTAGCTCAAACTATACTCCTGATAAGAAAACTCATAGAAAATATTCTCTGTATTAATGCATCTGCAAATTGCACAGAAACAAAGTTTTGGGGTTTTTTTTCTGTAGCATCCACTCAGAAATCCTAGCTTGTTATAGAGCCACAAATGTAATTTATAGCAATTTTAGAAAAACCTAAACCCTTCATGTCTCCTTTATGTCTTGATTCAACAGTATCTTTACATGCTAAAGCTAGTCCACAAATGGAAAAGTAGATTGACCAGTGGGGAATCATTTTGCCGAATTAATGCCTTTTTGCACTCTCATTTGTGGTTTTGGTTGTGCATTTGAGCTGTGAGAAATTTTACTAGGATGAACTATCCTTGGTTTACTAGCAGTTACCTTTCAAAACATTTATTCCTGGGTCTGAAGAAGTCTAACAGAAGTGTTCTCCTGCCCAGGTATTGACCTACCGCACAAATGCAAACGCAACGTGAAGGAGCAGTACATTGTCCATGACAACTGCAGGTCAGCTGCTCCCGTCCCAGTGCCCTTTTGTGAAGGGATGTGCAGTACCTACTCTGTGTAAGTAGGAAGCCTCGCTCTGTCGTCCCCTGTGGCTTGTCTTCCTGGGTTCTTGTCACCAGTGGGCTGGAGCGGTTTGTCCCCTTCCTACTGTTTGAAGGGTCGGGTTGGGAAACCGAGTGTGCAGAAGAGTAGTCATCAACAATGGCTTCAGTGTGATAGATGCCTTGGGAAAGACATCAGCTAAATTTATTAAACATGCTCTTAAACATGTCCTTGTATGGTTTTTGAACAGCTCTAGTGTTTACAGGAGCTTTTCCTGCCATTAGTTCTCTGCATGAATTGCTCCTTTCTGTCTTGCTAGAATGGGCCTAATCCAAAATCCACTGAAATTACTGGGATTTTCCCCAGTGGTGTCAAAGGATCTGGCTCTGCATAGCCAATAGCATCCTGAGGCAAGGCTGTTATGAATAAGCAGAAAAATAGATAGGAAATTTTGCTCCTTAGTAGTACATGCATTTGGAGAAGTAAATATGAATCAGTTTGGGAAGACAACAGGCAGCAGATTGATATGAAAAATCTCATTTCTATAGGTATTCTTTTGAGGCCAGTGAAATGGAACACAAATGCACTTGCTGCCATGAAAAAAGAAGTCACAAAGTGAAGGTGGAACTGGTTTGCTCGGACCATAAAACAGTCCAGTTCACCTATATGTACGTAGATGAATGTGGATGTGTGGAAACAAAATGCCCAAAAAGGATAACATGAGTATAAACTAAAGGAAACATTTCATCTCCCATTTAATCCTTCTCTAGTAAGTGAGTAGTTTAGAAAACAGCTGTGAGTAACCTTCAAATGACCATGGTAGCACTTTTTCTTTCTAGTATTATATGCAGTTATGGAAATTAGCTAAGATTTTACTCTAAATGTTTGTAGAATAAACTGCATTTCAAAGAGGACTTGCTCTCCTGTTTCAGTGATGCCGCTAATGGGGAAAAGTGGCTGATGTCTTTAATCCCACACTGGTGTATAAACCAAGGTTATTGCAAGACACCCTAGAGACAACTGACGCCTTTCAAAAGTCCTGCCTGAAGAAAGTGCACATTTTTAAACCATAACCACATGTATCACTTCATTTCCCTTAGAAGAGAAACAAGAATCATTTCCACAGCTGCGGTTCAGGCAGAGGCAGGATTTGGCTCAGAGCCACATTTTTGTTCTTCTCCCCAGTGGTCCCAAATCTACTTTGGCTGTGACTGTGGGTCACTGGAGGAAGTCAAGGTGCTTTTTTTTCCTTCTTCACAGTGAGCACTATATGAGGAGTGTAAAAACATGGTTCTTACATATACGCTACAAAGTTAATATATTTGCACCCTTATTGGGAGGAATATCCATCCTTATCTCACTGGAGGTTTTTATTATTTGTATTAGTTCAGTCCCACTACTGGTTACATGACTGTGATTTGTGTTACAAATAATTGACTCCCAGCTGACATGTCTAGTGGTTCTGGTGACAGTATTTCATGTGGACAGGGATCAAAATGATCCAACAATACCTTGAGAGTACATAAGGAAGGCAGATGGTTCTGTTATTTGAGCAATTTGTCTTTTGTGACCTGAAAGAGAACTGAAGACTGTGACTTAGTGTCCCGCAGCCTGCTGTGGAGGCTTTTTGGGAATTGTTTTGCAGGGAATGCTTTTGAACTGATCAAGTACATATGAAATGCATACTTTAGCTTTCTATTTTTAAAGTGTTGCAGCTCTTGAGCCCCAAGGAATCTTTAATTTGCTTCTTTTTCATAATAAATCCTTTCAGCAGATGTCAGATTACTTTGATATGTACTGTTTCATTACGGTGTTACTGATTTTAAAATTGTGGGGATCCTCGACTTTGCTTGATTATAAGTTATAGGAAACTCCAAATGATTCAGTTAACTGTCAGTGCAATGCAGCTACCTTGGAAGGCACAATTGCTTGACTGAGGCTGATGTATAAATTTCACATTAGTCCAGAAAACTGTTTTAATTGATACAAATCAAGTGCCAATGCAAAGAACAGCACAAAAAAAAAGAGGACATTCCTTTCTTTCCTCCTTGCCTTTCCCTGAGGGGGAGGAGGAGGTCATTCTTGAGTGCTTTTGTTATCAGAGTAGTAAGCAGACTCTGTAGGCAGTCATATACACACTCATGCAAATCAACCTGCCAACCACCCCTGCAAATCAATAACTGTCAGCAAGATGACTTAGCAGGAACAGGATCAGAAACCTTTTGCATCTCTGCATTATCTTCAGGTGGGAGAAGGGAATAAACCACAATCTTAATCATACCAGCTCTCTCCAGATTTCTATTCTCCTGTCACTTTAGTGATGATGAGATTTTATACAGAAGCTGAGAACGGTACTGATTGAAAGGCATGCTTTCTTGCTCATTTTTGGCATGCATTTTGCTTTTCAGGCAAGTGAAATGCTCAAACCAAAGGCGTATTTCCATCCCCAAGGTGCTTTTGATCATGTGAGCTCTCACATGCTCCATCTTCATTCCCAGTTATACCTGGGACTCCATTTACTCACTCAGTCCAGCACCTAACTGGCCTATGTGATACTACTTAGAGCTCTGATGGCCAGGTTTTAAGGAGAGCTCATTGGTCCTCTGTTTGCAGGTGCAGAGTTTTATTTAGTTGCCAGTAAAGGTAAAGCCTATTTAATGAGAACTACAGCTTCTTCAGCTAAAAGACAGTCACAAAATATTAGAGAATCACAGAATATGCTGAGTTGGAAAGGACCCACGAGGATCATTGGATCCAACTCCTGGCCCAGCACTGGACACCCCAAGAGTCACGCCATGTGCCTGAGAGCATTGTCCAAACGCTTCTGTAACTCTGTCAGGCTGGTGCTGTGACCACTTCCCTAGGGAGTTGTTCCAGTGCCCAGCCACCCTCTGGGTGAAGAACCTTTTTCTAATATCCAACCTAAACCTCCCCTGACACAACTTCAGGCCATTCCCTTGGGTTCTGTCACTGGTCAAAGAGATCAGTGTCTGCCCCTCCTCTTCCCCTCATGAGAAAGTTGTAACTGCAATGAGGTCTCCCCTCAGTCTCCTCTTCTCCAGGCTGAACAGACCAAATGACCTCAGCCCCTCCTCATACAGCTTTCCCTCAAAGCCCTTCACCACCTTTGTTGCCCTCCTTTGAACCCTCTTGTCGCGTTTCACTGTGGGGAACTGCGAGCAGTTCTTTTAAAAATAGATGGTCAGGAACGAAATTAGGTCAAAGGAGACAAACGTATCTGAGAACCGTTTATGGGTAGCGAAAAGACAAAATAAAAAGGAGTTACCCTACTACAGAGGACTAGAAAAGGCGGAGCATGACTAAGGCAAATGGGAAAGGCAATGGGGGGTGGAGGGAGGGGACAGAGAGGAAAAGACGGCGTTACCACACGACGCCGGGGAGCGCTGTCGATGTCCACAAGGCAGGGGCTGTGCACGATGCCTGCCTGGGGACGGCTCCCGCGGCAATGGGCGAGGAGATCCAGAAGACTGGACAGGGTCGCGGCGAGGATCGCAGCAGTGGGTTGGCTCGGAGGCGGACAGGGTTAGACGTGAGTGGCTCAGGCAAGGATGCAGAGACGAAGCAGGCAGGGCGTCGTTAAAGGGACACAGGGAGGCAGGACAGACTCGAGGGCGAGCAAGAGCCAGTGAGGGCAAGAGCCAAAAGGCAGGCTGGGGCCAGGGCAAAAACCAGCATACCTCAGCAGGCTGGAGCCAAAGCAAAAGCACAGTCTCAAGCCCCAAGCCAAAAGCCCACATTCAAAAAGGTTTGAAAAGCCCCCGAAAAGCCTAAGCCCTAAAAGCCTCCTGNGATCCAGAAGCCTGGACAGGGTCGCGGCGAGGATCGCAGCAGTGGGTTGGCTCGGAGGCGGACAGGGTTAGACGTGAGTGGCTCAGGCAAGGATGCAGAGACGAAGCAGGCAGGGCGTCGTTAAAGGGACACAGGGAGGCAGGACAGACTCGAGGGCGAGCAAGAGCCAGTGAGGGCAAGAGCCAAAAGGCAGGCTGGGGCCCGGGCAAAAAACAGCATACCTCAGCAGGCTGGAGCCAAAGCAANGCGAAAGCAAAAGCACAGCCACAAGCCCAAAGCCAAAAGCCCAAATTCAAAAAGGTTTGAAAAGCCCCCGAAAAGCCTAAGCCCTAAAAGCCTCCTGAAAAAGCACAGTCTCCAAAGCCCCAAAAGCCCACACTCAAAAAGCAAGTTTGAAAAGCCCCCGAGCCAAAAAAATAGAAGGCTCAAGACCCTGAAGGCCCCAGGGGCTTGTGACACAGTTACTTTTTATGCCCCCTGGCCCCTCCCAAAGTCTGCATGCTCACAGGAGACCATTGGCCCAGTCCAACCTTCCATGGCAGTCCGTTGGTGGAGGCCTTTTGCCATCTAATTGAAGAAGTCCTTCTGGAGCGTACAGCGTCTCTGGTGTTCCCTTACTGACCACCTGTCCCCTGTGAGACATGAACTGGTTGCCAGGCAAAGTCCCCCCAGAGACAAGGCTTTCTTCCTAGCTGCCTCCTGGACATGGCACATGTGCAACCCATTCCCCACATGCCTCTGACAATCAAGTGTTGAGACAAATAAAAAGTAAATTGGCTCCTCACATCTCTCTAATAGCTTAATATATTTCTTATATTGTGGTGACCAGAACTACACACAATACTCAAGTCAGTGGGTCAAACATCTCCCCACCCACCACAAACCCAAAAATCAGCCTGGAGGCTGCTTGATCAAGCCACTGACAAGCTGGCCCTTCTTGTTCAGTGCCTGTGCCTCTGCATGCAGCAGCAGCACTGCTGCTTGCACAGAGCAAGCTGGACTGCAGCTGAAGTCTGTGTCCTTCTTTAGGCTGTTGCCACAAGCTCCCCACCAGAATGGGGAAATTTAAACACAGGTGATGTTGCCTGTAAGAGCTTGATTTGACCATGATCCTGCTGCTGTTGTTGCGTGGCTGCTTCTCGCGTGTGCAGGGTCAAGCCTTCCTCTATAGCCCAAGGCCATCTCTTCCAGTTACTGCCGGGTCTCTGCAAGTCAAACATTTCCCTGGCGTAACTCAAGAAAAATCAGTGGCATGACTCCAAGTACTGTTTCTTCCTTTTGCGTGAATTCTTTACACCAGCCTAAACTTCAATAGGGTAACCCCAGGAGAACCAGTGCTCAGCTGAGCCAGTTGGGCCGGGGCTCAGCTGGTTTCAGCCTGTAGCCATTCTTTCCTTATCATGCAAGGATGGTACTCCCAACTTGCTGAACAGTTCTGACCCAACGCACCAGGAAGTACTGTCACATATTGCTAAAATAAATATTTGTCAGAGATACTGCCTCATGTCAGGTGAACAAGTCCTAAGACACTTTATCATTTTACTGGTGTTCTCTGAGTCTGGATTGCCATTATAAGATGAACTCTGACTTGCCTATTGGTTTGAGGCTTGGAAAGGTCAGTTCACAACTACATATTTTGATGTAGTCTGGCTGAATTTTTTTCTTTGCTTTTGTTACCAGTTACTGGCATTTGCAAGGAGGAGAAGAAAATTTAGGTTGTACTCTGAATTTTTATTTGGGGAGAGGTGCTATTCTTTGACCTACTTATCCACTGAGCAATCCCCTGGCTATGGAATCTGACCTGTAGTGCTATCTGTGGTGTGCTTAATCAATATCAATCTATTCTGATATCTAGAATCTCGAGTTGAGAACAAAGGCTGTGAACTGTAAATGCCCTCTGATACAGGAGGGATTGTTTAAAAGAATGCTGCACCTACTTTGTTTAACAATTGGAAAGTTGCAAGGTAAACACGAAAAAGTTTGTCTAAATATCACTCAGGAAAGTTATCTGATTAGTAATGAACCAGAAAAGAAAAGAATCAGGCAAATTCGATGGATCAACTTTTAGGTACTAGGGAGAATAAGGATTGAGTGGTCTGAGAGCTGTGCCTGATGCTTCTACAGATTCATGTGTTCAAAGACATGTTCTTGGCCTTGCTCATATTTCCCTCCTGATCTAAGATAAGGACAAAGGTAGGCCTTTGTTTCTTTTATATGATTGTTTCTTTTATATGATTGTAACATTTAAATTCATAAAGCCTTCCTGCAGTGATATACAACACGGTATTTGCTACTTTTCTGGCATCCCAAACATCCTTTAGGAGAAAGAACTGTGACAATTTTCCAGAGACACCAAGACAAAGGTATCAGTTGTGAAAATCTTTCTTGTTTTTACACTTCAAAGATCTGGTTATACAGTATCTTTAGGGCAACAATAGAGTCTCAGTTTACCTTGTACAAGGCCATTCTCACATCCATTTAATCCTTTGACAATCGAAATGCCTCTCTCAGGAAAGCAACCTCACTGGAGGCCCGCCTGGGTAATTGGCCTTCTGTCAGGAGTAGGCCAGAGTCTGAAATCTTGTAATTTCTTAAGCATTTTACTTTTCTCTAAAAAATGTGAAGGCCCGATTTCCATCAGTAGTCTGTAAAGCAGTTTAATTGATACTCCCTGAGTTTAATTTCATGATTTTTTTAAAATTCAAATTCAATCTGTCCAGTGGCTTCCTGTAACCGTGGATTGACACTTCTTGTCACAGATATCCCTTTTTCACTCGAGCTTGATTTCTGCAAAGGCCTGTTTTTAAACTATCCTCCTTGTTGGAAAGAAAATTATTTAACTACAGATTCTTCAGACCATCCAGTCCAGAAGCCAGGAAAGACTGAGTAGGTAGGCTCTGGTTCATCCCATTTACCTAGAAAAGTCCGTATAAACCGGGACTTGAAGCACTGAACTCTTTCTGTGTAGTTACTGAAAATTGCTATGCATCTTACCTCGGCCCAGCCCTCCTCTGGAAGTCTCCCTACCTCTCCTTCTTTTGACTTCCTAGTCTGAGCTAAGTACAGCCCTACCTCATCTAAATACTTTAAGCAATGTAAGGATTTGATCCCAAATGCCAATGTTACATATTCCTTACAGGAAGAACTGGCTATTTACTGCAAATTCTGCCAACCCTACATCCTACTTTGAACACCTCAACCACCAGTACTTTCAAGGAAAAACTCTTGCATCCTGATTTTTGCTAAGACTAATGCTGAGAACAGTTTCATAGCTTATAATAGCTTCTTTGTAAAAGGCTTAATCTCTCTTGCTTTTAACATTTATAGTCATCTTCTGAATTTTCCCTTTGCTCTTTTTTTGGTGTTTTAAATGTAGTCCTTAGTAACTGATCTCATTCTTAACCCTGGCACTGAATGAGTCATATTTTGACCTACATTAATGTCCCTTATCGTGACTCCAGCAAATCAAAGGGAGCTTAAAGTTGGGCTAAATTAGCAGTGAATTTGGTGCCATTCCTATGTGTTTTATAAGTAAGTTAAAATCAGCTTCAATGTGTGAAGATCTCTGAAGTGCATAAACCATTTAGTGTTCCAGCTCTGAAATGGTTTGTTTCATGTCACCACCTCTCCCTACACTGCTATTCAAAGAGAATCTTGAGGCAAGTCCATTGCCACTCCTTTACAGCATCTTGACTTCACTTCTTTACATATCTGGACATTATTCTATATTGACTGATATATTTCCTGTAATGCCATAAAAACCTGGCTTAAAACCAGAGTTTAATCTGACCTGCAGTAAGCATTGTTCTATAAACAAAAGGCTACTAAAGTGCACTGTAGCCATACCAGCTGCTGCTTTATGGCCTGGAATTAGCCTTTCCCCGAGGGCTGTTTCTCTCAAGGACCAGTGCACAAACTTGTAACATCCCCAAGCACCCCAATTTAGTTCTAGCATGCCTACTTAAACTTTCTGTTTGCTCTTGATGTATTCTGTTTTTTTCAGACTTCAGGTTAGGTATAGAAAAGATTTCCTGGGTATGTGATATATGCTATAAATCTATCTTTCTTCACTGTTGCTCCAGGAAAACTTTTAGGAAGTGCTATAATTTATCACGCTATTCCTAAATAAGTCGTTTGGAAAATCCTTTGAAGAATTTTTATAACCTGCAGTGCTGGTCTGTATGGGGAAGTTCTTGTCTGGAGTCTTTTTACTGAGAACCTGGATAGCTCTCGGAGATCCCGTGGATGTTTGTTTTTCTCCATCACCAAATAAGTCGGACTGGACATCTACCTAGAGACACCTGTGCCTTTCCAGGAGCAAGTAGTTGATTGGGTGACATTTTTGTGTCCTATGTTGTGCTGTTGATAGTAAATCATAATTACCTTTATAGCCATTATAAAAGGAAAATCAGTTTCAAACACTTTCTCATCCTACATCTACACTTTCCTAATGGAATAATTATTCAGTTACTGGTCATGCAAAGATTTCTGCCAGATGGAGAAGCTATGCCTATTAATTCACCTTTCCCTCGAGCTCAATGGCTTCAAAAACATCTGAAAAATAAACTCCAATCAAGTTGAAAAAAGCAAACAAAGGTTTCCCAGCAGTCTCATATTTTGCTTTCAGAGCAGTGCTCACTAGTGTGCTCGACTCTCCTGACATGTTTTTATTAATAACTAATGAAGTAGGCTGCTTGCTTTTGATGTTGATTTTTCCCTGCAGAATATGACTGAAAGGAGCTTCTTTGCACCTTGGGCATGAGGGTTACCACTTTGTCCTGGGGCTACCTGACTGTTACTTGTTGTAGGATGCACTTCTGATAACAAAATTGTCTGTTCTATAAAAACGAGTTGTTATTTTATCTGATGAACAGTTCTACAACATTGTGTAATATCATCCTTGCTTGTAGATCCTGAGGGATTCCATAATACAGTTCTTTTTCAATGTTACTTTATCACTTTGAATTCCCTAGTTTCTGATAGCTTTGGGTCTGATTCTCTTCTACCTTCTGTTTTATAAATATGTGGTAATTCAGAAATATTTTTTTTATTAATCACAGCTTTTTATTGCAACCCTTAAACTGAACTATATTTTTTGTTTTTATTTGACTCATAAGGTAGGCTGCCTTGCCTGAGAAAGATTCTTCTAACAAAATAATAACAAAGTTTTTCATTATCATCAGCAAAGATGAATTACTCTGTACATGGAGCTTGTAAAATGCTGCAGGCTCCAACTATTTGAACAAAATAGTCTGTTAATAATGCATGCAAGGGCTTATTAGTAATTAAGAACTGTTTCTCCTTGTTCCCACAGTCAAAACAAGGGAGCAAACATTGAAACATGTAATCTTTGTTGCTAATAAATTCTGACTGGACTAGCAGGTCCTGCTTCATCTGCACAGCTTTCATTGAAAGAAGACTAAATTAGTTATGTATCCAGTCTGCACTACAGCTCAAACCCTAAGACAGGTCAGCACTGCCCTTTGGAGTGGAATATGTGCTTACACCAGCTGCATCTAAAAGTGAGAAAAGCCTTTGCTTTCTCTGAAAATCCCAACCTGTCATTTGATACAAGAAGACGTTGAAAGTGGTGTTATGATGTGACAGAGACATGGTGTGACAGGACCCCTAGGCAGCCTTCCACTGAAGTGAAATGTTTTTAAAATAAAAAGGGCTCTCCCTTGCCACAAAAAAAACCCCCAAAAACCAAAACCAAAACCAAAACAAACAAACAAACAAACAAACAAAAAAACCCAAGAAACCCCCCACCAGAAATATTCCAACTGGATTTTACTAGAGTGCAGAATAATAATCTGCAGCAGGATGACCCTGAAGAGAGTGCAGAGCTCTGGGGCAAATCTGATTTTAAAAGGTTTGATTACATAGGTCCCCTGTCTGCTGTGTTATGAGGAGTAGGTGCTTTCTCCCAGTCCAGCCGCTGCCAGCACCTCTGTGTCGCCAGGTCTCTTTTCTCCCTCACCTCTCAAATCTGGCTTTGGGTCTGCCCTCAGCTGCAGGGACCCCCTGCTCCTTCTCTCCATCTACACTCGGGTTGCAGGCTCAGCTCCTGTCTTTCATACCCTCTCTATATGCATTTGCCCTCCCAAATCTTCCCCCAGATAAATCTGTGCAATCACTCTCAGGAAAGGAGCCGTCTCCCCTTCCTCAAGAGGGATTACTTCAGGCTGCAACAAGTACTGGGCAGTTCCTGGTATCTGTGCAAACTGTGTGGTTAGTTAATGGTGAGTTATCCCTGCAGAGAAGGACTCAAGGATACTGGAGGATGTAAACTTGGAAATGAGCTGGCGATGTGCCCTTGCAGCCCAGACAGCCAACTGCATCCTGGGCTGCATCAAAAGAGGTGTGACCAGCAGGCTGAGGGAGCTGATTGTCCCCCACGACTCCATCCACTCTGGTGAGAGCCCACCTGGAGTGCTGCATCCTGCTCTGGAGTCCCCAGCACAAGGAAGATGCAGACCTGTTAGTTCCAGAGGGCTGGAGTACCTCTCGTATGAAGAGAGCCTGACAGGTGAGTTTGTTCAGCCTGGAGAAGAGAAGGCTTCAGGGAGACCTTACAGCAACCTTTCAGTATAAGAAGGAGGCTTCTAAGAAAGTATAGAAAGACTTTTTAGCAGGGACTGTAAAGACATGATAAGGGACAACAGTTCTAAATTGAAAGAGGTTAGGTTTAAATTGGAGATAAAGAATAACTTTTTTTTATTTAAATAGCAGTGGTGAGACATTGAAACAAGTTATCTGAGAAAGTTGTGGATGCCCCATCACTAGCAGTGTTCAAAGTCAGGTTAGACAGCACTTTGAGCCACCTGAAGTAGTGAAAGATGCCCTTACGGGGGTATTGGACTAGATCATCTTTGAAGGTCCCTCCCAACCCAAGCCACTCTATGAATGGATGATTCACTCTATGAATTTGGTTTTCTCCTCTCCACAGACACGCTCTATATCAGAACATGCAACAAACAGCAATTATTTTCACCAAACTGAAAATCTGTAACAGTTTATTTGGTTTTTTGCATTTTTTTGAGGCTTTTTTTAATAAATGCAAAGACCAGTGAAAAACACGGCAGTGTTCTGCACCCCTTTTTGGCCGAGGAAGCTGCTCCAGTACCTCCCACCACTACCAAAAAATCCTCCTTGCTTGTTCTCTTGGGGCTCTAACCTGCCAGGGCACACCAACTCTCTTTCTAGTTGTTTAACCTGCAGCTGGTCTCAACCTTTTTGCAGAGCCATACCCTGGGCTTTTGTGCCACAAAATACTAGCAAACTAACCGCAAGTTATAGTAATTCCTGCTCTTACGAATTTTTGTGCATAATTACATCACTGGAACAGAAACCCTTTGGAAGTCTGTCTTTCTCCCTCAGTGGTGTAGTTACTCCAGGGCCCACTACAAACACTGAGCATGGCAATTTTTTTTTTCAGAAATCCTGGATTTCTTTGAGCCTAGGTTTGCAATACTGTGTCAGAAAGTAACCTTGGTCTGAAATTTTTGCAGTATTTTAAAATACGACAAATTGGCAAGGTGAAAAAAACCCATAAAGTGATTTTTTTAAAACTCCATAACTTAGATTGCTATGCTGCTATATTAAAAATATTTTTTGTGCTCTGGCTTTTGACGAATACCAAGAATATTGTAAGCATTCCAGAAATTATAAAGTGCCAGTTCATTCTTTCTGGTAGGTCTTAATCTTTCCTTTGCAATATCTGCAGATCAGAATTAAAACAATGAAGCTATTAACAGAACAAATTAAAAGTCGAAAGTCTATGTTACACCTAAAAGTACTGAGATGCTTTCTCATGTTTTGATAGAGTATTTGACTACACTGCATCCAGAAAGATTACATTTTAAGAAAAAAGCACTGCAGTTTGACCATATGTCAATCCTAAGTTAACATTTTCTTGATTTACTGGAAATTATTTTTGGATTTAAGGGAAACATGGGAAAAAATTCTTTTTAAAGCCAGTTCTGAAGATAACATGATGGTCTTCCATTTCATTAAATATCAGAATATATAGCATTATGGGAATTTTATTTATAATCGTTATGGATATACTTAACTATTCTTAAATGGTCTTTTATTTTTCTAGATAGAATTTATGATTTTCTAAATATATTTTGATAACCATTTTCCCCTTTCTACTTGCACCAGTCTATTGCCCTCACATTGCTATGATATTCTGCCAATACATCTACATCATCAGTTACTGAGCATAATAACTTTATATCAGTTTTAGCATAACATACACATATAGTGAGAATGTATCAGCACTGCTGATTGTGTTACCCTTAAAGTCAATTTGAAACAATCCTGCGGTGTTGCAGGTGTTACTGCTTTTACCTAGGCCAATATAAGGCAGAACAAAATTCACTGAAGTCAGTGGAATTCTAGTGAGAGAATAAAGAAATGGAGGGAAGAGAGAGTTATTCTTCTGTTTACAGTAAAGCTTTAGATTTATTAGTACGACATCCGTTTGATTGTATACCAATCCTGTTATTTCGTATGTTTTGTATTACAGTGCTCCTAGTTCCTACTTACAGCCACAGTCCTTCTGTAATGTGCCTGTAAAAATGAATGTTTGTAGAGAACCAAATAGATCTGATGCTGACAGCTTTCTCAGATGAAAGGTAAAGAGCCCATTTGCATATTTTTATGCACATATCATCTGTATCCAGAAAGTCAATACAAGAAGGGTGGAACAATCAACAAGTTTTACAGAACTATTTGCTTTGTATTCCCTAATCTGAAATAAGACATATTTTTTAAGCCATCAAATGTGTAAGACCCTGTAACATTTTTTTCTTAGGAAATGGCAAAGGCAAAAATCTCTTTGGTTTAAGGTAGAGATCAATAAATTCATGAGAGATTACCTCATATGATTCTTTCTAGATATCAGAAGGGAATCTGGTGATCTCAGAACTCTTTTCCTCATGGAGAGTCATACTAAATTTCATGTGTAAACCAGATGCATGAGTTTTAGTGGCGTGAGTCAAGAGGCCACCTTGATACTTTCAGTGCACATTGAAGTCCACATTGCCTGTTTGAACAACATGTTCCTGACCGTTGGTGTATTTCTGTCCAGAGAGCCAAATTAAACTTGGTCCTCTTGCTTTCAGTACATGATTTGACATAAATCATGGCTGCAGTGGCATGTCCAGGACCTTTGCCAGACTGAGTGCTTAACATAGGTTATGTCCTGAACTAGTGTTCCTTACTCAGCTCCCACACTGGATTTTTAGCACTAGCTTTATAATTTCGATTATAATTACAGTAATGTTGCTGAATGTCCCCTTTTTGTATCTGTGACTCTTTCTTTACCATGAATGTGCCAGTCTCAAAGCCTGAAGTTAAGTCAAGTAACCTGGCTTTTTTTGCTGTGCCTGGCAGGGAGCTGTGGAGGCTTGTAAGACTCTCTGTTTCATGAATCACATGTCTGAAATTCACTGTAACAAATTCAGACTCTCTGGTGTTCATACTGCAGAAAAGTTGACTGCACCTCCTTTATCCTATCTCAGTCACATTTTCTCCTCAGGATTACACATCCTGTGGGACCAAGTGTTACTCTGGTGGTATTCTGACATGTTTCGGGAGGCTGTAAAGGAAAACATTAGAGAAGCAAACTGCTGTGTGTCACTAGTGGTGATATTGCACTGAAAAATGTTTGCTTTCCAAAACCCATTTTCAATAGAGGTAATAAATCATTTAATTGCTTTCCACAAGTGTGCTGCAGCACAGCCAACCTCCTGCTTAACTGGCCAGACAGACTTCAGCAAACACTCCACACAGGAGAGGTGAAAAGGGGCCCTAACATAATGGCAGGGAAAAATTTGTTTCTGTGTTGGCAAAAGCAACTATTTCTCCCTAAATCACGTGCCAGCACCATGGAATCACCCCAAAATACAATATATTGTGCTGCTCTTAGGTTGTAGCTTGGGAGTCTGAGCCCTCATTGTTCTTTCCCAAATGCCAGTAAGCATTTTAGTGTTTACTGTACAATTTCCATGGGTTCAGCTTTTGTGCCTAGTTAATTACAAGGAAGCAGCTACAATTTAGAATCACTGCATTTCTGAAAGCAGGACAAAGCACTACTTGACAAAACTTACATGTTCTCTGACTGAGCAAGTGCTTTTGAACAGCTTTAAAGGCACTAGAATCTTCATTCTTCCTATACATGTCCAGCCCTGAGTCTTTTTCATCATATACCAGTGAGTTCCACAACAAAGATAAACAAATGTATGAGTTTGGTAAATTTGCAATGTTAGTGTGACAGGAGCTACCTGGGGAGCAGCAGATGATCTACAAGGGGTCTGGAGAAGTCCTGCAGCCTGTTGCTCAAACCACATGGAGTGGGAGATCACAGGGGCCAGCACTGCAGAAAGGTAGGGCTGCCAGAGGCTTTCAGTGTGTGCATTGGAGATGATAACAAAGCAGTAATGAGACAAACCCAGCTCTACTAGGGTAGACTGTTTTCCTGTAAAAAAGACCCAGAATTAAAGAAGCAACTTAGTTGCAAGGACAATGAACCCATCTCCTCCTTCTTAAATTAGAACTCAGGTTCGCAATCCAGAAATGCTCCTGTGCCACAAACCTCCTAAGAAATAGGCTAAAACTACCTGCAGTCGTGTTTTTCCTCCTGGTGTTACTAAAGATTCCTTGGTTTTTCAGAAGAATTTAGCTTCTTTTGATAACTCACCAAGTGTGAGTCTCTGGAGAGGCAAGCATTACAGCAGGCACTGCAGGGTTTAGCTCTGAGCATATCAAATGTATTGCGTATCACCCAATGTCCTGAGTGGTTCAAGTATATGGTAATTTTGCAGCCATTTTATGCCTTGGTTCTTAGTTTATTTTTTTGACTGACCTTATCAGCAAATACTGGCCTGTTAGAAAAGAAATATTTCTGATGTAAATTAGCATGGGAGCAATTCTCTCATTCTACTTTTGATTTAAATTAAATGTAAATCCTGGAAAATAAACTAAGTTTATTATAAGTGAAACCACACCTCCCATTTTGCTTTCTCCATTTATACTGGTTGATTAGTGAACTTGAAGAAAGCTTATCTGCTTATGGAAGTGAATTTGAATTAAGGGTGTGTGTATGAATTTTAACTGTGCTGCTTCTCATTGACTGGCTTCCTGGTAATTGTTCTGATCTGGGAAGTGAGAGGTCTGTACACAAAACCAGTTCAGAATAAGACACTCTTTACAGCTTCAGAAAGCTTTTTTTTCACATTTCCCTTCATCTGAAAAGCACTGGGATTAGAGGGTCAGACAGGGTGTAAATCCTGGAATGAGATGCCAAAAGAGGCAGGAAGAGTTGGAAGACTAGGGCTGTGCTATTGGCTCTACAGAGCATCAATCACAAACCCACATCCCTTCTGATAACCCACAAGAGCTGATAATAACTGAAACAATGTTTACTGCTGTTAAGTCTCTATAGGCCTGTATTTTGCAGTCTTGGACAACATTTAAAATTCTGCCTCATTCGTGGCCAATACAGTATTTATAGTATTTTTCGTAGAGCTTGAAATGCTAACCCTGGCACTCTGGATCAGTTCCAGCATGCATACTTCTAGTTTGTTTACTCATGTTAGCCCTGTAGTTCCATCTCCTGTGGCCAAACCATTTGCTGCTTCTTGTTCTAAACTGGCAAATAAATGCCGTGTTGTCAGCCTGTTGACTCACAGGGCAGGGCATTCCTACAGCTTGCACTGTTATTACACCTGTCTTGTAAAGAAATCTTGTTATATCACACATGCACAAAACATTTTAGCTGTCACCATCTTTCCCTCATTCTTTTGACTCTTCAAACATTTACCTAAGGAATGGTCATTTTCCATTCTTGGCCAACCCAAGGTTTGGGTTTGGTTTTGTTTGTTTTATTTTTACTGGAAAAACAGTTTCCAGACTTTGGGGTTTTTTAAGAAATGCAGTTTGACTTCCTCCTCTGCCACTTTTTTCAGCATGAGTGGTGGATGTTCTTCCTCTTTTTCCTGTTTTCTGATTTTTACATATGATTAAAAGGGCTAATAGGTATGACTAGCAAACTAACTGTTGATCAGAAAAAAAAATCAACACCAATAAGAATAGATATTGATTAAATCTTGACACTGGGCTTGTGAGCAGTGCCAATATTGACTACTGCTACTATCTACATTGGCTAAATACAATATTATTAATAATAGTAATAATAACAGACTCAAAGATCCTATGAGAGAAAAAGATTAATAATTTCTCAGCATTCTCAGGGTAGTACTGATCCTGTGTTCTTATTCCTGTCACTCAGAAATGCTGAGGCAGTGAAGGCAGGGAAGGGACACTCTCTATTTACAGTGACTATAGGCCATACACAGTGGAAAGCATTTCACTGTCCAGTGTCCAACAAATTCCTCCAAAGCACCTGTGTTTGGTGCTTCAGCAGTAAGAGAAAGGGGAGTCATCACTATTAAGTTTGTATTGATAGGAGCCTTGCAAGGCTGTCTTGAGTTTATTGAGTCAAGAATAAAAAGAACTTTCATTAGTTCATCTACACGAAGATGTAGGGATTTTTTTTTTTTTTAAATTGAGATATCTAGCCTAAGTTTCCAGGATGTATAGTCTCATAATACTAAGCAGCAGCATCTGCTTTTAAGAGTGTTTTTCTCAGGGTTGACCTCACGTATGTTTCTTGACTAGAACCAGCATGCACGTTCCTGCTTCACTCAAGACTGGGCAAAGAGGCCTTACCTCATATTTTCTGCACACCCAGATTGTCAGCAGTAATGGCTGAATGGAACCACTGAAATACTAATTTTGTTCATTAAGGAGTCTCTTTTTTCAGCATTGTTTTTTTACTTGTTATTTTGAAAATCAAGGGAAATGAAAATTAACCAGAATGCCCGCAGCAGTGAAAACAGTTGTAGAGTTTCCCTAGGAACGTTGCCTAATGCTGCAGATTTCTCACACATTCATTTTGGTGGAAAGCATCTGTGGAGGAATGAGCAGAGCCATGTTTAACATTAAAAAAGCACTGAAAATGCAATAGATTGGTAAGAAAGTGAATCTCCTTATGTTTTAAAGCATGATTTACAGGCAGAGCTGTGATGTCGGATATGTTTTCGGTTAAGATAGTGTAGACACAGTACAATGGTTTTATTTCATAAGAGCATTAGGATTCTTGGTGAAGAAAGGCTCTATTATAAACGCAACACATTATTATAATTATTAATATGTTAACAATTGTAAGAATTATTGCAAAGGAAGTGAGCTATTTGTTCAAACAATATCATTTTATCATCAGTTCCTATCTATGCACAATATAAATGGGATTGAATCCAGTCCACAATGTCGAAGTCCAACTGAATTTCATTTACAGTGCATTAAGTAGGAAAGAAAGATAATTTGGGAAGTGTGAGATGTTTGCACTTCGCTTACTTTGGCAAGGCTCATTCCTGTATAATACATTCCTGACTCTCTCATTTTTGCAGTCAACATATGTGGGTCTTTTTCAGTGCCAGGAGATCAGTGTGCTTCTTACAAAACAAGGTTACATAATGCTCCTAACACATGTGTGCCAAGGGGAAACCCCCTTTATTCCCTGTCCTACTGCCTTTTTAAGCAAGTGTTGGCATTTTTTCCATTCCACTGCATCTGGTTAATTTTTTTAACTTGCTGCAAGAGAAAAAAAAAAAAAAAAGGCAGCCCAGTGTTTTCAGTGAATGCACCTATCAGAGAAATAGGTGGTGCCCAGCCTGATGCATTTGGGCCCTACACTGAGCCCATTTGCCTCTATTTAGACAGAGATATTATTGCTAGCTTTATCCTTTGTCCCTCAATTACGTGTTCTTGGCATATCCTCTCTCCCAGAGGGAGTGAAAGAGCTCCACCACTGCTTTTTCATCACCACCCCCGGCAACCCCATCTGCTCTGCACGATCTCCAGCCCAGTGGGTGCTCTGAATTTACAGCTATCCCAGTCATTTTTTGCTAATCCTTGTCAACACATTTCCTCTTTAAATAGCACAAAAATCTACATCGTGGGAGGAAGGGGAGGGGAGTGCACCCTGAATGATTTTGCAAAAGCCTACATAGATTGCTTGATCTCCTTTCCCTGGCCAGTTGGGAGCACTCTGAGAATGATTCCTGCATCCCAGCTGCCTTGTTTGCATGAAGCAGGAGTGTTTCGTGGAGAGGAAGGGGAGGAAGTGGAAGCTGCAAACTGCTGAATGTTTTCCAAGGACCTTCTTCCAGGCCATGGATTAATTTCTGGCAGCTCCAAGTGTAAGCAGTACAAGCACTACCTGGAGCGCTGACCTGGGAGTCCTGTAGGCCATCTCTACCCCTCGCCAAATTACATCTGGCTGTCAACTTCACAACATGCATGGAGAGTCATCTCCCACCTTTTTTTTTTAACTTGTTATTTTGTATGTCCCCCAGCCCAGGTGCCTGCAGATAGAAATTGCTGTGGAACACTGCAGCTAGGGCATGGACCTGCTGGCTGTACACTCGCTCACATCTTGTGGGACTTGTGGCCACCGGGAAACTTGGGGAATTTCTCCTGTCTAAACAGGTGTCTTCTTCCTTAGAGAGCTGTGGATCAGGCAACATGAGGAGGCCAGAGCAGGGAAGAACAGAGAGGAAGGGACATGGTATTCCAGTTTGAGAGGGCACGTGTGTGGTGGGATGCTATGGGCCTTTTGTGACCTGGACAGGTCTGGCTAATCCTTCTGAGGTGTCATCAAAGTCCAACTTCCTGGGGAACTAAAGGTTGTACCTCTTCACTGCAGCAAGTACAGGATCTTTACTGCAGCTGATCATTTAATCACTGACACACTGCCCTCCAAATAAATTTTATTTGACCTTGATTGAGGCTTCTGAATGGACAGAATATACTTGATTGTCCTCCTTTTGCTATCCTCAGACATTCAGTATTATAAGACCTCTCACACACATCTGGGGACTTTTGTTCTGCTTTCGGAAAATTCCACTGCTCCAAACTCGAGCCATTTTCAGGAAAAGAAGTGAAAATTGGTTATCATTAAATTTTAGTCATTGTTTAGTCTGATCTTGGACCAGTTGCTAACTGATAATTCTTTATGCTGGTGTCTTTTGGAAATTAGAGTTGTAGCTGCCACTACTTTCCTGCTTAGTGCAAGCAGCAAGAGGTAAGAGGAAGAGGTAGAGAGAGGTTTAAATCCAAACAAAACTCTTCATGTTACATTTACAGAGGAATTTCTCCATTTCTTAAAGGGCCACAGCACGCAGTTCTGTGACTTCAAAACACACACTACCAGGAAATTGATTACATTTTTGCTGTTACCATATCGGAACTATTGTTTGATGGACCATGTCTGTCCTAATAATTAAAAACCCTTCGTCATTGTGTTCCCTTTACAGATCCTAAAGCCAAGTAAATTTCAGAAAAAAACCCAACATTTTTCCTTTAAAAAAGGTAATGACTGAGCTTCTAGCCCATCCCCTCTTGATTGAGGTTTGTTCGAGTCATGGAGGGTTGGTCTTAAACAAATATCCCAATGAATTTATTACGTCAAAGTCATGTTCACTCCATTGTGTCTAATGCCAAAGGTATTGAGGAAATTCCATCAACAAAATCATTTTCCAGTCTCCCTGCATTCATTGCCAAGAACAGCATCAGCACAGCTGATAACCAGAGCTGCCATTTTCTGTAACATTCTTTTCAAAGGAAAACCAGAGCAAAAACAGCAGAGTCACTGAAATATAAATGGAGAAAACGCAAAGCTTAAAACATCACTTTTGTGGTTCTCAGTTGAATGAGACTTTATGTGATGTCAGTGGAATTTAGTCCTAAACTGAAAGAGATGCTAAAATTTGCTTCTTGAATTAAGACCCTGCCCTGGTTGGGACCTGTTCATCTTTGGTGTAATAAAACCCATGCAAGGATGTTCAGAACTACACTGTAAGTGAAAGGCTCGTCGGGGTGCAGTGGCCTTCTGCATAAGCCTAACTTCATGCATGGTTGTTATCTTTACATGATGTAAGACACAACCCCCCCCCTCAAATTACGGTTCTCTAGTGGCTATTCCTGTTTTTATTGGTCACTTCCTTCTTTCTTCCTTCCCTCTTTGCAGAAGAACAAGGATGCTGGAATGAGATAGATACTGTTTTTTCATATCATCTGGGATTTATCTCTAGGAACATGAAGGAGAAGATTTAAAACTCATGAAGTTCAAAGGAAGAATAATTAGAATATCTTTCACTGCATACCATCTTCAGTTACTAAATAAACAGAGGCCCTATGTGCACACAAACCGTTCCTTATGCCTAAGGCCAGAGCCTGTTCTCTCCAGAAAACCAGAAGGACTTCAGGTGTTTTTCAAGCCATATGCTGGGACCAAACCTAACCAAACTTTAGATGTTCAAATCCTGCATTCTGATTTAACATATTGGACGTTTCCCTATTTCACAACTTGTCTAAAAGAGAAAATAGGAGGATATGGCTTTGCATTGCAGAACCTAAACTCCTTTTGAATCGCCTCTCCCACTGCTTATCTTCATTCCTCTACTCATTCTTTCCTACATCATGTGCTTGTGATGCAATTGCAGGAACAGCACGTGGCCTCACAGCCCATGCTCACAGCGGAAATGTTATAGCCCCAGGATTATGGCATTTGGAGAGCTGGAAGAGTTAATGAAGAGTAAATGGCAACAGGCAACTTGAGAGGAGGGAGAGATGTTAAGAATTGAGGCATTGTTTTCTGGATTAATGGTTCGTACACAGAAAAGAAAGTCAAAACCTTTCCTGCTGTAGGCAGTTGGGATTGGTAGAACCTGGTCACACCTTTAGAAAAAAATTCTTAGCAATTTACTCCAAACAATTCCAAGTAAACTGAAACTTTCCAGGTTACTTAGTCTTCCTCCTGATGTACCATTCAGGGAAGGCTTAACACTTGGGATTGGAGTTGTAGTGTTTAACACCTGATACTGGAGCTGTAGCAGTGAGAAGAGAGAAGTGTGCTGGATGGATAGTGATGTGTAAGCCTGAGTCCTCCTAACTCAGCTCTGCTAACTCTGGAGGACAGTAGGCTGTGACTGACCTAAGCTGAAAGGGGTGAGTGTTAGGAAGGGTAACCAAACCACCTTGAGTTACACATAGACAAAACAGTCTTAGCAGTGAATCACTAAAAATGTTTATTCACTGTATTATCCCCTTAAATCCTTCTTCTGACAAAGTTGTTATCCAGTTGGTCAGTACAATGTTAGCTGCTGTGCAGTACTATCTGTGAGAACTCAACCTCTAGAGTAAGAGATGAATCCAGACAGAAGAAATATCACCAGTAAAACTGTTATTCAGATTTCCCAGTAGGAAAAAATACATGCCAGTGCCTTCATGTACTTGTGGATCAGTAGATTTCATTCTCAGTCTCTTTTCTCTCCCACCCTCTGCCTTGTCTTCCCTAGACTGCTTCTTCCTAAAGGTACCTAAGATTATTTCTAAGTGCTCGTATTCTTCATGAAGGTACTTGGCAGGTCAGTTCTGTAGAAACACTGTTTTTACTTCATTTAATGAGAAAATACAACCTGCTGCTTGACCTACCTTGTATAATCACAGGTTCACGTAATACTAACATTGGTCACAAATTTTGTGGAGCCAGATGTACATTAACAGGTAGATTCTTGCTTCATTTTCTCCTGTTTTTACATGAGGCAGGTACCTAAGAGGAAGAGCTGAGGCACAGGTTTGCTTGGTGTAGCACTACGCTGTATGATGGAGAGGCAGGGGGTCGTCAAATCAGATTTTGGTTCCTAGGACCCTCTTTAAGTTTTATTCTATATAGATGAGGTCACACCCTGAATACCCCAAATGTCACTTTGGGCTTATACTATCTAATTCCATCCATTTAAGTGCATTAGCGAGTTAAGGTCTTTAGCTGCCCACTAAGTTAATACCCCACGAAGGCAGTTCAGCCAATTAGAGATGCAAATCTCCTTGCATTATTCTCCACTGACTCCAGTCCTAAATTAAGTATTTCGCTTAAGTAACCACATCAAACTGAATGTATTTAAAGACCTCATCTTTTATTGCCAGGTAATCTTTTGACATCCATTAAAACTAGAATTTGCCGTGAATACTCATTTAAAGACACTTATCAGGGCTTCAGCCTTTGAGCACAAAATGTTTTTCAGCCTCCTACCTGTAACCCATTAAATATCTCTTGGTGGTCTGATATGGAGAGAGATCCCATCAGGAATATGCCCCAGATTTGGCCAGTCTTTGTCCTGCAATATATTGTCCAGATACTTTACAAGTCCTTCGGTGTGCTCCTTGGAGGACCTGAATGCTTTGTAAACCCTCTTGTCCACAAAGCTCACAGCCGAACCTGCAGTTACATTCCATCAAACAGAACAAATCCTATGATTGGTCTGCATGGAGATTACAGACTCTCAGGGATGATTGGAGCAACAATATAAAACCAGTAGTAACTTCATGATCAAGGAAACTTTCTGTAACCTTGGGGAAGCAGAGTTCAGTTGTGCTGCCACCAAATGTCAAGTTAAATATTACTTTGATTTCTGAAGGCAGTAATTGATTCCAACTCTTAGCCCTGCAAAGCTGCCCACTCCTAGAACCACCCTTCTCATGTGTGCTCTTGTGATCAGTGGCATTTCATGGAAGACGCCTCAAACCAGCAGATGTGGGCTTCCAGGAAGGACCATATGTCAGTATCTGGGGGTGGTTTCAGCATCCTGAGTGAGGCAGTCCATTCAATACAAAACCTCAGACCTCAAGGGCAGAGAAGTCAAGGGGAAGATCGTCACTGACTACAGCTGGATTAGGATCCCTTCTGTCATTTTCACTGCCTCTGGTGGTTTTGTGTGTCAGCTGACTCCAGAATAATGTCGTAGTTACATGTAATGCAGGGTCCCTGGAGGGAAGCCCTGTTCAGGGGCTGTAGGAAATCAAAGGACCTTCTTCAGCAGAACTGCAAGAATAGCTCAGCAACAGAGAGCCACACATTACTCAGTATGAAAAAGGCCAAATTCCTCCATGTCTGCACTTAAAATCCATAACTGGTGAACAGTGGAAGTGCTTGTAAACACATAGGAACTTCCTGTAGGGTGACTAAAATGAATTATAAAGAATATTTATTTTTGCAAAATGTCAGGAGTTATCATCAGTTCATCCAGCCTCCTTGTATCCCGTGAAGAACCTTGCATTGTGAATTTCCTTCCCCTCTCTCTCTCCATCCCATCCATCACCTTAAGCTTATACTTCCTAGGCTACTTTGTTGGTGCTGCCATCTTCATACTGTATTTCATGCTACTCTGTGAAGTGTCCCTTAATGAAGACTAATCCTACTTTAGAATATATGATCACTCACTAAATTCAGCTGCTGGATTTTTATCCTGCTTTTTTTTATCCTCTAACTGTTTCCCAGCCTTTCACAAAGCCTTTAAGTATTATGAGATCCAGGAAAATGAAACCATTCTTTATGGATCAGATCTTCCTATCAACTTTGGGAAATACTAGTATAGGGTACTACCAAACTGTTGGACTTCCGAAACAATATTATAACCCATCATCTTTACATGTTAAGATTTTGTTGATTTTTTTCAGCTGCTGTTTCAGAAGAGCACTTCTTTCCTTGACTTTGTTTCTTAGATTAAAAACATCTTGATTAAGAAGAACTTAAGAAAACGCTTGTATAGTTTTATATGTTCCTCAAATTGTTATCCAAAATTAAATGCACACTGGTAAATATAAATCACTTTACTTTGGGGGGAGATGAAGTCATAGATAAATAAAAGGGAATAGTCAGATAACATTTCCACAGTAATGAACAATGGTTGTATATTTGCATAGCTGTACTTAGACAAGATGATATCCCTTGTTGAGACACTGCCACCTATGTAAGACAAGTTTGCTCAAGTCTGTGCTAAACTGTCTGCTTTGACTAAGTCGATGAAGCAGATCCAGAGTGATTAGAGATGAGTAAGAGTAAGGACAATGGTCAACTGTTATATCAAAATCCATCAGACATGTGCTTTAGAAAAACAGGAGTGATCTATTGTAGCTTGAGGAGGCCGCATTTTCCCAGAGGGAACCCTTCCCCAAAGCCTAAGTAGTTAAAATGCACAACATTTTGTTTGCCTCACAGTGGCTACTTACGTGACAGGTCTCAGGGTTAAAGCACCATAAATCTTTTTTTTTTTTTGGTCAGAATGCTTAAAAATCTGATATAAACAGGCTCCTGACAAAAATGTGCCACCACTGGAATGGCCAGCAGTCACTGATTTTATGTTTACAGGTTCTCTTCCCCAGATTCAAAACAATCCAGTTTACAGCCAAATGAGAGTTGTCATGGAAGCAATTTCAAACTTTGTAAGCCAGTTACATCAATGACTTAACAGGGACGGATGAGCTAGCTAAGGGGAGCTGAGATGCTCATCCCTCATGATGATAATGGCCATTTAGTTCCAAATTATTTCTTCAAATACTTGTATAAAACTATTAACCTAGAGGCTAAGGTGCCTTTTACTTCAAATCAGTCTCAGTTTGTGCTGGAGCTGTGACAGCATCACTATGGAGCAGGACTAGCAACTCCACAAAGACAAGGAAGGTAAAACAGCAAAACCCTGATTACAGAGCAGCTGAAAACTGTATCCAGAGTATCTCTCTTTATCTAACAGGCACGATCCTATTTTCTGTTGAAGTTCATAGAAGGTACCAGTACAAAAGAAAAGGTACCCTAAGATCTGCTGGAACAGCTGTTACCCTAAGGCTGTGTGAAGTGAATGGGTTATGAATGGGCTGAAATAATGGGTGAAATAAATGTGTGAATGGGTTAATGAATGAGTTTAAATGAATGGATTAGAAGTTCGAGATGTTAAGGAATGCATAGAATTGAACAAAATCTGAAAAGGTTAAATTTCAGGGTGATACCATATTTTGCAGATTTAATTCAAAAACGTGAAGGGGATGCTGATTCGGCTGAAGGGCAGTGTGCTTTACCTGAGAGGTAAGGCCACTCTGCCTCTTCGTGTGTGTGTGTGCACTTTGTACTGGGGGAAAATGGGACAGACAAAAATCTAGGGAATAAATTCAAATTAAAGATCTGGCAAAAAATATGATGGCCTTGATCATGTAGGAAAAATAGCACATTTAGGAAATTACCAAATGCCTGTGCATTCCCATTGGGGCTCTCAGAAACACAATAACTGTGCAAGAAAGTTTTCCTTGAGTTTCCAACAGGAAAACACAGATGTTTTTTATCACAGCAAACAGCAATTAGCAAATTTGTATGAAAACAACAAACAAGTTTCAGAATCTATCTCAAACATAGCAAGATTACAAGAGAAAAAAGATAAAACATTTACAGCAAGTTACGTGCCTCAGTGGTGCCTTATCAGGCTATGTGAATACCAAAGATCAGACAAGTGCCAGTTAAGAGAGTAATAAAGTCTGTACAATATTAGGCTTTAGCAATATTGACACTTACAGGGAAGCAGAAGGTAGGCTGTGTTAAATAAATCTTAATAAATCCCATTAAAGAAAGCACTGTTTGCTTGCCATAAAATCAAATCACTAACACAGCTGTCCATGCAGAGTATTATCCACATGGTTTCAGATAAAGAAGACTTGTGTCTTCATCCTTCAGTTTTCCTTGACAAATGGACAGAGTCCCTCTTCAGCAATTTGTCTTTTGTCAACACCTTTTGAACCATGAAAGTTTATAAGCACCACAGCTGACAAGTTTTTTGCTCCTGAGATTCCAACAGAATATAAACCAGATATCCAACACCCAGGTAGATTTGAGTTCTTTGATGTGGTAAAAGGGCAAAAAGGTGTTTTTTCCTCAGTTTTCACTTTATGTGTTATAGTATTATAGTTTCATTTTATTTAAATGCCCTCAAATGCAAGCATACAAACATACATTTATGTTACTCTTAGTATTAAATATAGTTCTTATTTTTTATATCAATATATCCCCATACCATAGAACATAACCAAAAATTAATATACGTTAGAGCTACTAAAAGTGGCTCTAACTTGCATTAGTTATAACTGCATTATAACTTACATGCAATTATAATTATTGCAATACTTACATTAATTATAACAATTAAAAATGCTTCAGCAAATAAAAATAGCAGTTTAGAGACACAAAAATATACTACTTTTTGATGCTCTAAGTGGTATTTTTACCTTGTTGAAATATTTCTTTTCTTAATTCAAAATGTCATTTTCTTTAACATGGTCTTGCAAAGTATTCCCCCTTTTTTTTTTTCCTTTTCCAGACAAAAAATGCTTCAATGGCATTTTCATTAATGTTTTCCAGATTAGCTCATTCATGACCTTTAAATGATTTTGCCTTTAGTATTCTTTATTTACTGAGCAGTTTGGGTTAAAATTACAGCATACAACTACTAAATACCACATTTGCTCCAAATTTCTACTAGATCTTCTGAAGTGGTACCTGGTAAAAAACAGAATACCATTATGATTCCTAATATGAAAAATAAATTGTTTATATCTAAAAAATACATTCTTTTAACTTAACAAGGTAACAAAATAACTTTTCATGTTGGAAAAACAAGTAACTCGTTATCTGATAGTCCAGGCACAGCAGAGTGAGCAGTAAAGCTTAGTGGTGTTCTGTAGCTTCCCTTTGTTTGGGAGGAAGCTATCTGACATGTGGACATCATCTTTGAACCTATCACCCAAAAAAGTACAAATGTTTTATGTTAGTATTTGTATTGTGCCTTGATTTGTTTAAATCTCCCTAACATGCACACAATTGAAAGGATAGAACTCGTGTGGGTTAACCTGTAGGTCTACCCTACACGCACTGAAGAGGACTTGGTAGCTATGGGGAGCATATGGATCTCCATGGAAACTGGAGGATAAGTCAGAGAGAATCTGTATAAAACACTGAGTGTTTGCTGCAGTGTCTCACCAGAGAGCTAACTCTCCAGCTGCTGGCTGCAACAAGATGAGCAAGAGCTCAAGTCATAAAATAAATCAGATCTGGATTTCAATCACTTTGGAAGTGGAAGTGTGTTGCCCTGGTTTTTGCTAAACCTTCTGTTTTTAACCTTGGAGTCAGATTCTTTCACACAGCTTCATGTAAATAATAGCCAATGTTTACTTAACGGTATTTTCTGTTTTTCATTCCTTTTGTGATAAGAGAACTTTGATGAGCACCTTTCTTCTCCAGTGGGATTGAGAAGGAAGTGACATGTCCTCCAATCCCTTGTGGAGTTGGGAGAAGGTAAGATATGTCAATAATAAAAATTATTCCCTCCTTTCTGCTGAACCTGGCAGGTGTGAGAGCTTCTTTATTGTGTCTTCCCAGACACAGAAGTGTTCCGTTTCATTTGGCTTATTGCACTGACGGGTCCATGAACAAAACTAATAGATAAAAACTACCCAGAGTCAAAAGTCAGAAACAAACACTCATGGCTGTGGTGTAGGTTAAGACAGAAACAAACAAACCACAAACTAACAACAACAAAAACCCCCTGAACAAATCCCCAAGTGCTCTCAGGTGCTCTCAATTAATGCCATTGATGTGAAGACACCCAACAAAATTTCTCATTTTCAGTCATTGTCCAGAAATAAAAAAAGATTGGTTTACCTCATGTAGGTGTTTTCTCACTACACATGAAATCAGAAATGTCTTGTCTTTCTGCACCTCTCTGGACAAAAATTACTGAAGGGAAGTGGCAATTTAGACAGTGATTTTAAGTATCTTCTAACATTATAAATGTACATAATTCCTTCTTGTACTAAAACATCATGTTCATAGTTTTTCTGTATAATAAGAGATTGAGACAGTTCCTTGTGCAAAATCTCTGTTTATATGAAGAGAAAACCAAATTTGTGCATAAATGCACTTGTACACATACATAGGTAAATGTTTTTTCACTGTCTGATCTGCTCAATCTTCCTATTTTTTTCTGATGTATTTGAGCATGTGACTTGTTTTTTCTTGAGTCTCTGTTACTCAAAAGAAGTCAGGACTATGAAGTAGTTAATTAAAATAGGCTAAAAGAGGATAACTTATTTAGCCAAAGATTCAGAAGGTACATGACACTTCTTTGTATACAAAGAAAAGATTTGAATTGGAATTGGGGTCATATGGGTGTGATTCAGCAAAGTTGATGTACACAGAAAAACCTACATCCCATTCCGTTCTGTATCCTTTTCTCTGTTCCTCATTATAGGATGTCTTTAAAGAGATAGGTTCTGTCTAGGCTGGGTTTTTTATGTTTTCTTGATTATGAGCTCCAGGTGAGTTTCCTTCCTCTAGGAAAGCAGTATTTCAGATTTGTGCCTTTAATGGGATATCCATCCAAGAGACAATGTAAATGTTCTCAGGAAATAAAATATAGTAGGGCACAGTGACATTTGGAATTTATGCCATCTCCTTTATGCTGCAGTACTGACAAGCAGACACCTGCTCCAACATTTCCACGAGGTCTTCTGCCTACCTAGCACTCTTCATTTTATTGGCAGGTCCTTACTGACTTCAGGGCTTTATCCTGCTATCACTGCATTGAACGGAAAGTTGGGATTTTCATGTGATCTTTCAACATCAGCTATGTTTGCTTTAAGACAGGCACCAGAGGACTCTGAGGCTTGTCATGAAATAGTGATGCCAAGCCTGACTGTAAGCATAGAGTCTCTTTGACATGAGGAAATTTTACGCAAGTGGAACCTATTTCCTGTTTTCTAGACAGATTTCTGATGGGTTCACTGTGCTCTGATTGATTTCTCTTTTTTTTTCTAATGCAGAGGAGCATTACCTGTAGCAAACTGGCTAGCCTCTGCAAATCATTTTCTGTGTGTTCTTGGAAAGGTATCAAATCCAGAAAGAAGCTTAATTAACCTTTGCGGTCAAGCTGATAAAGCACAAAACTTACTTGTAGCAGTAACACTGGCTAAATACAGGTGGTTAATCTTGATGAGGATATCAGCCGTCAACATGTCCTTTAAGCTTTTACTTCCCTCTAAATATCATTTTGGCTGTGGTATCTCCCCTGCTATGAAATTTTAGATGGAAATTCCTGAGAGGTTTCTGAGCCATGCAGTTTGCATCTCTGCCTAATTCTGAGCAAGGAATGAGAAATTATCATATGTGTTGCACTGGCCTCATTGTTCCGTTGGAATGATGATGCTACTGGCACACACGTACTGGCAAATTCTCTTAGGAATCCTTTTGGATGAAAGGCATTATCCAAATGTAAATTTAACTTTTAGCAATATCACTTGTAACTTTGGATTAACATGAACAGATGTTTGAATAGCCTGGCTGATTCTTTGAAATGCAGGGCATAAGCTAACACTGTTGCAGGCCTGGTTTGAGTCTAGAACAATAGGAATTCAGGGAGCCCAGGAGTTAAAAGCAAGGAATGCTGGAAAAGACAGGCAAGGTCTGTAAGTGTCCCCACCTGCTACTCTCTCTTTTTTAGGAAAAAAAAAAAAAAAAAGGGACATAATGAAAGAAACTTTGTTGTCTTCTTTCAAAGCTTATCACATTCCCAAGGAGTCTTTCCACTACCTTCATCAGTTTTGTTTATGGTTTTACGTTTTCCATATACATCCACAGCTTTCTTGGTAACGTGGCTTCCAGCAGGCCACATTTCCATCAACTCCAGAATGCTACTCACCAAATTCTCTCATTTTGCACCACTGACAACAGGATGCTGCTTCCTCTGCCACATGTTTGAAAAGACCTGATTTGCCCTAGAGTGAGGTTTTTTTACTGGGTTCTTTAAGGATGCATACACTGATTTATGAACACAAGACTCCAAACAATGTGTGTCCGAACTATCCAGTCCCATTTTGGAAGTAGATTAGAACCTGACTTCAATGCCCAGCCTTTTTGCAATTGTCAAAGAATGAAGATCACTTAGAAGTTGTCTCTGCTGAGGTTCAGAGCTGGTTTGTTTTGCCTTCTACCAGCCACCCTCCCACCTTTACATCAGGTCCTGTATCCCGTATTCTGTATCATGTATCTATCCTGTGTCCTGCACTGAAATGCACACCCATGCATTTTTAAAGTCAGCACCAAAGATTCCTGCCAAAGGCCAGGCAATGCCAAAGGGGCCTCTCCTTGACATCTCATATCGTTTCCTGTGAGGAACATCTCTGCAGACACTTGATTCTCCTCCAGACATCTCTCCACTCCATACAGAATGCAAGAGACGGTATGCTGAGAGATCAGGAGCCAGATACAAGGAATTGTGCAATTCCTGTCCACCAGCATTCTGTGTTAAGTTGTGCTCGTGGGCTGACTCCAACTACACAGACACTGGCTGGAAAGTCAGCAGCAGACAGGTCAGTCTGGTACCCAGAGGTGACCAAGATCTCCCATCATAGTCAGGCTGCACTGCTGTGTGGGGTCAAGTTAAAAACCTCAGGGTCAAGATGAAAGGCAGATAGGGGCCCAATGCCAACATTAAGGACAGTGTAACTTTGGCTGCAGCTGCAGCTTTACTGACAGAGCAGAACTATGCAAAACTGTAAGAGCACACGTACACAGATTCTTCACTGAATGCTATCAGTGGCTCACCCCAGTATTCACAGTGATTAAGCTTTAGGCAAAGCATCAAGGTGCTATCTTCCTCCAGAAAATTTTCCCAGGTAATAACCCGTAGTGTTGACACAGACAGAGAAAAAAAATGCTGGTTTTTCACTTCCCTTAATCTTGCTAGTTTGTAATGCTAGACAGCTAGGGTAAAAATGAACCAGAATGAGAATGGAAACTACTGAAATACAAGTATCACCTATCTACACTGCATCATTCTCTGCATTTCCAGCACAGACACCTCCCCAGTAATAGCACTACCTCACTCATTCAGGGCATTTCATACGCTGTGACTTCACAAGCTGTTTTAGGAATCCAGTGTGGACAGGTGATTTCCATTTATAGGCAAGGCAGAGCACAGAGAAACTGCACAGCAGAGGATAATTGATGTACTCTGTTTAGTTGAAAATTTAAAGCAAGATTTCTAGCCATGAAAATTCCTCCAAGCTGTAATCAGACCACCATAGGATTAGTGGTGGTTCTAATTTTCCTTTCTGCATTTACCTCTGATCATCAATTTTTATCTGTACAATTGTTCTTTCATGAAAAGGCTATCTTCTAGTTATGTGCATGATGGATGGGAAGCAATGGTCTATGCTGGGATAAAAGGTGGATAAGTCACCTACTGAATTGTTTATGCCACACGTTAAGGGTCTCTGGAAGGTGCCATTAACATGCAAAATGAACAAGATTGTATTACGAGACTGTATCCAGTAAGTACGGGATGCGCAGATGTTGTATTCACTGGCATTGGAAACTAAAGAAGGAAAATATCAGAAATCTTTGCTAAATTCAAGTCTTGCTCTCAAGTCTCTGTACAGGCAGAATCCCTTCAAAACCTTTGTGGGTTTAAAATTATCATAGTGGCTCAGGTTGAAAACACAGAGAGGTGAAGGGGAGTGTTTCCACTGATTTTATTGATGTTTTTATCAAGATTATCACCATGCCTAGGATTTTGCTGTATTTTCCACTGGAACAAATGAGAAAGTACATGATTTTGTACACACATTCCTGATTTTTCAGCAGGTATGAGCCAACGGTCACTTCTGTCTTGCTTGTCTGATTTTTGCTAGTTTAAAAGTCAAAACTCCTCATATTTTTAGCTGCTGCTTTACTAGAAAAAACCAACCAGCTATGTGGCAAATTACTCTAAGAGTCTGCAGTAATGTTCCAAATTTTTTAAGTACCACTGACACAGTAAAAGTATACCTAGGAATGTAGAGATAATCTTGAAGATAACAGGTATTACCCCACTATATTAAGTAATTAAACCTTAGAGACCCCGGAAGAAAAAAGAGCAATATGGTCAAAACTACATTCTAAAGACCTTTTCCTAATCTCTTATTACTGGCATTCATTTTGACCAACACACACTGCCATATAATCTCTATGAATATTTACTGAGGTATTGGTGCTGGTTCACTGTTTTTACCTGGACAACAGGATTCATGGAAACATTGACATATCATAATCTAATCACAGATGAGATACCGTAAATGAGCTTTACGTGACTGTGCTGGAGTGGCTCAACAGGTTTTGATACATGTCTGGTACACCTCTGAGTGCTTTATGGGGACATCCCATTAGATTTACATCCATAAGGGCAATCTTTTCCTGGTTTGAGATCTTCTTACAACAACCAGTTCCTACTTCACCTTGGCAAATCGCTCTTATAATTGTTTTATTTATCTATCTAGCTATTTATTTGCCTCAGTTTGGAAGATCTATTATTGGTTGGGGGTATTTGTTTGTTTATTTTTATTTCTCAGATAAAAGTAACTGGATGCAACCTCCTTTGCAACCATGCTGATCTGTTTTCACTATAAATTTTGTGCCTGCTTGTGTTTGGCCCAAGGGAGGTATATTTGTATGTGCCAGTTCCTCAGACCTTTAGTGACTTGAGTGGCACCTTCTCCAAAGCCAGTTACCATGCACTGACCTCAGTGAACTGATTGTACCTGGCTCATTTGTTGGCCACACAGCTACTTATTGATCAGGGCCTTTAATATGTTACCAAACCAGAAGGAGCAACAGCTGCTCTCTGTATGTTTATACGCAGATTGGCCTGTTAGCTGTGTATCAGGAAGACTGAAAGGGATTCAAACAGACAAGTGGTTTGGGTTTTTTTTTTTAAGTTAATGAATGCTGAAGTATTATCTGTGTTAGAGGAGTTTCTCTTTTCTGTCAGTCAATTTTAATCAACGTCTGTCAAGACCTAAATGAAATCCAGGAGTCTGAAACACGCCCAGAGAAGGCTGCTGCCCTGGAGAAATCACTGTTTGAAGAAGTAGCAGTTTAAGCCCCTTTGGAGATAATCTCAAAAGTATGATAAAGATTTTATTCAATTACTTAAAAATATAAGGAGATATGAGTATGTCCACAAACACCGAGGAAGCTTGTGTCTACCTATTGTGAAAATAATATTTTACTGTATATGGTTAATCATCAAAAAAGAGATAGAAATCATCAGAAAAAAACCTAGGTAATTCCATATAAATTATCTCTGTTTCAGCTGATTCCAGTTTCTTGGATTATATAGAAACAGGACAAAAGTCTAAGGAGACAGTATAATCTTTGAGAGGGTCTGGCAGTACTATACTCTCTACAGAACCTCTTTTCCATGAGGCCTGAGACCACAACTTCTATGATAAAGTTCATCCACCTTCCTTTCAGTACAATGCTGTGAATCATTTGTGTGAATATTCTGAGGGAGCCTGTTTCTGACCAGGCATTGCAAAAGGAAGCATAGGCATCTGATACAAACACTGCAGATATCAAACAGGGTATAAAATGAAGTCCACTTTTTTCCCTTTGTCTAATTAATTACATTCTAGAAATATTAGCTGTATCCATAAACTGTTATCATTGTTGCAGATCTTTTGGGAGGTGCTCCTTTACGTCACATCCTTTTCATTCAATATTGTTAACGTAAAAATACGCAACACAATGTAGTGAGCTTTGTTATGGTTACTAAAGATAAAGATCTACACATTCACCCCCTGCCTTTTTTAAAGCACCTTTAGCCTCATGGTTTTGTTCTTCCACGCATGGGTACAGTGTCTCTTGGTACTAGGGAGTCAAGGGGGTAAACACTGTGCCAAAGGGAAAATAGTCTCTATGCATGACAACCTTTCAAAGTCATGCACAGCCAGAGAAGCGAGGGAGAGGCTGTATTTCCTCTCTGCACTTCCAGCTCAATGGATCATCAGGTCCGAATATGGCTCATCTAGTTTCCAACAGCACAAAGTAATTTGTAAAGCTCCATATTAAATCACTCCAGTATGAAGAATTTTTGACAAATAGCCAAAAGTCTATAATGTGATGATGGCTTCATCACCTGGAATCTGAAACATGGACTACGCTGATGGTGTTTTCAGGATTTTCTTGGATTATGTGAAATATGTTCACCCAATAAAAAGTAAATATTAAAGAGACAGTACAGATAAAAATCCAGTGCCCAGCTCTAGGGTTGTACAGTGAGGAGTAAAGATACACAGATGGTGACTGCCCAAGTGAACTTTACTGTAATATCTACATAGGTGAAAATTCATTATTCATAAATAGGTAAAATAATTTTCCATTTTTGTAAATAATCAGTTTATCTGGCTTGTAGACCCATTCATGTGGAAAAATACCCATCACTTCAGTTAAGAAAACTAATGGGCCATATTATCCTGTGGCATGGTTTGCCTTTTCTGCATTAGTACAGTCCACAGTGTGACCATGATTATAGCAGGATGGAGGCACTGCATTCTATTGTGAGTGGCTCCCCTTATGTAAATGCCTTAATAAACACCATGAACATGCCACATGTATAACACTCACATTGTAACCATGCTACATTTTCTGTTCAGGTAAAAGCGTGTGACTTCTGTGTACAGACAAAGCAAATGTGAAGCAAAACCAACCAAACAGACCTCTGTAAAATACATATATGTACAATTCGGTAAAATAAGCAAGGTTATGAGGAAAAAACCAACATGTTGCATGAGCTGTGGAACAAGAAGACCTGGCTTCTCTGCTAAATAGCAAGGGTTGACCTTATAGATCAGTATTAGCCTTTCTTTTAATATCAACAGTTTTGCTTCATGGGGTTTGCAAGAATCTAGGGCCTCTGGGATCACATACCTGCCAGATTCCATGGAAATCATCTGCCAGCCACAGGTGTTGTTTGGGAACAGCAGATGAATAGGCGAACAGATCCATGGTACATCACTGGTTGACCTTAACTGCAACATATAAACCTGAAGCAATAATAAGAAAAAAGAGTTTATTCAATACACTAGACAGTTGGAAGCAGTGGGGTTGTATACTCATATATTAAATGTACATTTGTCCAGTGTTCTGTTTTTCTCTTCCTCCTTCTGTTCCCAAGCCCAGTACATAAGTGAAATGGAGCACCACAACCTGGGGTAGGAAAAGACTTTAAAGATAGAAAAGCGAACATGCCCATAGTGCAGCTGAATCTCTAGAAAGGCCCTGTGGCTTTCAGCAATCTGTATTTTCCAGCAGGTTCTGCAGCAAGGCAGGGGTGGCTGCTGCTGAGCAGTGAGGTGTGGTGTTGATGCCCGGTTTTCTCAGCAAGCCTAAGGCTCTCAGACAGAGCAGCAGGGGTAAGGAGCAGGGAAGCAAGATAGCAGTGGAAGGTTTTTGCTTTGCCTGTGCAAGATGGAACCCCAAGCTTTTCTCCCACACCAGCTCTTTGTGCACTTCTGGGCAGGGAATTTCATTGACCTATAAGAAGAGTTCTTTTACCTGGAAAATGACCAAGTGAGCTTCCCCATCCCTGCAGGATCAATTGCCTTGTAGTACAAAAGAATGGTGCAAAAACCCTTCCTGGAGAAAGAAGGAATGAGACTCCCCAGCAAAGGATTCCCGCAGTCAGCTCTGTGCCATGTGCTTTGTACCCCTGGTGGGTGCATCTGTTCCAAACTCTCCTTGTTTCCAGACAGTACCTTGACTCACAGTGACAATGATTAACTGCTCTATCTTGTCTGTAATACGACATCTCCCTCCCAGCATCCACTTCAGCCTCGTGTGATACAGAAGCAAACACTACCCACCAATGAAACACACTCTTTTCATCCCTTCTTCGACAAATACCTTCCATTCTCATTTGTTTTGGAGATGTAGAAGGCAAAGCACCTTCCGTGTGGGAGCTGCAAGCTGACGCCACTTCATGTTCTGCTGTCTGGGACTGTTGCAACTGAAAATCAATTAGAAGTATTTAGGTTGTTTAAATAAAAGCTACAACTTCACCCTGCCAGTGCTTCATAACTCTAGAGTACAGAAGTAATACTATTCTAAAACTCTCTTATCATTGCCTTGATTTGGGATTTTGACTTGGAAGAATTGTAGCAGGTCTCAAGGATGAAGCTCTGCAGAGGTGTTGAACCTATTGCCTAAGGACATGTATTGCTGGGGTGTTAGATTACAATTAATAGAAGGGGAGGAATGAGTTTTTCTGGTCAATACATAACAGCCTTTCTAGTAAGATAAAAAAAGATCTTGTGCAATTGCCAAGTGGCTTTTTTTTTTCTATGTCCGTGTGAACATTTTGAACACTACAAGTGGTCACTTTGCTAACACTAGGAACGCATCTCACTGGGAACTGGTGGTCACTGCTGACACAGCAACAACAGCTTTCCTTGGACTTCCATCCAGTGACAAACAAAAGGAAGGAAATAACCACATGGACAGCATGGTTTTCTTTCTTAGGTGTACAAGTCCAAAAATTACATCAAAAAGGAGGACTGCAGGGAAAGGATCAGCATACAGACTTATTGAATGTGACAGTAGCAGGTCTATGTTTTCTTTCAAGTGCAGGTAGTCTGTGTAACAACTTTGCTCCTTTCTGTCTGGTTTTCAACAAATATAACAAAACCTGGAATATTTGCCTACAGCTGTCATCAGAACCCAAATACTTCAAATTGGTATATACGATATACACCTAGTTACAGATTTAGGACCTCCAAGTACTGAAAATACGTAATTCAATCAGTCCAGTGACTGCAGTGTAACGTTTAAGGCTGATAAAGAACAAAAGGAAAGTTTTTGACCAAATTGGTTTAAAAAAAAAAAGTTGGAAATGCAAAGAAATCTTTAGTTCTTAAGCTAGCACATGGTGTTTTTGAAATAGTAGCCTATTCCATGTGATGCACATGATGTTAATGAAAGGTGAGTTAAAGACCAGTTTTAAAAATCCGTACCATATTTCAATACAATCACAATATTTATTACAGTGTAATAGGAACTATTTTAAGCAGTTCTAATACTGTAGAATCTTTCAATAGTAACATCATATGGCAACCGTTTTTCTTCTCATATTCAAAGTTTTTTGCTTCAAGAGAATCACGAATAGCAGGTATTGGAAAGGAAGAATTTTTTGATTAGTTGTCCTGTCGGGGTTTGTATTGGTTCTGTATTTTATTGGTTAACACTATAATTAGGCCACTTACAGTACTAATAACTATAGCACTATAGTACTAGAAACATAATGTCAATATTAACCTTGTGAGTGTCTTGAAAAATACTGCTGGACTTAAAAGGATATTTGATCCTAAAATATCTTTGCTGTGCAATTTATAAAGATTTCAATCTTACCACATGAATGTACTGCAAGATTAATTTCTTGTATTATTCCTTGAAAGTCAGCCATGTGACTGTTCTGATATTAAGGTAAACCACAATATACTTATTTTATTCTCACATTCAAGGCTCACACCTTCTTTTGTCTGTTGAGCAATTGTGCAGCTTTTAGCAAGGCCTCCCAAACACTTACTGGTTTCTGTTTGCACAGCTCTATGGTCATTAGAGTTAGAAGTTTAATACAGTGAATAAATGCCTCTCCATGACCAGCTGACTGTGTTCCACATTCATGCACTGATGTATTAGAGCATGACACAGTTCTTATTTTGGATGTGCACGTCTTCAACATTGCATCAGAATTTATTCTTCTCAGGACTGTGTTAGGATCTTCAGTGAGGACACCAAAGGGGGCCTTTTTGGGCTCATGTCACATGAAAAACCAATTTAGTCCTGGTTTGGAAGGATGTGTGAGTGCACAGTAAATGGATAGAAACACAGAGCAACAACATTGCATAAGGCTCTTCTTACCTAACTTTGAGGGTCTGAAGTTTGAGTACATAAGACTTCGTAAATACCTCGCTTCCTCTGTCCAACTCACCCCAAGAGAGGGGAATGATTTTCTAGAGCTGCCCATCTTCCTCTCTGAACTAATGGAGATAGATATGAAACCATAAGGCCAGAGAATTGTCTTCAGATGGCTCAGCTTGAGTCTTCCTAAATGTGACAGCACATATTCTTAGAGATTTTATCATATGTAAAAAATAAAACATGCTTTCATAAATCAGCTGCAGCAGTATGGGCTATTTTAGATTCATTTGACACAGGTTTTGTGGTATGCCTGCACTTTGGTGCTGCTGGAGTGACAGTAGGGTAGACATGCCTTTAGGGAAACGGATGTCAGTTTATCCGGTGGTTCATGCAAGGCATTAAGAACCCTGATGTCTCGACAGTGAATGTGCTGATGGTAGGCTGTGTACCACATGGTAGGCATGCACTGTTGGGTCCTACTTCAATTTGTCTTCTCATTTATAATGTTATTTCTAAGTAATAAGAACAACTGAAAATAAAGCCATAAACAAACTAGCCACTACATAATGAAAATCATCATGTTCAATGCTCCCTCTGAAATTCTCAAATCTTGCATTTAAAAAAAAGCACCTCTGGTTTCTGCACATCAGGAATATTTTCTTATATAAGTGATGTAGTTAAGGCAGCATAAAATCTTAAAGTCATTGTTTCCCTTCCTTGGGCACTATGTAGAAAGAATTAGAAACTATCCTCGTTTATCTGGCATTTATCTCAAACATGTGTGAACTACCAAAAGTAAAAAGAAGCTATTTGTAGAGAACAAATATCTTTCCTTATCTACCTTTTCTTCAGGCCACTGAATCTTAACTGGCAAACAGAAATGGTTTTGTGGCTCAGTGACTTATCAGTCTTCATCAGAAACATTTATTTACAAGCTGTTTCTCAAAGCTGACTGCATTATACAGTAAATTCAAGTGTTTTATAAGCTAAGAGTCAGCACTTAAGCAAACTGATAAAATGTCATTTACATGAACAGTAGGACATCTATGCTTTTGACACAACGTGTTTACTTACAGGTGAGGTATTAGTCCCAGTCTAGAGGTTTAGTTCACTACAGGACAGAATTATTTCTGAGACTGACAAAGCTTGCTCAGTCTAGCCCCTGGGTAAATGATCAGGGATCCCCTTGTTTCATTAGAGGTACAAACAGAGGTTTATACAGAGCGTGCTGCACCTCCATCCCTCCTCACTCTTCACCCTGACCTTCCCCAGAATTACCAACCCATGCTGCAAGCTCGTCACCCCTGTGTCGCTAATGCTCATTTGGATTTTCTTCAAATCCACGTATTTTCCTCTCTTTGAAAAGTCACTGAAGCTCCTTTACATAGGTCAGCTGTGTGCCAGCTAGATCCACAATATGGTGAGATACTCCTTTCTGTCATTCGTTGTGAGGTTTCTTGCACTTTCCTTGGGAGGCACTACTTGGCCTGTTGGTGACAAAGAGAACTTACAGGATTTGCAGGCTTGGCTGCCGGAATTAGTATGACGCACCTCTTTGTAATTGTGTTTTTAACGTTCTCCTACCGTAACTGCTTCACAGCAATTCCCAAAAAATCACAGAAGGATTTCCTGGACTGTCAGCACTGGAGAAAACTGTATATGGAGTCTGCCAACAGCAATTCCTCTTATTCCAAGAGGAAAGGTTATTTTGTACCCTAGAGAAATGAACTGTGCAGAGACTGAAGAAGATCCAGGGAGGTCAGAGTGTAGGTAGGAGAGACAGGTCATTCCAGTCTGTAGGAGACTGAATTCCATTGAAGAAGGACATCTCTGTGAGCTCTGAAGTTAACTTTGGTTTGAGTTTAGGGTTCCTTTCTCCTTGAGACACTAGCAGTTTTCTTTAAATCTGAACAGTGCCTAATTTAAAGAGCTAAAGGATAAAAACTATTCCCTTTCAGAATCTATTGCCTTAAAAATACACAGGTCAAAGCCATATAGACTGAAATTAGTGTAGTATGCAAGCTGACATATAGGATCTCTGTGCATAGAGTTTATTACAAACACAGATCTGAGTCTATCAAGACACTGAGACTAAAGAGAAAAAAGTAGTGAGAAAATGAAAATCCATCTTGAAAAAATAATCCAACAAAAAAATTACAGTCCATTGAAGTCTTCATATTTTTTGGCATATGGGTAGGAAATCTTATTTATATTTCTCCTTTTCCCCCTATATTTACCTTAAATTCCACCTTCCTACTGCTTCCTCGGGGATACTCATATTCCCAAGTTCCAACATAAATGGTTGGTCTCTTTCTGCCCATCTAGACGTAGTCCAGTAGTACTTTAACATGCTTTATCTGCACAGCCTTGTGAGCACATTTGATGGCAGAGGTAGATGGCAGAGCTACTCCACTACTTGTCTCAGTGTTACAGACTTTAGTCAAGACAGCTTTTAAGACAGATGTAGTGTTTACTAGATCCTGTACACCTCTTCCTCTTACAGCCATGGTTAAAACTTACCTTAATAGTCTTAGAACCAGGAAAGAGATTGTACTTTCCGGTTACATAGTTTCTCCATCAGCAGCAAACCCTGACAAAACTTCTCAGTGGGGAGTTAAACTTTGACATGGAGCATATTTCCATGAAACATTTAAAATTAGGGAGTTAGTGGACCATATCCTCCATTAGCTAAAAATCAAGTTAAGCCTAGTGAAAATGAGGGTTGCTGACAACAATCGCAGATATATCCTGTTCAGGTGCCTCCTTCAGGACATGCCCATTTTGTCTGCCCTTTAGACAGGAATGAGGTAGTGAGGACATATAGGCCTGGAAGGACTTCAAGGATTCCTATGTACCAAATAACTATTTCACTATGGCGAAAAAAATAAAGTCAGAGCACAACTGGATAAAGGCTATAGAATTGCATCCACACAGGCATGCTGGATATTAACTCCTGTTTTATGTATCTTTCTTTCTTTTTACTTCTCTTACGTAATTTTTGCAGTTTTCATTTGTTGAACTGATTTTCTGCTTAGTAACTTGCATGTGTCGCCCACTTAAATGAACTTCAGATAATAAAAGGTTGAGAGGAATAATATAAATAAGGATATTACTATTTAATAAGTGAGTCACAGTCACCCTGAATACAGAAACAGGGAGGCATCAGCTATGTATAAGTCAGTAAGACAAATACAGTCTTGGGCTTCACCACATTAAGAAGATAAATGGCACTAGTCACCTCCTACCAGAAACTCATTTACTCAAAGTAAAACTCATTTCACTATTAGCTTTCCTAATATTTTGATAAGTAGACAGTCCTTTTTATGGAAAGCTAGACTCTTTAGCTTCCCTTTCTCAATCCTTTGTTTTAGAAAAAAACCCTTTCTCACAAAGGCCATAGCTTATAAAAATTTCAAAAGAGGGAAGATGGAGGGAAATATCCATTTGAAGAAGCCAGATATGTAGAGGGGCCTGTGACTCATTCTTTGAAACTGTAAACTTCAGAATTTTGAAGTTGCTCTGGGAAGAGAAATACACAATCCATGTACTACAGGTTTTGATCTTTTCTTTCAATTCAAATGAGTTTTGAGACAGCTTTCTTAATTTTTTGAGCTGCCTCTGAATTTGCCTATTTGTCCTCAGTTAGCTGTTCCCCAGCACGCTTTGCTCCTTGCTTGTTCTCCTAAAGCAGAAAGACCAACAACCCTTGGCCATTCCCCCCATTTGCCCTTTCCCACTTCTGAACACCACAGGCTGTCAGACTGCATGCTCTCTACTGTGCTAATGACAAGAGAACTCTGCTTCTAATAGAAAATCAGGACACCATATCTGGAAATACCTCCTGGAACACTAATAAGTTTACTGGAGACTGAGAAGAGAACTGAAGGAGATAGAGCTGAACATCACTCATGCTGAAGTTGCACAGTTGAAATAGTCCCTGAGGTAAATGAAAACAAATAAATTGCATTATTTCTCCTTTTGTTGTGAATGAAACACAGCTAGAGGCTTCCTTCTTGGCTTCTGAAGGTGAAGGTGTCCTTTACAAATGTACAGCTTTGCAGAACCAGGAAGAGACTCTTGAATCCCCATATCAGTGTACAGTAAAACTTACACTGCTGATAGGGCAACACAACACCCCTTCCCTGCCACCCCCAGGAGCACTGGACAAAGACCAATAACTCATGTAGTATAATACAACGTGTCACATTACTTGACAAATCCACCAGAAGAGCTGAGTCTTGCGTAGCACTTTGATAAATCATTCATGAACAGACTTTCTTTCACCTTTGCATGTGGATTAAGGAGAGGGGAGTAAAGGGGAAAATGTAGGTGTCATACCAGGAACAACACAAATGAAAAGAGTATCGCATAAAAATCTAAAATTCCCCAGCCTGCTTTCCCAGCTTCTCCAGGGAAATAGGTGCATTTGAGAAGGTGTGTCTGTTTGCTGCCTTTTCCACCTGACATGCAGACAGAAATGCTTGCATCCTGCCCACTCTCCATCAAAAATTTGACTGAGGAAATAGATCCTCTTTGCCTACAGGCATTCAAGCCTAAACTCCAGACAGAGAGTAATATAATTTCCTGTACAGTATGAGGAAGACAGAGCAGTCCTGTTTCCTGAAAATGCTGGTCAATGTGACTTTCAGGCAGTAGCATGTTAAAGGAGGCTGTTTCTTGTACAAGGCTAAAGACTGACAGGAGATCACCCACGGGGTTGGGCTGTGAGCAGGTGACAAAGACAAAATACTGTCTGGATGGCTGTGCAACTGCAGCAAGGAAGGGAGACCCCAGTTTGCAGGGAGACAAGGAGGGCTGATGCAGCACCTTTGTGAACAGCACTGTGTTGTGCGGGTTTTTGCTTGGATGAAAGTCATGGTAGTTATGTTCATGGATTATCTGAGAAAAGCTGTCTGGGAGATCAACAGGGGCTGAAAGAACCTTTATGCTGTTTCCCCTCTACCACAAGTATCAAGACTGGCACAAATAAAGACCAAACTTCTGCGCAAAGATCCCAACCTTGTGACCCAAAGAGAAAACTGCAGAAGAACTGACTGAATACTGAAGAAACAGTTTTGAAATTAGGAATTAACAATTAGCCAAAAAAGAGAAAAACACAAAGTTCAGGCTGAATTTACAAAGGAGGAATATCAGTTTAGCAGAAGTACCAGGAAGAAGACCTGAAAGTAGGAAGGTGAGCAAAGCTCTCAAAGTCAGACAAGCGAAAATATTATCCTGGTGTGCACAGTTGGCAAAACAGAGAAAAAGAGCCACTTCAGGCAACCAGGATGCTCTCAAGCTCAGAGGTAACAAAGAATGGGGAATAAAGGGCAGTAGAGCTGAAAATGCCTTCATGACTCACAGAAATTGGAAAGTACATGATTACATAAAAGGAGGAGAGGAAATGGCGTCAAGTTGCACCAGGGGATGTTTAGATTAGATATTAGGAAAAGTTTCTTCACGGCAAGGGTTGTCAAGCATGGGAACAGGCTGCTCAGGGAAGTGGTGGAGTCAACATCTCTGAAAGTGTTCAAAAAACTTCCCTGGAGGACATGGTTTAGTGGTGAACATGGTGGTGGGTTGACAGTTGGACTTGCTGATGTTAGAGGTTTTTTTCAACCTTCTCTAAAAAAGTACATCTAATTTTACAGCTGAAAGGGGAGTCATTCATACCTCTCAGATCAGTAATGTGCTATGAGGGATGACCGCAGTGGATTCATTCAGTTCCAGGGCAAAAAGATTTCTGAACAGTAGTTCCACAAGCATTGGACCTAGTAAGAACTCATTTCCCAGAGGGTTTTGTCTCCTTGTTCCACTGAAACTTTAACTGAATAACACTAAATGGAATTTTAATTGAGCTATGCTAACGTTATTCCTTCAAGCTAAGAAATTATGAATGTGCCAGCTTTCAGTCAGTATATTCATCTTACTAGACATCACAAAACCCACCCATCAGGTCAGATGTTCTAGAATGTGTGGGGCAATGAAGCCTTGTTTCCAACATATAAACATTTTGATGTTCAGCTCTCATGCTGATTCCCTGTGCAATAAGGGGTAAATTAATATTGAAGCTTTTCCTGAAGTGGAAGGACTTTAACAGAGATATCCTAATAAAGTTTCTTTCTTCTACCTGCCTAACTAATTCCTCTAGCTTTACAGAAACTTACCTAAACTTGAGACATTTATGCATGTGCCAGATTTGATTGAAATTGGCCAAAGATCCAGAAAGCATTCTGGGGAACAGACAGATGTTTACTCTAGGGAACACACTATTATTGGATAACATGTATTGTATAACTAAGTGGTATAGTAATTATTTAAAGAATGGTTCTTTTCTACTAACTCCCAATGGTAAAGGTTTGAGTGTTTTGACTGACCAGGAATATTTCTTTCCTGGACACATTCACAAGGCTTTGGCAAGTGCCCTTAGCAAAGAGCACGTCTCTGTGTACTCACTGCTGCTTCTGGAAAACACTGTTTCTGCAGACAGGGGTTGGCTTGTGCTCAGCAAAGCCAGAAAGCAAAATCAATTTTTGAATGTTCACAGGGTCAAACATTTGCACAGCTGGCATTACTTCAGAGGAAGGAAAAAGAAAAATAAAGGTGAAAGCATTTGTAGGAGAAAAAAACTGCAGGATAAGAACAGAGTGTGTGTAATTTTGTAGTGATCCCCACAGCTTCTGGACTCCAACCCTCTAGTTTTGATTAGCATTTCCCTACTGCTTAATTCCAGAGCCAATAAAATGGTTTCTGTTCTCTATGATTTCCATTTGCTGCTTTCCCTATAAATGTACATTGACCCTCATTGCTTGCTAACAAGGTCCTATGCTAGCTCTTCCCTGATATGTACTTCTTGCAAATAGAAAGCCTTTGTGTCTGAAATAATCCTAGTTCAGTTTACACTGGAATGTCTCTGGGGTCAGTTTATACACACAGCTGATAACAAGTGAAAGGTATGCCCTGGATGGCTCATCTGACTTATGTGCTACCACCCCCTCTGGACATTTTGCCCAGGATAAATCAGATAGTACATCTACCAGTCATGGCTCAGGACTGCATTTCAATGCACTATTAAGCAGCTTGTGATTCATGCAGAACCGTGATATACCTGAAGGATTTCCCACCACTAATAGACTATAAATTTACCAGTGTAACCATGCTAATTGGGGAAGTCTTCCTCTTTACAGTACTTGCCAGTACATTCCTCCATGCCTTTCCCTGTACATAATATGTGAATATAATTATATGTGTCTATTAGATATGATATGGTATGATGTGATATGATTTGTATAATCTCCAAGGTGCCTGGTCCAAACTGCACGAGATTGTCTCCTTGCCATATGTCCTTGCATCCTGGTACAATTCTGGGCAGGGCACATCCTTATGGCATTTGTCCCCCAGTTCCCATGCATAGTCTGGTGCATAAATACCTAATGATTTATTTTCTTGCTGTCTTTCATGTTCCAGAAGGTTTCTAAACTGCTAATTGTAAGGCATGGCTGAGATACCCCAGAGGAATAACATGGTGGTGGGTAGAATGGGTTTGACTGGAAGGGACCCTAAAGATCATCTAGTTACAGCCATGGGCAGAGATACGACTCACTAGACCAGGTTGCTCAAAGTCCCATCCAACCTGGTCTTGAACACTTCCAGTGCTGGGGCAACCCAGCCTCATTGGGCAACCTGTTCCTGTACTTCACCACCCTCTAAGTAAAGAATTTCCCCCTAACATCTAACGTAAACCTGCCCTCTTTTAGTTTAAAACCATTGTCCTTGTCCTGCAACTATCTGTGTGTATAAAACGTCCCTCTCCAGCTTTCTTGTATGCCCCCTTAAAGTACTGGAAGGTGCTCTAAGCTCTTCCCAAAGCCTTCTCTTCTCCAGGCTGAACAGCCTCATCTCTCAGCCTGTCTTCCTAGGAGAGGTGTTCCAGTCCTGTGATCAACTCAGGGGCACTGCTCTGGACTCGTTCCAACAGGTCCATGTCTGTCTTGAGCTGAGGCCCCCAAACCTGGACACAGCACTCCATGTGGGGTCTCATGAGAATAGAAGGGAACAATCACCTAGATCTAAAGTAGTTGTGAAAGGTTGCTACCAGAGGAAACTGGATCTCAGCTCATGAAGTAAAACTGTAGTCATCCTACTGGCAAAAGTCAGCTGTGTAACAGCTGAGCAACAGGTCTTAAACTGATGGGCTTGAATCTGTAAGAAAACCCCAAACTGCCAAAACAAACAAATGAAAAAAGAATAGCACAGTGCTTTCTGGTTTGTCTGCATGCTAGACAGGGTGGAGGCTGAGTCCCAGTGCTCCACCAAGGGCTCCCAGCAGTGCCTGGAGCTCCTGCTGCCACCAGAAAACACTGCTGGTTACCAAGGAGCAAGACCTCACTGCTATCTAGACCAGTGCTATCAGAGGTTTTTCTTGTTCAAACTGAAACAGAAGAAAGGGACACATCTCCTTCCTACCCAGCACTTTGCTAACGGCCCTCTTAGTGAAAGATTAGAATCCAAAGGGGAGCAACAAAAGGAGAACCCAACTATGAAGTAAACTACATGGCATTTTCCCATAGGTGTTTCCACCCATGGAAAAGGGAACATGAGCCCTAACAGTATGTCTCACAATACGTATCAAGTTTTCCATTACTTTGTGATAGTGATGTGTGACAACAGTTACACAGAGGGAAGGGTTTGGCCATGTTGTGGTAATGCTGAATGTATGTATTTTATGATCTACAGTTACAAGATTATATAGACAAGGAAAACTTTGCCTCCAGCCCTGGATTTGGGGATTTTTCTCAAATTTGATATAAATAACTGATGTTGCTGGTCAGAGAACTTATAAACCAGCACTTACATCTGTGGTCTTGAAACTGAAGTTTCCACATTACTTCTTCCTTTTTCTTTTTTGGCTTCTAAAAATGGGAGAAATACAAAAGCCCTAAGGACACTCAAATGAAAAATGGACTCTCTGACACCAAGTCTTAAGAGAACGGATCCCTACAAGCAGATGGGCCCCACATTGCAGCGAATTGAACAAATAAAGAGTAATTTATCTTTAGGCGCAATAAGCATCATACAAAAGTTTGCCAAAGGCTGGATAATTCCATAAAGCTGCTCAACAAGAAGCCAGAATTGATTGGGAATGAAAGGTCTCACACCACCACCCTGAGTACTCAGCTCTTAATCAGGTTATCAGGCAGTAGGGCTTTTCTTAATTGATACAGTCTTTTATCGAATGAGGGTGTTATCTCATTGGTGAGGTCATAAAAAGTGAGTCACACAGAGTAAATAGGATATCTAGCACAAAGGCCGTGGAATGCATTATACAGGCTAAAGATACTGCAGGTACTGCAGGGCTCTTTACTTACAGGCAACTACTAAGTGTTGTGTCTCCCTTCAACCTTCAGAAAAAGCTGTTGTAACCTCATTTTAAACTGTGCCCACTGTTCAGGATAATTCTGCTTATCATGATTTGATACTGTTGCCTTGGCAATGCTGTGGGACATTTTCAACCCAGGGCCTGAATTTTCATTTTCAGTTACCTCAGCTGAGATTTTAATTTAGCTAAGTGGAATCCATTCTCTGAGCACTGAGCTCTGTGTGGTTAAATTGGCAATGAACTGATATTAAGTAAAGAAAAATGAACACTTTGAATTGAGTACTTCGCAGTTTTACCAGATTTTTACCTTAAGAATAGCTGCCAGTCAGAAGTGGATTTCTTATCTTGGAGGTCTCAGTGATGATTCCAGGATTCATACCTGAATTCTTGTATGACTTTTGGCAAGGCTTTGGCTTTGATTTTCTTCTGCTCTTAGATACCTAACTCTTTGGTGTTGTACTCTTGCATGAAAACCAGTGCTTTCTTAGCTTTCTTTTTTTTTTTCTTCTTTTCCTATAAATTAAGAGAAAAAGAATCCATAAACAAACTCAAGGAATTTGGTTAATTCTTAGGAGAATCCTAGCACAGTCCATTCCTAAAAACTCCTTCCATACTAGTGCCCTCATCCTGTTGCTAATGCTTTAAGCCCCAGAAAACAACGCACTGTTTTAAAAGAGCTGATCATGAGATCAGCATGGAAAAAATTTTGTTTCTGAAATTAATTTTTAAACCAAACCAACAACTTGCAAGCTGATCAAAGCATCTTGTGCACATATTAGAAATATGTTGTTTCATTTTCAAGTCACTAATAATGCTTTTAAACATAGAATTAATCAAATGTAGAAGACAGAAAGAAAAGGCATTTTTTCTTATAGAATATCTAAAGCTGGAAGGGTGATTGCATAGGGATCACCAAGTCCATCCTACCAGTGGCTAATGCACTGGTGATGGTAGTTTGACATTCATCCTTCAGGTTTGAATTCCAGCCAGGAGGGCAGAAGTGCCCAGTTTGTTGTTAAGGTGTGCTGGCTTTCAGTGTACAGCATCCCTGGCACACGGAGCACACAGAGACTCAGCTTCATGGTCCCGTTACAAACCATCAGTGTTTGGTTTACCAGGCATGCTGAGACTGTGGCTTCTGCCATCTTTCTTTTCTCTTAGTTACTTAACACAATACTCGGATCAGCTGCATCAAGTGCAGTGTTTTGTCCTATGTCAGAAATGGCATTGGACATTATGGCTGATGGAGAAATTACTTCATTCTGATAGCAACAAAAGAACAACTGTAGCTGGAAAATGCTTCCAAGCAGTATTACAAGAATGACCAGAAGAACAGAAAGCATAATCTCACATGGGAAATTATCAAATCTTAATTATGCCCATTAAAATTTTGCAAAAAAAAAAAATCCTTCCAGTGTACCCTACAAAATGGTGTGAAGCTTTAGCTTCAAATAAGGTGAAAAACTGCAAAAGACCATCCCATACCCTGGGAGCCAACAGGCTGCAAAGAAAGCATTCGCACTTAACATAGGTGTCTCAGATCCATAATTGTATTATCAGAGAATCTAAATAGTCTTGGGAGAAGGAGAAACTCTAAGCAAAGATGTTCCTGCCACTGAGTTTGAACACCTTAAGGTAACACTGAACAAATTTCTACCCTCCTAGACAGGAAAAAATCCCAACTATCACCTTACTGCCATTAGACCTATTCTGTGCATGCTGCCCTCAAGAGATGAAGTTGTAGAGCAGTGCTCAAATGAGCATTGATATTATTGATTAAAAAGATTGGCAAAAATAAAAAAAAGGATTATTCAGCTAAGAAGCTGAAAGTTTAATTTGAATGTTGCTTCTTAGATTTGAAAGCTCCACTGTCCTCACGAAGAAAGGCACTTAAGCAAAGCTGGAAATCGATTCTGTGTTTCGTGACGTATCCATATGCACAGGAGTTCATTGTACCAAAGCAACTTTGTCTACTAAAGACCAGTGTAGTAATAAATTTTAAAGAAGATTAGTTTACTTAGTTGGTGTATATGAGATAATAAATAGAGAGTGTGTTTTCCAAATGAGAATTGGATAATCTCTAGTTACACGGGTTTATCCTGGTAATGAAGGGCAGATAGTGAATAGCTTAGACAATTAATATTGAAATGTAAAGTCTTATTTCTACCAACACCAAGGCAACGCCAAGCCTTAGCTCCACTGTCTGCAACTCACCGTCTCCTGACTGCTGTGGAGTAATGTTCAACCTGTGCTGCAGTGCAGTGGCTTCCTATTAGACAACTGCCATCAAACCACAACATTTCCTTCCAGAAAGGCAGCTCTGTATAGTCATGTAGAATGACCTAATTCCCAGGTGTGCAAGGAGGTGTATGCAGCTAGGTGTTTTAGGCAAGTTACTCGAGCTGTATGTAGAAGATCCCACTGGAGAGGTACTCAACCCACAGATTTTTTTGATAGCACCTTTGTGCCAGCAGGAAAGCAATGGGTGTGGTTTTGGAGAATTTTAGGTAAATTCCGAGCTCATTGCCTGACCAGAAGCCTGTGTAAATAACCCTTGCCGTGGTAAAACCATTGCTGAAGGCCTCAGCAGTGTTGTGCCTGGCTCAGTTGCACAGTTGTAGCCATCACCAGGCTCTGGGCTTGCTGCCTTCTCCCAGCTGGCCTGTTCTGCAGCAGCAGTGAAGGTCACAAAAGTCAGCATCAGAGTTCAGCACAGACATCTGGGGTGAAGGATCATATTCCCTCTGAAGTTAATGCAAGGAATCAAGCTCCTCCTGGGGAATATTTTCAGCATCAAACTTGGCATCCTGCTATTCTCCCCTGGGGATACAGCTACAAGAACAGAGGTGCACAGCATCCTTTGCAAGTATCTGGCACTGTCTGTGCATGCAGAGGTAGAAGGACACAAATCCTCTGTTCATGACACTCAGGTATCCCAGAACATTTAAAGGGGCACAAGTCTTTTTCATTTGCTCTGTGTTCAGGCAACTAAACCCTACATTCTGGGGTCTAAAGAAGGATGCCCAAAATCAGGCTGTGCCTGGGAGTACCCATTGCTTCCAGATGCAAGAAGATAAAATGCTGAGGAACATAAGTTCAGTGAGACCATGAGTTCATGACAGAGTCACTCATGTCTCATGAGTGAGACATCTGCTCTGTTCATGAAACAGTGAGTTTCCATGGGCTTTGAAATCCCCTTTGAGTTGGGCAGGTACAACAATGGTTCACACTTGCTGAGCTTTAATCCTCATCACAAGTACAAGCCCACTTCTTGTACAGTCTGGAAAACTTCTGTAGCCCCTGACAGAACTGCAATAGTATCCACGATCTTTTATATTTATCCCATGAAAACATAAATAAATTGCATCTACATCAACAGGACTTGTAAAATGAAATTATAAATATTCACAAAAAGCAAGCTGACAAGCAATACCTTTTCCCTTCTCTTACACCAATAAAATAATAAAAGTCAGTGTTCCAGTCTTTGATAAGCAGCAAATGGAAAAATCAATAAACAACCCCATATGTAATTCTTTAAGAATAATCAGTGGAAAAGGGCTTAAAAACTTTTTATAATGAAAATTAAGTTAAATATTTTAAGATTTCAGTAGAAGACTGGAATACCTCTGTTTTCAGACAAGAACAGGCCCCTTTTATTTTTTAATCCACAGGGTGGCTGCCTAAGAGATGGATGTTTTGAGTTTTCATTCACAAACCTCTGCAATATTGGCTGCTGTGAAGATCAGATCCCAGCTGTGGGACATCTCCAGCCTGCCCACCAGTTGTGGCAGCCCTTATTTGGGTTGTGGGGTCATGCAGGTGATGTAAATCAACTCCAGCACTATCATGCCTGCCTTTATCAAGGCTGTGCAGCTCACCCCTTGTTTGTACATTAGGCATTAGGTGATGTGGCTATCACTTACTTCCTGCACAGCTGCTCCTCGTCTCTTCAAGGGAGCGGAGCCAAATAGGAACAACTTTGAATATGGACTGTGCCAACAGGATGCAAGTGGTCCACCTCTGTGGACACCTTTCTTTTTTTTTTTTTTTCCCCCCAGAGACCTGAGGTACAGTCCATGTTACCACTGAGGAATGTTGGTTTGCCACTGGCCTTGGGTGCAGACAAGCTGAACAACTGACCCCATGGGCTCTGAGTGCTGACACCAGCCATGCAGAATTGAATCTTGTGGTCTCCCAAAACATGTCCACCTCCCTGCGAACCTGGAGTGATGGGCACTTCCTGTTGGTGGGCATGCCCAGGTGGATCACCAGTGGGGTCCCTGAAAGTATCATGGGAGAGAAGCCTTTGCTACTTAGGACTAAATAAGAATGAGCTCTTATTACTGACTTCACCAAGTCAGTACTTGAACAAGTTGAGTCAACACTTCAGAGAGATGACTTTATACAGCTGGTTAAAAGATATATATCGAAAACAGAAAACACATGAAAACTTCTGTCTTTTCTTTTGTGACCACGATTTCTCTAATACATTTTATATGTTGTCAGGAATACAGACTTTTAAAACCTGAACTGGAAGCTTCATTTGGGGCACACGGAAAACATCTGGAAGATGCGAACAATTCTGTTGAGTGTGTGGTGGGTTCAGCACCTTCTCTATCATTTGATCATGTGAAAGGTACCATGTAGCTTGTGCCTGCTCCCATGATTTTGTCAAGTTGGTATGATGTGCTTGAGTGCAGACTTTCACTGCTGATACTCCCCTACTTGCTGTCTGGAAGGGGCTGAGTGGGCAGACAAAAAGTGGCCTGAGTGGCATTCCTTGTTCACCATAGCACCTGCTTGGTCAGACTATGCTGCAGGAGACACAGGGTGGGAAGTAAAATCATATAGGTAGCAATGAGAAGTAAAGAGAGGGTTTGAATAGGAAGAACATGCAGGCTGTTTGTTTATTAGTTCATGTAGCCAGGGACATCAAATAAATATAATAACTGACCCAGAGATTTATTGAATTGGGACATCATCCAGACTTGGGTTTTGGCACCAGTACAGGAAGAAGTCAGATTGTCTGTCCCAATAACTTTGAATGGGTTCCTATTTCTCTGGTTATTAACTGGCATCTGAGAGCTGCTAAATCAGTAAATTGTTAGCATTTCTGGATCTGAACTCAACAAGCTTGACTTGCTCATCCAGTTGCTGTTACACATGCTTTGACATCAACTTTAGCAAGGAGGAGGATCTGAACCAGGAACTCCTATAAACAACTTCTCTTTGAAATCAGATTAGCAAGTCAGAAATGCCAAGTGATAAGAGAAGACTTTCCTTCACAAGACTTCCTTTAGCAACCCTGAGTCAATGGCACTGGGAGGACATTAGCCTTCATATCCACCTTGTACAGGGTAGAAAAATTGATTCACTGTTATCATGAAAGTTGTAATTTTAACTTTGCTTCAGTAAGCTGTGGAATAGAATTAGAGATGTATTAAAACTACACATACCGTCCCTATTTTTAAAAGGAAAAGAAAAAGGTATTATGTGCTTGGAGGAAATGTTCACCCAAAATCTGGATGAAAAAAGAAAGAGAAAATATAATGGTGGGAAAATCAACCTGCAGTGTTGTTGCTTACTGGTTCTGACATTAAGGTCCTTTGCAGGCCAAAAGTGAACCTTCCAAGGAAGTAGATGGAGAGCTTCTTCTTTTGGTGGGTGGAAGAGATAGAGGTGGAGAGATAGTTCTTTTTTGGAACTGACTGGCCACTGGAAAGATTTTTTTTAGCAAATTTATCCTGGCATAATATTCCTGACCAGTTCTTCCAGCAGCAACCCTTGTATTGATGAAAATACACCAAGAAGGCCCTTGCTTTGAGGTGCGCACAGCTGCACGTTGGCATCACACCTACAAAATACACGCTTTGGAGAGTCAGGTCCACTAAAGCCTGTGGTTCCTCATCAAGCAGGCACGCAAAATGTACTGAGGGAGGAGTACTTGGTGAACATGTAGGAGGGCAGTTTCTCTTCTAAAAATAACAAAAGAGTTTCCCTTTCTTTTCCTGTGTTGAACCATGATGATATGGTCTATCTCGGACTCAACGTCTATTTTGGGGGTTTGAACTCTAGAATGAGAAGTCAGATTGAAAGCAGGATGCTATTTTATGCAATTTAGGAACCTGGAAGTATCTAAACTGCTAACCGCAGAAGAGTAACCTGTTAAACCTAATAATTTTTATACTTACATCTCTTTTTAAGGTCATTACCCAAAAGATTAACATTACAAATATCTTCAGACCCTTGCTATTACAAAAATATTACTGCTACATTTTTAAACGTCCCTATGTAGCAAAAATGCAATAATAATAATTCCACAGTGTAGTAAATCTCTACTATAGGCATCACATAATATCTAGCATCTATAAAACAGGAGGGGTTATTCTCCAAAAAGCAGTTCTCAGGTGGGTGTTCTCATGCATGCTGGTTTACATGGATCTAACAAAAGCTCTCACACTTAGGCTGTAGCATCCTGGCCAAAACGGAATCCGAGGAGGTGAAAAACGCAGATTGTGAAATGCACTTAACTGGGTGTCTTAAATCCAGCACAGAGTTTCATGGTCCCCCTCTATGGAGAGTGAAGAGAGGCACCCCCAGAACATCATTCAGCCCACCTAGAGTCTGACTGGAACACATACCATAGCTCCACCTGAGGTTACACCATTTTGTAGCAAACACCATCAAAAGCAGCATTCGGAAGTAGCTTTTGACACCTGACCCAGGAAGATCAGTGTCATTCTTTTGTCTTGATCAATTTTAATTCGAAAGAAAAAACCACATTATACTGCAGGAGAAATTGAGCCAAGCTCTATACATCCAGTGTTTTCATGCACAAGTTCTAGTTACGGCTGTGATCTGTAATCACTGTGGTGGGTCATTACCCACAGGTATGAAGTTGCTTCTGTCAATATTTGTTCAAGTCTGTAAATAAATGGATTACCTGAATGTATATGTCTCTACAAAGGTTTACATGTTAGATTTGTCGTTATCAGATCACAGAGGGTGTAACACAAATTTGACCACAACCATTTCAAAGAGCTAAGCTTTTTTCTCACCCTGGCATTTTACCACAGGTTTCAGAGTAATATCATCACCAGGACAGAGACAAGATCAAAAGACATAGAATAAATGCAGAGCAAGAAGAAATTCTGCTTCTCTTACTTTTTTCAAGTTTACTATGCAATAACACAATCAAAAGATTTGTCATCTGAAACAGTTTTAAAGATAAAAAGAGCTTTGTGAGAAAATGTGAATGCACTTTCAGAAAACACAACTCCAAAGGAAATGAAAGGAAAAAACCTCAAGAGAAATTACTTTTTTTTTTACACCCCTTACTTATCTGTGCTACATATCTGGTAGAAAGGTGGTTTTCCACTCACTGTACGAATTTTCTAGCAGCAGTGGTTCCTACTTTAAATTGAATAAGGGGGAAAGTGTCACAGAGGTGAACAAAGGAGTGCACATTTTTCTATCATACCTGAAAATAACCTATAGCACCTATCTTATTAAGCTGTCATGAAAGCCGAGACTGTGTTAAATCATTACATCAGGATGTTCCAGTCACTGGGAGAGTTTAGGTTCTTTTGAGGTTCCTGGTTTAGTGTTCAGCTCAGACAGAAAATTGTGAGGTTTCCTGACTGAAAGGAAGATTTTTTATTCATATCCTAGTGCAGGAATAGTTTGTTCCACTGATAGGGAGGGAACCTCTAGTTGGACTTGGCTGAGAATATTCATTCTTTTGACCCTATAAAGTGGACTTTCAGAGATACTCTCAAACTGAAAGCTTCTTTGAGCAACATGTGTTCAATCTCAGAAGTAAAGCCATGGAGTTTGGCTCTTAGAAGGCACACAAAATGAGCAGCAGGTTGAGAATTTAAGTTCCAAGTGGAAGATGAAGTCCATTTTTAATATTACACAGTACAACAGTTAGAGCTACCAGCAGTGGGCATTCATAGCACTGGCATGTACTTGCACTAAATTATAACAGCACTGAATATAAAAAAACGCCCCCAAACCTCAAACAGCTATGTACTTCAAAGTTAATCAGGTCGAAGGGTCAAGGGGAGGAATGAGGGATTTTGAAAGTCTATAAAGAAAAAAGAATCATAATTGTAACTATCATCTTTACTTCGGAACATTATTCTATATATTTGCTTTTAGTATTTCTCTGCTTCCTGTCAGCATGAAAATAGTGTCTTTCACAAACCATCTCATTTAGGCTTGTTCCCAAAGGAATTTATTTCAAAATAAACTGTATTACTGCTCTTTTTACCCCTTTTCCTTCCATAGTGTGCATTTTTCCTTTAAAAATTATTGATTTCTCATTCTAATTTATTCTAAACCGGGATATTTTCTCAGCTAATGGCAGACATTTTTTCCCTCCTCCTTCTTACGAGTCCTCTTTTTTAAGAGCTTCTTGCTTGATTTCTTCTGATACACATATACCTATCTCAAGTCCTTTATTGTAACATTTATGGGTTTCATATATGTGTATTCTACTTTTTCATATTGTTTTTATGTTCTCTTTAAAGGGAAGTACTACTCTTTAATTTTCCACACACTGGTAATATTTTTATTGGCCAGAGAGAGAATATGAGCTCACACATTAGTGTGTCAGAGGGAAGAGTAAATGGGTTTGCTTTTGTTTCATTAGATGTTAAAAATGGTTTACCAGTTTCTGAGAAATAGTTGACATTTTTTTCCTCCATACCTCATCCCATTATAATTATCTGTGAGGTGTCCATGCTGCTTTGGCTTCATATCTCTTCTGGGTTTGGCTACAGCTTTTTGATGCAGCTTTCCTTCCTCACTGGGTGCACGCATAAAATCCAAACTTTGCCCAGATGGGGAGCTGTTATGGGTGAGCTCCACAACCTCCAGGACAGCAGGAACCTGTCACTGGATGCTGTGTCAGGTAATGGGCTGAAGTGTTTCTTCTGCTCCTCTGAACGGCAAACACAGAAATACGACACAGCCCTGCATCCTTGGGAAGGTAAAACTGGTTTATCCAATAGCTTTGGGCTCTGGATCTGAATTTTGGGAGGAGCCGCTGGCTATGAGACTCTAACTCTGGGAAGTGCAACTATGAAATCATAGGGACTTCAGACATAATTCAGACACTGGAGAGTGTTACATCTGTTAAAGTCTAGCATCTTTTTGTTCCTGGGAGCATTACTTGGGGGTTGCTGCAGATTCCAAAGGGGTAAACCATCTCAGCTTCCTCCCAGAGAGCTACGATCCATAACCCATCTGCATACACACAGGACTAATAGCAAAATAAAGACCCATGTTGACATGGAACAGGGATCCTTACTTAATCCTAGAACTGATATATTATTTCAGAAAACCACAGAGCAGAACAAGGATCCCATACACTTAAAGGTGACCTCTGACTGTATCTCTGTATACAGGTGGAGATGAATTATTTCTTTAAGAGCTATTCTCGTAATTAGTCTATACCATCAAAAGGTGTTGTCAGAGCTGACTGGTCACTGATGAACGTGCCCTTTCCTACCCCAATATAAAACCAGCTCGTTTCCAGCCTTTTTCATTGCTACTGTGTTCTTCTCTTTCCTCTTGCTCCTTCCAACCCAGTCGCTTCTTCCTTCCTCTCTCTCACCTCCTGGCTGTCTTCCCCTCAGCCCACCACTCTTCCCACTCCTCTGACATCTGCAAACCACAGCATAAATGCATGGAAGCCTGGGGTAAACTTCCCAGACTACAATGAGAACACCAACAGTGTTTATGATGTGGTTGTTCTCTGCTCCAAATCTCCTCTTTCCTATTGGTACTGCAAACTTGTTGGGAACTGGTGATCTGTGTGACACTGTCAAATCTGCTCTTAAGAGCATTGTTGGAAAAAAATAATTTAAAAGGATCATTATCAAGACCATTCTCTGCTCTGAAAATTGCTTTCTGTTGCCATGTTGCTGAAGTAGCAATATATGGTGGCTGTCAGTGTAAACAGTGACTGAGAGCCTCTGCCATCAGCACCACCACACAGTGGATACATCTTGAAGGAGGTTCTCATGGACTTCCTCGTGCCCTAAAGAGCTGTTTCTACAAATGGTACATCTTGTGTCGCTCGGGTCTGTCATAACAGAGATAAAAGAAGGAGAAACATTAGCTGTGGGTGACTGACCAAACACAAATAGCTGGAGGGTACAGAGGGTTAAAGTGCAGCTCATTTCTCTCCTTGACCTAGTCCCAGCTTTAACTATAACATCTTGAAGGTAAATGTTCAGAGGGGGCTGACGTTTTTCCTGCAGGCTATTTCCATCTTGCACACAGTTTCATGAAGTTCTCCTTTTATGATCACCTTATGCAATGCTGTGAGCCCAGCAAAACGGGCTGTGGCAGGGTGTTCTGGCATTTCAGTCTTGCACTTGGTCCTTCCAGTCCATGGAATGCCTCCAAAAGAACAGGTGTGTAGTGGCTGAACACATCAGCTGATTTCACACACATATCCACTTTCCTTGACCTGGATGAATATCTGCAGTAATTATTTGCCAATATTTACTCAAAGAGTTGCACTCTGTGCATGTTGCACTATATCCTGCTTCCACAGTTTCTACTTTTTTCCTATACATTATTACTTGTGTGCCTGAATTGCTGTCTCTTGTTTTGTTCTTTTGTTGCAGACTACTGTGGAAATATTTTGCCCCAAAAACACACACCTACCAGAGCAGAGGTTTGATCTGAGACCAAGATATTTGTACTTATAAATATATATAAAGAGAGCAGTTCAGCTTCTCTTTATATGTTCATGACTTCATACCAACTTCCACAGTAACCTTCTCACGACTGGCTTTAGGCCATCCAACTCCTTCAGCTACACTGAAGTAGGTGGAAGAGGGCTGGCTCACAGTACCCAAGTATTTACCTCTACTAACTTTTGGTAACAGAATAGAAATTTTCCAGTTAGGTGTATCCAAACAATGGCTTCCTATGTGAAATTTGACGCAAATATTGATTTAAATTTATGTCAAATTTTCAGGTGAAATTTGTACCAGAATTTGTACCAGAACAATATTAGAAGAATTTGTACCAGAACAATATTAGAAGACTGTAGGACTGTCAAGGGTGTTCGAGTAAAAGATGCCATTCTCATTAGCTTAAATTAAATTTTACTTTAATGGATAGATAACAAAGAATAGATACTCAGCTAGAATTCTTGATTTAACTTAAGTATTTACAGAGTTTAAGTGTGAGACAGAAGTGTAGCACAACCTCTGTTCTGAAACCTCATTTAAGAGACCAATGTGATCCCCTGTTTAGGGACATCATTAACTAGAAATACAGACCTTTTATTAGCTAGATGCTCACGTACACTGAGTTTGGGATAAAGGATTCCTATCCAACCCAAAGCATTATATCTAGTTTAAAAACTGTCTGTACATTGATAGAATGAGCATTCCCCACTACAGAACAGGCTGAATGCAAACCTAATGCTATGTGCTTATAAATCAAAGTCAGTAGGTTTATGCCCATTTATAAAAAAAAAAAATTGAGCTTCCTATTAATTACTCCACCAGGTCTAACTCACAAGTTTAACTAAAGTTTACCTCAGATCCTGGTTACCTAATTTTTTTCCTTTAAAAGAGACTTTTTCGGTCTTCCCAAAGGACTCATGTATGTTGTAAATATCTTTATTTTATTTTTAAGTCTTACATTATTACATAATATAAAAACAAAATAAATATTATCAACAGAATTTCCTCTAAGTCACACTCTGTGAAAATCAGTAATGGCTTCAGAGGCAACAGCTTTGCAAAGGTTACTGTCTGTTGTCTGGGTGGCTGAAGAGCTACTGTAGTGGTCAGATACCTCTGGAAAGCTGGTCATCAAAAGATATATTAAGTGAGACCAGCAAATGTCTCAGGAAACAATTTCACAGCGGAGTCAGAGGATTTGACCTGGCACAAAAAGCCAGAATTAGCTGGTCCAGGACACTGCCTTCTTTACTTCACCTAGATAATCAAATAGCAGATGAAATGAGAAATCTTAAGAGTTCTGAAAAAACCTACTTTTATCCCACTATTCATATGAAAAATTGCATTTCTATGCAATGCATTTCTATGCTTTCATATGAAAACAGCATTTATCTAAGGTTTGCGTACTCCCTTCATATTATTTGAGACCCAGATGGGTTTCTTTTCCTCCTTCAGCAACAGATCTGCAGGGCTGATGTACCTTGAGGCAGTTTTTCTTGGTGCCTCAAGTTTTGGGTGATTAGAGGTCTCCTTCCAACGCTTTGCACTACTTGTTGCTACACAAAGCAAGAGAGAAAGGTGAAACACTAGGTACTCCAGCATCCGTGTCCTTAACTGAGTGGAGATATGTACCACTTTCAGGCAATTCACCTTTTGACTGGGAAATCTCTGCTGGGCTCCTCCTCTTCTTTTGGGTTGGATCTTGAACTGACAAGTCCTGTTTTCCTCTTAAGCAGCATTAAACCTGACTATCATACATCGTCCCAAAACAGCATCATAGTGTGAAAACCACCACTTTCAATCATTTCCTCAGTGTAAGGATCATGTTAGAAATGTAACATAATTTATTTCCTACAGTAGGGTAGGTGTTACATTCTAAACTTACCAGAAGCCACTTCCCAGCTGGCACCTTGAACAAATATGGAAAAACAAACAAGTAGGTTGGACTCAATGATCTCAGAGGTCTTTTCCAGTCTTTTCCAATGATTCTGTGATTCTGTGAAATAAAAGTAGACAGATATTCTATAACTCCCAAAGATGGCAGATACAAACAAGTGGTCTGGAAGCTGTTTGTTGAAGCAAATAATTGTCCGAATAAGTACCTCTAACCACAACCATCAGTTATTAAGTTCATGCAAATGCAGAATTTCCTCTTTAACTGGTATTTGCAAATAATTAGTTATAATTAATCATGAGAAGGGTCAAAATCTTCCTCCCTTGTTTTCTGACTCAACTAACTAGAAAAATGGTCTTTTCCCCCTCTGTGCCCCGAAGGAGTCCTTCATCCAAACTGCCTCAGCATCCTCACTCCATTCTCACATTAGCTTTGCTTCTTGAATCTCTACTTCACAACTTGCCAGCACAGAAAAAGAGCTAAAGAGAGACTCTGCCTTTCCTCAGCTTCAGAGTCTTGTTGCCCCCCTGCATAGTCAGGAGTCATCAGCCAAATCCCTGCCAAACAAGTGGGAAATGGGACTTGGAACCAAGGTTCGATTTGGGCTGAATTTCACTGGGACGGCATTTGAGTATTTTCAGAATTTAAAGTACTACATTTCCAAGATGTGAAAAGGCATGATCTTGTCAACAGGATGTCGCACTCTGCAGGTATCCATGATCTCAAACAGCCAAGCATACAATCAGAAGCCACGGAATAATTGCACAGGTGTTTGATATAATTAATTACAGGGACTACAGGGTCAATATATTTTATTAGTTCAGTTGAAAGTTCTACTACAGATGAAGACAGAGTATACTTCAGAGTCCAGGTTTTAACCTGACCACAGTGGTTTTATTCAAAATAGTTAAATTTCCTGACTGAAATGTGTTGATCTTAGTGAATATAAGTATGGAAAGAACCTGGGACATGCAGGGCAACACAGATTTATGAAGACTCTGCTTATTTCCTGCTGTTGCTGCACCATAGCTCTCAATAAGAACATGCCCTTTCAGGTGTGTTGCTCCCTGTTTAGTCAGCCAAGAGTGAAGCTCTTGGTATTCAGGGTTGTTTCCAAGGACCTGTGACAGATACAGTAATATTTTTCTCTCCCATTGTGGAAAATGTGCGGTCTGACACATGCAGAAGCCCTATGTAAACTGGCATGCTCCTCATACGTGCAGGCTGGTGCTCAGCTCAGTATATTTAAACTCCTTAGTACACAACAACACCCACCAGGAATAAATGACTTCTCTATCCACATTAGATGAACCAGGAGACCTCTCCAGGTGAAAGTACAACTTTGCTTTTTGCAGTCATTGCGGAAACAAATGGATTTAACCTTACAGGTCTTCATATGAGACATTTTGGCAGAAAAAGAATTCCAAATTTGGGACCTGTATAGTTATGGGTGGTATGGCTACTATCAGGAGAAAGATTTGGATTAATACCAGATAAAATCAAGTGGGAGTTCTCTACTTTGTTCTTACTGAACATGAGAAATTTTCTTTCAGACGCCTATGTGCAGAACACAACCAAGAATTAAGCATGCACTTCTGGGTGGAAACCAACTACAACATGGTATTCTTTGCTGTAGTTCTTGTTCTCCTAGGTAATGGTTTGAACAGGCTAGTCTTTGTTTTCACAGATGCTTGACTTGAAGTTCATTTAGTGTTTTGGCGCCAGACAGAACAACTTTTTGGCAATGTTGTGCATTCTCTGTGGCTGTGTACTTGCTCAATATTTTGTTCAAAAATACTGTCATGATAAAAACCTGCTCTTCACTCCAGTAGAAAATACTGACATTCTAACAGCACAGATTTTGCACCAATACCTGACAGAATGGGAAACTGCTAAGATAGGAATTCTATAAATTAATCGTTTATTAAATTAATATGGCAAGATATTATTATATATTATACTAATATCACAAATCATGCTAGTTCTTTGTGTAAACATATAAATCAGTATCTGTTCTGGACATAAATCCACTCCATGTTTCATTCATGATTTTGATATTACCACTTCTCGATGATATCAACCTTAGATGGGCAACAAGTATTCAGAAACTGCAGAGGGAAATAGATGCCAGAAGCCAGCCAGGCAAGTGGCATACAGTTTGCTCTAATATCCAGTTACCAGGTCTGTAAAATAGCATCCTTTTACTTCCCTGTTTAACGCGAGGTAGGCTTGCAAGTCTTATGCTTCCAGAGCATTGCTGCACATTCTTTTGCATGCCAGCTGCCAGGAATTTTTACTGCAGTTTCATCCTTATAAAAGAGATTCTCAAATCAGACTTCGATTTGTAACTACCAGTGGCTCTTATGATGATTACTTTTCCTGCTAGCAGTAGGAAAAGACTTACGGCTGTTCTCAAATAGTGCAGCCAAGGATACGCTAGTCAGACTCCAGGTGTTGAGGGTGTAAGGACCAATTGCCACTAATCTGGACAGCTGCAAAGTCTCTAAATACCTTATTCATTGTAGAGGGTAAACCTTCTCTTTAGGCTCAGTGATCTTGCAGGTGAGGGTAGTGACACATGAAGGAAGCAGTCTGTCCATAACGCCTCCTGTTCAGCCCAGCCCCTCTCAGTTCCATTTTCAGATGGTACTCTTTTAGCTCACCTTAACCAGAGTTGCGATGCCTGCAAGAAACGGTGTGCTGTAAGCAAATCTGGTTTGGGATTGTGGCCAGAGTTTAAGGTGCAGCATTACCAGTGTACAGGATACTACCAACAATTACCATTCCTTCCACTTTTGCTCCTTAATCTCCCAACATTCCCATGAGAGGGGGGACAAGAAGATTCTCTGCACACCAGCCAGGAGACAGTGTCATGTCACTTCCATCATGAACAGTTTTAATTCTTTGTAGTTGTTGGAAGGAAGAGAAAAAGTAATGCAGGGGAGATCTGTCTGCAGCTGTTTCTCCAATACTCTGTATCACACCATTTCTTCCCTGCTTTGAATAAGCACACATCAAGAAGGCTGCCAACAAAAGCATTGTTTCTGACTTTCAGTGCTTCAACAAATACTATTTTGGCACTATGAAATGTGGCTCTGAGTTTTAAATTACTTGTTTTCAGGGAATGGCTAAGGCAGGAGTGATTGAACTCCTGCACAGAGTGCGGGCACTTAAAACCCTCACCAATGCCATAGCTCTGGCCTCCACCCTTTCTCAGCACTTAACCTGACATTGTTATTAAATAGTGAGCTCTGTTATACACTGCCCTAGAGAGTGGTTAGGCTTGTTGTGTATTTAAGATTTTAATAGGATTTATCCTGGCTAATCTTACGTGTTGTAACTGCACAGTGTAAAACAGTCATTGCTCTTCATACAGGGAAAGCTTCCTTAGACCCATTTATTTACCTACTCATGTACAGTTCAGGCTCTCACCAGCTTTTTCAGGCATTTCTACCCTATCCCTTTATTCACCAAGGTGGGAACCAGCACTAACCATCACCATCATCCCTTCAATTTCTCTTGATTTTTAAACTTCTAAGCTAGGACCCTAAGGCATACCCATTTTTACTTAAAACACACATATACCAAAAAAAAAAAAAAAAAAAAAAAAAAAAAAAAAAAAAAAAAGAAGCAACCCCAAGCCTGCTTTCCTCACTTTAGAAGTTAAAAAATGCAAATTCTAAGCCCAAGGACTTTTCCCCTAGCTCCTCTAGTGTAAAAGTAGATTGCCAAAGTACATTGTTTTTCAAGGTGGATCTTCTCCTAGGACCACTGAATTTAGTGGATTGCACAACACAGAGATAATCATTATTTCCATAAGAGTTGAAAATATACTGAGAAAAGGCTTTGCTTGGAGAACGGCATATCAAGTTTTGTGATTATCTGCAAAGGAATCCTTCAGTGTAAAAAGTTTAATTGAATATCAAGATTTTACAAGGTAGATACACTGGAACCTCTTTTTACTACTTAAGAATCTAGGAAATGATAATGTTACATGAGAGAAAATGTACAAAATTTGTATTATTAACTCATAGTGATACTTACCAATTCAGATTGGAACCACTAGAAGGGAAAGTGATTGCACTAAGGAAACATCTTGTATTTCCTCAGCCATCCTAATCAGTGTAAATGTAATGAATTAATGTGAGCCATGACAAGCTGGTTCAAACGAGGGTCTAGCTTGATGGAGCTTCAAGCCATAATGTGCATAAACAGCTCAGCAATTACTAAGTGTTATAGAAATCATAAAAGAAAAAATCATTGAAGCCTTTTGATATGCAGCAGTTACAGCAAGGTTGAAACACACCACAAAGGCCGAAGTGACTGTTTTACAGCTCCAATGTGGTCAAAACACTTCTGGCTACGTGCAACCCAAACAACCCCTAACACAGTGAAAAGCTCCTCTCACTTTTTTCACCTGTAGTCAGTATTCTTTCTTGATCTGATCCACCTTCACTTGCGTGGGATAAAACAGGACTGATTTTCTGGGAACCAAAACTCTGCATGAAAAACAAGGCTGTCAAACTGATTTTAACCAAATTTTGACATTAATCTTTCACCAAACTGACTCAGTGTTCAGCTGGGAAATGCTTCAGCTGCTGATGTATGCAGTGTAGGCCTTCCCCCCTTGATTCTTCCCTTAGAAAAGTAAGACTCTGTCATTTAGCGATGTTGAGTACATAATAACTAAAACAGCTTTTCAGCAGATGCAGGCAATTCTCTGTCATTGGGAATGCCTGAGCCAAGAAGGGATGTTTGCCTAAATGATTTGCCCTAAATGTAAATTGGTAAGTTACACGAACAAAGTACAGGATACAATGTGTGTGAGAGCATAGTCCGGGATATAGAGGAGTCTGATTCAACAAAAATAATCACCTGATGCCTTTAAGTCTTTGAGTCAAGAAATGCAGTGTTTGGAATATCACTGACAAAGCATGGGACTCACATTCAGGTTTCCTCCTGTGCACCCCAACTGAGTTATGCTGAAGTGCTTTGAAATTACACCAGTATAAGAGACTTTGGTTTCCTGGAGCCTTGAATTCAATCCAAAACCTGCAAGAAAAGAAAGCACTCCCCACCTGTTTGCAAGAATGATTCAGAGAGAACAAATGAGCATACAAAGGAGTTCCAAAACTGCAGGATCCACACCATAAAAGCAAACTTACTTTTCCTGTTTCTCTTCTTGTTGGACAGAAACACAGAATGGAGATGAACAGCCTTCTGGACTCTGCTTGTTTCAGAAGGCTTAAGAGCCCGCTGCCTGCTATGAAACATATGTCAAACTTTTCTATTTCTTTCTTAGATCGTAGAGACTAATTTATTTGTTTATTCTTGTGAAGACAGGAAAAAAGTCTCCTCGTTTTACGACAGTATTTTCTCTATCAAAAATGTTATTGCATTGATAAGGCTAATAATGGACACACAGCCCTTTGTGTCAATATTAATCTGAGATAAATTTCAGTAAGAAACTCTACTTCACCTTCAATTTCCAAAATAGTCGGCTTTTTATAGAAATATTTTTTCCATCCATTTTCATGATCATGTAGTTAGTTTGATGATGGACAAGCTTTCTTCAAATCTCTTCAGCATCCACTGCACAGAGATCGGAAGCTTGTGAGTTCAGATCTGCATTTGGTGCATTACTGCATATTTTAATTGATCTAGTGCAGTGTTTTCTATCTGTAGTGTCCAAAACTCTTTCCAGAAACTTTAACAACATTCCTAATTTATTAAGAGCAATATAAACAAGAGATAACTGTGCGTTATTGTGTTGTATAAAGGGAATCACAGCTCTTCTACTCCATACTTGGGTAAAGGCATCAGCCCATAAGCACGTACTAGAACTAACCACACAGAATGTCACATCTGGTGTGAATGTAGACAGTGTTCTTACTTCCCTAATCAGCAGCTGACAAAAATCGGTTTCAAATATGAAATCTACATGTGATTCTCTCTGTCCAATTTATTACTAATAATTCAGACTCTACCTTCATTTCATCAGAAATATTGTTAGCACTCGAAGGAGGTGAAGAGTTAGATGTACACTCAAAATTAGAGAACAGCTGCAACAATCACTACTAGCTTACAACATCAATCTCCCACTGAAGACCGACAGTCGAACTGCCATGGATAAAATTTGCTTGATGATGGCAACAAAAAAAAGCAGAATAATCTTATCTTCCTCCCTAACTGCAAGTCATTTCAGGTCATGGTAAGAAAGTTCAGTCCATACAATTCTTATTTTCAAAACATGAACATGCAACACCAGTTTTCAGCCATTTGCAGCAACAGACCAAAGTAGATAAGGGTTTTCATAGTTTTCAGATCAATAAAGCCGAAAACTGACTATAAAAGAGGTCAGCAGACACTTCATCCACTGACGTATTGAATGTTCAATACAGTATAAGTCTAGCTGCTCAAGTTTGACAGCATTCTTGTTTTATATCATACTACAGCATTGCAAAATGATAAGGAGGCTGACAGCTCAGCTTAGCAAACCATGCAAGACCAATTAGTCACCTCCATGATGCATATTTAGAGAATATATCTAAAACCCACGGTCTATGATAACTTACAACACAGAGCCCACGAGAATTTCTCATGAGTAGTTCTCCTCTCCCTTCTCAGACTCCCCTTGGAAGGGTTACTTACGTGAGCAGGGAGTGCAGGCTATCAGAAGTCGCAAAGTGCCATCTTTGTGCGTATGCAGTATTACACAACCCCGAGTCTGTGATTGCATCCTGCTGCTCTCCACTGGACTGTGTGCACATCAGGCACCTGCTGCAGGGAGGTGAATGCGGATTCGAGGGTCAGTGAGAGCACACTGCGAGCATGATGGTTGTCCACAGTCCTCTCTCACTGTCTGGAGAATTTGACCACTTCTGAGTAAAAGTGGCACCCAGGTCACCGTGTAGAAATGGATTCAAATTCTCCCTTATTTTCAGTAGTTCTTTTTTGATGCTGTGCATATCCATTTAAACTGGAATTTTTACACCTGGTGATTTGTTTTCTTCTAGATGCTGTGCTGGACACTTCAACATCTCAGCTGCAGAACTGTAGGACCTCCACAGTTGTATCTGAAGACAACACACCAAATGTGCAACTACCAAAATAAAGTTCAGTATTTTGAAAATTAATCCTAGGGATGTTAGACCATTTGCCCCCCCCAGAATTATTATGCCCTATTTAGCAATATGTAAAACAAAGATAATATATCCCAACTACTTAAAAACATATTTCCAAAAGCAATACACTACTATTGATGAACCTCTCAGCAACTCCATTGATGGACACCACAGGAAAGTAACTGAGGAAATTGCTGACTCTGTATTCAGCGAGGATTGAATAACACACAGTAACAAAGTGTCAGGACACATAGATAAAAATAATTGAACAATTGACTGAAAAGATGCTCATTATCTAAGATCTTGACTGAAAAAAGCAAGAACCCTCTAAGAAACATAATATTTCACCCATGTCATTTAAAACTATCTCATGGAACTGCACTGATGGTCTTAACATCAATACCTCCTAGTGTTTTGACACCGCAAACTTAATAACACTTTATAAAAATAAATATAAGCTTAGCATAAAATTTTCTAAAATAAAAATAAAACTATAGATAAAAACTATGAACCCAATAAAGCCTCATATTAATAACTACATAAGTGAGCATCAAGTTTGTCTCCAAAGTGATTATGATTCTGATCCTGGCTACTGCAATAAGGTCTTAAAGAAATGATCGCAGTCCTTTGATGTTTATAAACCTTACCCAAATTTCCAAATGAAATTAATTTGTGGCCAGTTTGTAGCTTCCTGCATTTGTACAACATCTTCCATTAGTTTAAGTCTTTATGCTGTACCATTATCCAAGTTTGTGAACTGAAATGCTAAATACAGAAAAGGAACTTTTAAAAGTTACTTTACAATAGAGATCAAACACACATACAGAGATACCTCATGCAATATGTTCTCCCTTCAAGGAGGATGACAGAATCTTAAATTATTAATGTGCATGGCAATATTTGAACTGAAATACTAAAGAGGTCACTGCTAACTTTTATACCACTGCTATAAAATTAGTTAATTTCTTGGAGTCTTGAATAATACATGGACCAAAGGATTTTGTTTCTTTTTCCATGTTTGTCCTTGCTTGTATGCATTTAATTATCTCCTCCACGCATTTTTTTGAAATAAGAAAGTCTGCTACAGGTTTAAGATAAGGGTATATACTCAAGGGTCCAGTGAAGAAAGAACCATATATCTTCCGCTAATAACAGAAGTTCTGAAGAAACTTGCCAGTGGTAATAGTATATGTATCTATCTCCACCTATACACAGTCTGTAGTTTGTGTTATTACAAACAAACACACAAACAAGCAAAGTATTATTCAGCAGAATTGTGTCCACCAGAGTATACCAATGCAGATTTTTTTTGAGGTTGTGCATCACCAACATGTTCGTTTGAGGAACTTGAGGGTTTGTAGACACTGCTCAGCTTAGCCCTCCATTCCACCCACTTTTTTACTAGTTGTACCATTTATTTCTCTGAGCTTGCAAATACCAATCACTTTGCTTCTAAAGACTGGGTTTTGATTTGGGTCACTAAGGCACTGCATAACAGACCCCAGCCTTCAGCTGGCTTTACACAGTGCTGCTATGACCCTATGGCACGGTACAGCTACGGGTAGAGCTCTGATCCCAAACACAATGTTGCAGTGTCAGTGCCTCAGAGAAAAGCAAATTCTCTTAGGTGTAACTTCATGTCAATGCAGTGACACTATTTCCTATTATGAATTTACCTTGGCTCCTGCTAGCAGAGGGATCTCTGCAACACGCACCACTGCACAGTGTAAATAGGTCCTCAAGTATGTGTGTGTACATCTATTTTTTAGTCTATAATACCAATTGCAAATATTGGCATGTACGGTTGTGGTGTCTGTGTTTACAAACTGTAAAGAGGCTTAAGTGTTTATCCCCTTTATACACGGAGATATCCTGGATTGTTCAGACACCATGGAAACCCTACTCTGGCCCCCATGTTCATACTTCTCATGGTACAGGGTACACTTTGTTTTTTTTCTTTACTAATCTCCACAGTATCTTTACTAACTTGCCATAGGTGGAATGTCTTAATACAGTCCTCTTAGTTGTTCTCTGACTGATTTGCTTCCCAGAGGATAACTGTTAAATAAAATGAGAGATATTATACTCAATATATTTAACTTCCTAGCCATATTAGTGTTAACCAGCCTCTTATGTTGCAGCTAGTCAGTCTCCAGTGCCTGATTTAAAATGTTATGCTTTGCTTTGGTTCTTCTAAATGACACTTCAACCTTTGAAATGAACAGACCAGAAACAGATCCTAATCATGTTACATATAACGTGTTTTATAGTAAAACATAGAAGATTGCATTGGAGGTTAAAGCATTGTGTATTGATCCTCTACAATGTACACACTAAAAGACAAAAGGAGAACTACTCATTAATGAAATGGCTTAGAATTTCAGTTATTGATGTGATTTGATTCTCAGTCAATGAGTTCTATCTAAGCATTTGGAAGAAAAGGAATGGCTCTGTGTTTGACTAAGACCTAGTAAAGATCATAAATTCTTTTGTATCTCTATTTTAACTGTACAGTCTTTAACTGTAGCTTTACTCTAGGTAACTATATTGTACCATACTGTGAAATACTTACTGCAGCTGTTTGAAATGTAGTTCATCTTTACATAATTAAGAGAACACCTATAATGTTAATGAACAGCTTTTAAGCTGAAATTGATCACTTGCCTCACTTTTCCATAGAAATTTTTGGATAAAAATCATGCATTTGAATTGGCACAGGTCAAAATTTAGGGACACTCAGAATGGTACTTCAGCTGAATTCAATGCCAAGTGTCCCAGAATCATTCTGGAGCTTAAAGATGGCTTCAGAAGTGGCCAAATGACCAGTCAGAGAAGAGCCCAGCAGACAGCTCCCTACAGTTAACTTGCATTTTAGCACTGACACAGAGGAAGTGCTGTTATTTCTGTCAATTACACATTTGCATCCTTCCCTTGAAACAAGTACTCTGGACTCCAGCATGGCACCAGGTGGACTAGACAACCTTTTGCATGTCTCTATGAGTTCATCATTCTATCTTTTTTAACTATAAGTGGAGACACTGATTTCAGTCATTATTGCACCCAGAAGTTAACCAAATTTGCTATAACATTTTATTTGCATTCTACAATGAGAATATATGAAGATAAGAGATGATGGTCTCATTTTATCTTATGAAGAATGAGATTCAGAAATCATGAGTAAGATGTGTAAATAACATCACCACCATGTAGCATATGATCACGTAGGATTAAAAAGAATGGAACTGAAAATCCTAACAACTCTTTTACTGAAATATTTCATTCAATTTAGTACTGCAGATGCAGAGAGTAGGAATATGATCCTGTGAAAAAAGAAGAGAAACTATAGAAAGAAATGTCAGGGTTTTCAAATCAACTACAATGGCAAAATCTTTTCTCTTTTCTGTTAGAACATTAAAAATAGATACATCAATAAATTCTTCTAACATAATAATATTTCTGTTTATGCAGTCAATTGTATGGATTTCTCATAAGTAGGTACAAAAATCAGACATGTTACTCCCAACTAATTTTTAAAAAATACTCTCCCGCGTCACTTGTGTATGTCCATTCAGTGAATGGAGGTGAAGTACAATCTGCAGAGAAGTTATTTCTTTGAAAAATCAATAATATTACTAAATCAAATATCATAAATATTTAAGATTATTTTTGCAAGACTCATACATTTTGACACATTTTACAGCAATTTCTGAGAAGAAATAACAGAAGATAAGAAATTTAGTATGGCAAGAGAATTAGTCAATAAATTAACCACTTAGTAGTGTAAGGATAAGTGATTATGATATATATGAGATCCAAAAATTTCAGTCACAAATACAGATATAGGGAACCACTTTTCATGGTGCCCTAAACCTCAGTTAAAGGGGTTAAACGGAACTGTAAACCAGTTTCAGCCTAATTTGTCATGACCAGACTGGGATGTCTCAGAGATCACAGTGCTTCCCTCAACATGCAGGAAATGTATATGAAACCACAGCGTAGCAACTGTTGATATGAGTTGATTTTTAGTGGTAAGCAATACAATGATTCATAAAGTATATTTTTCTTCTCGCCAACATAATCTCATAATAAGCTCATGTGCGTTACCCACATGAGTTTACCATACTATTTTATCATTACTTTAATTACGTACCATTTAACTCCGTTAAAATTTTTTATTTTTTCTAGATCTTTATCCTGGACTTTGATAATAGCCATTAGAGACAATGATACTTTCTTAAATTTTCACTGCATGTGTTTCCGTATATACAAGTATCTTGTAGACATCTTCTTTTCCTTGTTAAATAATGCTAAGGCAAATTCTACAGACTTGCACATCACTGAAGTTGCCAGAGGTATAATTCATGACTAAAACTGAACAATTATTTTCCTCAAAACTTCCGACTTAATTTTGTTATGTTACCGTTCAGGACAACCAGTGTATTTTCTTGCTTTTGCTGCTTAGGAAAAAATTGTGCCTTTTATTTCTCTCTTAGTGCTGAAGTTACTTCCTGAAACCTAACAGTAGGTTTTTATTAGATATTAGGAAGAAATTCCTTTCTGTGAGGTGAGTGAGATACCGGAACAGGTTGCTCAGAAATGTTGTGGATTCTCCATCCCTGGAAGTGTCCAAGACCAGGTTTGATGAGGCTCTGAGCAACCTGGTCTACTGGAAGGTGTCCCTGTCCGTGGCAGGAAGGTTGGAACTGGATGATGGATTCTATGATTCCATGATAATTTTTCATAAACCATAATAGAAAATCATACTTGACAGAATTTCAAATAGACATTTAGTCTGTTCTCTTGCCCCAGGGCACTGCCAACATCACTCAGACCATTCTCATGTAGGTGTTTCACAAACCTGTTCTTATAAACCACTAGTGATGGAAATTGGAGAGTGTTCCGAGGCAACCTATATGAGTATTTAACTGTCCTTTCAATGTTCCTCTAATGTCACTCTCTAATGACTAAACTTCATACCTTTTTAAACATAGTTATGACTCCAAAGAATATGGAAACAATCCCAGTACATTCTTCCTTGCAAGAACTGCTTGAACACACGTGGGATTATGGGATCTACTCTCTTACTGAAAGGCTCTGTTTCTCTACACCCCAGGGTAAAACACTATAAAAGGTTAATTCCCCAAAGTAATTTAGCTGTAAAAAACTATTTTAACATACTCAAAAAGCATTCTTCACTCTCTCATTGCTCCTAAGATAAGGAATATTCCAAAAAATATTCTTGCATATCTGTCTTTATTGTCTCTAGGGTTAGAAATCACATGGATTTTTTTTTTAATCATAGGTAGAATCCAATTTTTAAATTAATAATTTTTAATGCTGAAATCATGTTTACTCAGAAGGGAAACAGCTGAAATAACCCTAAAATTGCCCATGTGAGGGGTCCCTTAAGGAAAGGGCCATGTTACTGACTTGTCAACACAGAAGGATTTTCATTGTGTCCACCTGTGTTGTGCCTGGCCAGTGGGATAAATGCTAACCTTAAGCAGCATTTGATTTCTCCATTTTCACAAAGTAGCTACATAGGCAGGTGCAAACTCAAAAAAAATTGTGTCAGGTGGAACTTCTTCGGGGGTTTTTTTAGAAGCTAATTATCATCTCTTGCCCTAAGGAGAAAAATTTTTAAAAGTGAAGTAATTCACTCAAACTTCTTCCTCAAAAGTCACCCAGAAGTCTCTTAAACTGTATTTATCCCACAATAAACAACAATTTTGGAAGACTAAGCCTAAGCAAAAATTCTTCTTGCTCACTTCTTGACATTTCATCCAAAAGACCTGTGGAAAGAAGACTCCTCCTAGAGTGTAAACACCTGAGGGGAAGTCAGAGCATCCTCTATTTACTTCTGCACTTGCAAAGGAAAACGAAAATGTCTGAAGCCCCACCTTTTAAGAGCCTTGTGAAACAATCTGGGAACTGAGCCAAAATTCACTCTCTCAGTATATAAGACTTGGGAACAGACAGGTATTTCCTCAGAGGCAGGTTGTTCGGTAGTTCCTACCGGACTTCCAGAAGATGGGTAAAGGTGGTGGGACACGAATACCACTGTGGATATCAATACTAGCCCTGGTCTTCATACAGATCAAAGGTAGGAAGATTCACTTGCTTGGTATTTTTACTCTTTTAAAGAATTTATAACTTACTTTGGAGTTTGAAACACTTTTTTTTTTTTTTTTTTTGGCTTTGTGAAGTTAATGAACCTGTTACCTTCATGCAAGATTCTATTTTCTGCTTAAAATACTTTCATTCCCAAGAAGAGGAAATTAACTCTTTTGAAACTGTTTTCCTTTTTTTTTTCCAGTTGAAATCTGGAACAGCTCCACTGTATTGAGTGGAGCTCCCTCAGAACTTACATTTCTACAAAAATGCCTCAAGATTTGCATTTAGCTTTAAATACCCATTTCAAGGTGGTGTAGCATTTCTAAATGTACAAACCAAAAAGTGCAAAGGTACCTCTAGAAGGGAACAAATCAGTGGAGGAGTATGTCTGTATGCCTTATTATAGACACTGTCTATCACCTGATGAGAGAGTATTTCAAAAAGGGAGAGTTTTGCTTGAAAACCATAAGACAAGAGATTTTAAAAATTCCTTTAATCTTGCTTATGATGTTGCATAAAAGCACACAGGGTTGTTTCGCGATGAGCTGAAAACAAATGCAACCACTATAAATATTCTGCAGGCACTTAATAGTCACAGATGGATGGAAATCTCCTTAATTTTTTTTTTTTAATCGTTACTCTTTTTTCACCTGGTAATTTCCCTTAAAGTTTAAGGTAACAACAATGTTAGTTTTAAATGCTCTTTGATCTCAAGTGCAGATCCTACTGTATGATTTCATATTTTTCCTGTTCCTAAGTAGTTCATAGTAACTTACATTAAGAAGTGTCAAAGTGCCCATGACAGGAGTAGCTGCCGCATTACCACATGCAATGGCAGCAGGGATCTGCAATGCATATGGCATGAGACACAGCGGAGCCACACAGTGCGTGGAGAGAGAAGCAAAAAGCTCTCTGAGGCTGGGCAGCGAAGGAGCCCAGAAGCACTGAATGGTTCCTACCTTAAAAGTGGATACATGTCCTTCCAGCCCCAGCTGCAGACCCCCAGCCCTTTCCCCAGGAGGGGATTTGCAGAGCTCCCTACAGCTCTGCTTTCAGCCTTAGCCCCTCTAGTGGACTGCCCTCGTGGGGTGCAGCAGGGGGTGAACCTGCCCTTGCAGCTTTCTCTGGCCAGAAGTCTTCACCCCAACCTGCCCTCTGATGAACTCTCACTAAACAGTGCATTGAAAGCCTGCCTGGCCCCTGCAGATAATGTATGTGTTCCTACTCGGATGCTGCAGTGGGATGGAATGAAAAATGTTTGCTTTGCTTTGGGGCAGAATCAACAGGCACAAATGTATCTATTGGAAAGATCTGTTTCCTTCTGTGTGGTGTGGCTTTTGCATTTATTTTCCTTCTGTGGCTTATTACAAAGAGTGTTTGAAATGGTAAAATGCAGAGTAACTTTGGCTTTGACAAAGATCAGCCCTCTAACCCTGAAGTGAATTCTTTCTGTATAAAAGGGACCTATTTTAAAGCCATCTAGCTAGGAAAAAAGGTTTTATTGATGCTTAAAGCACAGAGTGATCCTAAACCCTAAGAAAGTTAGGTCCTTTGTCTGAAAAGCTTCTAAGGGAATCCAGAGGTATACTGTGACAGAATAAGGACCTGCTCAAATCACCACAGGCATGTTTATGATGGCTACCCTGCGGTAATTTATTACCCAAAAAATTAAAAAATAAAAAAGGAAAAGGCTGAAGGAGTGGTGCTTGGCCATCATGGTTGCATGTAGCACAGGTCCTGATGCATTTCTGACCTCCTGTACATAAACATATATTAGCTGATTTTTGATATACTGAGTGTTGCATATTTAAACAGATATAATTGAGAAATTGAGGGAACTCAAGAAAATTAGACATTCATGTTTCCTTTACTGCTCTTCTTGATGCAGTTCAAGCCCAGGGTGGTGAGCAACCAACAAAGTCGGAGTATGTTTCTCCATCTCTCCTGCAGCGACAAAAATGTAAGTATTTTTGTGCTGATCTCTTGCTAAGGTTTTGTTCCAAATAAAGGTGACAAATAGTAAGATATTTTTAGAATATTTTTATTCCTAGCTAAAATATACCACACACATTAAAAGAGAAGTTATCTGTACAATATACCAATTCTCAGTCAATCTCTGACTGCTCTAAGCTTGAGAACTGCCTCTGAGATCTGGCCCAGTGGATCTGCTCTACTGATATGATACAGCTATCTAATCTTTAACTTCACGAAAGGTACATAACTTATATCTAAAAGTGTATTTTCAGAAGAGGTGTGTGTTTGCATACATATCACCAAGGTACTTGATAGTAGGTAATAAAAGGCATATTTTTTTTACCCTGTTTCAAGATGACTGCATCACTCACAAGAGAATAAGAAAACTGTAACTACCTTAAACATTAGAATAATTAAGTACTACAAGATCATGCATGACACATAACTGTACAGAGTAAAATAAGGGTGGAAGGATCTAAAGCTGACTGGTATATTAGTGATGACAGGCTGAAATAATTGATCATTAAGTCTGCCCTGCGAAATGTGTGCCATAAGTTATTTAAAAATAGCTGTTATAATCACTATAATGATACAGTGCTCTGAGGATCGTACTGCTGCTTTTGAGTTCCTCACATCAGGGCCAGCATCAGATGGGAGTCTTGAACAAATAACGGAAGAATGTACTACAGTCTTTGCAATTTAGCTGTTAGTGAGATTGATAGAAAGACTGACCACAAAGCATTGTGTAAAAACCACCAATAAAACCTTGTGGTAACTTTCCCCTAGAGCGTAACCAGTAGTAGGAAGTATTAATCACTAAAAAGACGAGGCAGTCTCTATCCATGTTTAAGGACTTCAAAAAAGATTAAACCTAGTCATTTTTTCTTCTTTTCTATTTTCTACCAGCTTTCAAATCCCAAGGAGTGACAATCATTCCACCTTTTCAAAACACACTGAAAGTAAAGGGTAAGTCATGGCTCAGATATCTGTGCTCCTGTCAATGACACAGAGAATGGAGTAACTGAAAAACATCAATAAATTGTGTAAGATCCTTTAGCATCATAAAACAAAAAATTAAAAGAAAATTAATTCATCAGGTAATGTGGATAATCTAAATGTGAATCCAGTGCTTTTGACCCCTTGTTCTATGATGCAGCTGTAGGAAAAAAACTTAATACATATACTTATACAAGCATGCATATTGTACATGTTTTTCCCCATTATTATATATATTTCCAGTAAAGAGAGGAAAATACTAGTGTGCTGAAAACTGTCAAGACACCTTATCTAGGCAATACAATTCAAGCAGGTTGAGTGTAAATGTGGAAGAGATGTGGAAAGGGACTGGGAAGATCATCAGGGAGATTGGAGAGTCTGCTTGTAAGAAAAGGAAGACTGAAAAGAAAGAAGAGATTTCTATAATGGGTGGGGGGAGGAGCAGGGAGGTGGAACCCCTTCAAGGTGAAGTATAATTTTGGCACAAGAGCTACCAGGCATACACGGGACAGGCATATGTTCTGGAAGATGTTGGCAAAAGTCTTAGAGCCATTCAGAGATTTTGGGTATAAGTGGCCTTCTCAAGTAGGAGTATTAGCTAGTTTTAAACTAGCTTTAAAATGGTTTTATGGTGAAACTTTAGGACTTCATACATTTAGGAAAGGATTTATAGGATATGGAAGCCATTAGAACTAGAGCACTGTCGACCTAGTGACCCAGGAGATCTTTTTTGATCCTAGGCCCTATATACCTCTACAAAACTGATTAAACACAAAAGCAACTGAACTAAATAAGTAAGTTATGAAAAAAAATAGCTTGACAAAACAGAAAAAAAGATGATGGACTTTTTGGACAGAGGCTAGTCAAAGAAGCAGGAGAGATAAACCATCAAAAGGGAGGGTATTACAAAAAATTACAGAAATCTTACTGCTTATTTTGAATCCACAGCTGGCAACCCCTCTCACAATGGCCGTGTGTGCAGCACATGGGGCAACTTCCACTTCAAGACCTTCGATGGGGACATCTTTTACTTCCCTGGGGTCTGCAATTACATCTTTGCATCCAACTGCAAGTCTTCCTATGAGGACTTCAACATCCAGATTAGGCGTGCAATGGTGGAAAATGCTACTGTGATCACTCACGTCATCATGAAGCTGGAAGGAGTAGTGATCGAACTGACCCGCAGCTCTGTCCTGCTCGACAACAAATTGTATGTTCCCACCTTGTTCCCAGTGGGTTCTTCGAGCAAGCATCCCTTTCCCTTGTCTGATCTCACATTGCTCCCAAGCAGTGGGAGGGCTCAGGTCCTTCCTGAAGTAATAACAAAAAAAAGAAGGCTTTACAGCGAGCTAAGTGCCACTTCTGCAGATTATCCCTGTGCCTGTTTTGCTCAGATGAGCTATATCCGATGTGCTGTCCCATTCCTACAATACTGTATGTATGCAATTAAGTCTATAAGCTGCATTCAGTAAATGTGTTAGTTTCTTACACCCTTGAAGTTACTACTTTCCATTAATTTTACCACAGCTGGATCCCTGAGAGGAACTTTTGATAGCTTTTGTCCTTGCACTGAACTGTGTGTGGTAAAGCAGTGACTGCAGCTTGTACCAGTTATTAAAAACTATCTGTTCTGGGAACTTGCTAATTATGTAGCAATTGTAGTACTGGCTTTGGCATAGGGTGTGAAACCTGCCCAAAAGGCCAGGTAAATATTTGGGCAGCTATCCCACGGTGAGTTGTCTGTTATGGCAGCTATGTACAGTGAGCTAGTCTAAAAGTTATCTTGGGTACAGCTTCCTGAATGGCACTCATGTCACAGAAAGCCTGGAGTCTATCCCTTTATTATCAAGTGCTGCAAGGAGTAAATAGTAATATCCTGAAGCACACTGCCTGCAAAACAGAGCCTCCCAGCACTTTTTTTAACAATACAACCACAGATGTATGCTAACATTTTACCCAGCAAAAAGCAAAACACCCTTAATGGAGAAAGCCAAAAGGAGCAACAGGAAAAGCAAGGCCAATCCATTTGCACGATGAGAGGCAATTGCATAGGAAATGGACAAATGTTACAAACCTATGTTGTCTGTAGTAGTTATTGCTCTAATTTCCTCGCAGATACATGTTAAATTCTCGAAGAGGATGAGAAAGATTCTCATTGAAGAAATTCAATGGATATTCTGTCCCTACCCCTGCTGACTTATGGTGATCTTTCCCCAGGGTCCAGATGCCCTACAGCCATATGGGAGTCTTGATAGAGAGAAGTAACAACTATTTGAAAGTTTCTGCCAAATTGGGACTGACCTTCCTTTGGAATGGACACGATGCCCTCCTGGTAAGAAAACACCCAAAACACAGCAGGAAGTCTGTATTTTGAAAATAGTCTGTTTACATCTTTACAGTATTACCGCCATGCAGGTGTTAGCTACTTTTGGATTTGTGTCCATTTTTAGTGTCTTGTTCTGTCTTCCAGTCTTCTCCCAATTTCCCTTTTTCTCCCCACCAAGCTCAGCTCAGAATAAATAGATGCTGAATTATAGTGTTCCTACCGCACAGTGAAGCACTCCCCAGATTCCAGACCTGGCAAAGTATTGATGTTCACAACTCAGGGCTAGGATAAAAGCAAGCTTTTCTTAGTTATCACTCACCATTCCAATGGTGCCTACCTTGTTATCACACAACTCAGTCTGCACAGCAAACATATGTCGAATTTTGAGTACATGAGCAATACTGGTACAGGCTGTGCTCCTAACCATCAAGATTGCCATTTCTATAAACCTCCTTCTTCATTTTTTTTAGGTGGAACTAGATAAGAAATATGCCAATCAAACTTGTGGACTTTGTGGGGACTTCAATGGAATTCCAGGCAGCAATGAGTTTCTTTCAGGCAGTAAGTAAGAAAAAGCATTCTTAAATACTGATGCTTGTTTTTTCTTCTTACTATATACTGTACTATGGGTTATGGGTTGTATTAACTGTGAAACTAGAGATAATTCTTCATGTATTCCTGTGACGTCACTTGTTCAAAATTGGGGCTTTGAGATGTATTAGAATGCTTCCATCACTGTTAGATGTTTTAAGACCTGCCACATAAAACTTTCTACTTGTTTTCAGTAGTTAGGATCCAGTTCTTCATGTATCTCATTCATCATCTTTTACCTTTCATATTATAGTGATATTATTTGGTAATCACTGTTCATGTTGTAGCAGGTAGTGTCACAAAAGAAAATGCAAAATTCAGTAAGCATTATTCCAATATTTTAACTGTTTTTTACAGAGACAAAACTGACTCCCATACAGTTTGGTAATAGGCAGAAGATGGACGGACCCACAGAGCAGTGTGATGATCCTATTCCTCCTACTTCTCTGATGAACTGCTCAAGAGAAGTTGTAAGAACCTCTCAAAATTTTTCTCAGTGTGAAATACATGCTCTTTCTTTGGAGAAATCTTTTTAGATGGGGGAAAAAATAGAGCATGAATATGCCTCAACTGTAGGTCTCAAAATAAAAATATTCTAAATTTCATGTTTTATTCTTTGCTAAAGTAAATGCCAAGAATTTGCCTTCCCCTTCTATGAGAAGACTGCATATTTTCCTGAAAGAGAAAATTACTGGGGATGTCTTAATATAAAGAAACTGTATAATGCTTGGGAAGTCACCTGAGGTGACAGTAGCTAAGGATATGGAAGCTACTAGAGCTAATCAGAGGATTAACCACTCCATGAGGTTTTGCCCTATTATGTTTTTCATTAAATATCTACTTATGGCTACTGTTCTATGGGTTTCTGGACCAGATCAATCTTTGACTTGTTCTGCTCCATGCCTTAAATACTTAGTTGCGTATTTTCTTAACACTTTGTTTACCTTCTCTCTTCCCATTCCTAGGCTTCTATCTGTGAGACAGTATTAAGGAGCAAAGCATTTACAAGTTGTAACAAACTTGTGGATGTTCAGGACTACATTGAAACTTGCATACAAGACCTATGCCACTGTGACAGCTCTATGGCTGACTTCTGCATGTGCAACACCTTTGCTGAGTACTCCCGGCAGTGTGCTCATGCAGGTGGACAGCCCCTGAACTGGAGAACCTCAGAACTGTGCCGTGAGTATCTTGGGAAGGGACCTCCACCTGTGCTTACTACCCACATCTAGCAAACTTCAAATACCTGAGGTTTTTTCCTGAGGAAGTAATTTAAAAGTGCATGCAATTATCATGAAATCAGTTTTAACCTGATCATATGCAAGACACTGGGAATACGGAAGTTTAGGGGATTTTGCCTTACAAAGGATTTTCAATATAAGTCAGAAAATCCAAAATGTTTCAGCCTCCACCTGGATCAGGATATCCTGTCATATCTTGACACAAAAAACCTAAATTGCAAATACTGTTTGTTCAACCTTTCAAATGAAAAGTCAGCTTTATAATACTCTTTCCACTTTTAGCCAAATCGTGTCCGTTCAACATGCAATACCATGAGTGTGGCTCTCCCTGCTCTGACACGTGCAGCAACCCGGAACGATCTGAACTTTGTGAAGATCACTGTACAGATGGCTGCGTCTGTCCTCCAGGTAAGCTCATTTCCTGCCCTTTTCTCATAGCCAAACCTTCTGGAATATTTACCTGTACATATTTAACAACTTTCATATTCTGGATCATTCCCATCACATCAGTGTTATTGTCACTGAAGTAACAGCTACATTTCTCCCCTGGATGCACTATTACTATTCAAATTGCTAAATACACCCTTTTAAACAACAAATGTGCTTTATATATATATATATAGAGAGAGCATCTCTAAAGCAATCCTGTCTCTGGGCATAGAAATATTTATTGTACAGATATAACCCTGGGCAGTCTTACTTCATCTATTCCACCTCATTACCTAATGGTTTTGATCCTAATTCCATTCTAATGAAGTCCATAGCAGAAAGGTATTTTCCTAGATGTCCCTTTTGATCATGCAAAGATTTTTAGATAGACTTCAATGGAATATAGCCCTTCAATCTCTACATAACTTGCATCCTATTATTTTAAAGTATGGAAGAAATGGGACATAGTCTCAGGCATCTGCTAGATATGTGTTCGAAGGCAGGTTCTGCAGTGCACAGAATAAGTAATAGACCCTTTCTTTTCCTAGGAATGGTATTTGATGATGTTAATGGTGCTGGCTGCATTCCCCGTAGAGAATGCCATTGTACCTATGAAGGTGAAACTTATGCTCCTGGGGCCTCCTTCTCATCTAACTGCAGATCATGGTAATATATTTTCTCATCTTTTGGTTTTTGGGTTGGTTTTTTTTTGTGCATTAGCTGAATATTTACTAATTTCCCCTTAAAAAAAATGAGGAACTATTTACCAGTTGAAGTTCCATGGTTACACTGCTTTAGAGGATACTTTCATGTCTATTTTCCCTTCACGCTTGGAAGAAAAATTTGAGTTTTTGAATAGGTGCTTCAATTTCAAGACCTACAAATGAATGAAGATAATCAAAGTCAAATACCAGACGTGTTTAAAAATGTTAGTGTTACATCCTTTGCAGCACTACAGTGTAACGCTAAAATGCTCATATAAATACTATGGAGGACATGACATTTAGGGCATGCTGCATTTAGAGTGGGACATCACACTTGAGAGGCATGTTTGATGAATATCTATTTTTTCAATATCACTATAATTACTGAAGTATTACTGCATAAGTGTATGCAAATGCACCTTTCTAATTATTTATTTATTTTCCAATAAATACTTAAAATATTTAACATGGATGACAGGTTCATGAGGACTGAATTCTGTCCAAAGACTGGAAATGAACAGCAATATCTATAAAAAATTATCAGTAATATAAATGTGCCTGCCCCACATTATTCTGAGATTTCAAAGCAATACTGGTCTCTTTGGCAGTATAATCAGTGCTTCAAGAGGAAAACTAAGGCGTCATCTTGCCCTTATTGCCATTGTATTTCATTTATCCTTGCATTACCCAACGTTACTGAATGCTTCCTTCATTTCAGTACCTGTGTTGGAGGTGAATGGTCTTGTGTCACTCAGTCGTGCCCTGGGACTTGCAGTATTGAAGGAGGTTCCCACATTTCAACATTTGATGAGAAATACTATTCCTTCTTTGGAGACTGTAGTTATGTCCTAACCAAGGTAAAAATGAGTCACAATCTTTGCTAAAGAAAAATGTTTTTATTATATATAATGTTGTTTGATGTAAACTACTGGCAATTGCATCAATTTTCTGAATCTTGGAGGGTTAATATGGATTGAGGGTTAAAGTGGTTAGAGCATTAACATCCCCAAATGGATTTCAGGGTTTTTCTGTTAGGGTTATACTAAATAATATTGCAGTAGTTTTGTGTTCTTTGATAATTGTTTAGGAATTGCACTGAGTTTTTATGTTAGATTTCATAATACATTGAATATATATTGGTATATTCATTGTTTATTTTTACTGGATGACTAAGGTAAATTATTTTCATAAGGACTTCATATTAAATCTGTTCTTGACAAGATCAATCTGAATGTTACCAAGAAAAAGAATCATAAAACCTTAGAAATGACCTAGAATGAGATAATTTAGAAGTAGATTAGACTAAATCAATTAAACTTTTGGATAATATTCACAAGCACAGCCTTGATCCACAATGGCAGCATAGGTCAGATCTAAACATTTAACTCCTCTTTTTGGCATCAACATAAAATTAGATTCTCAGGGTCTCTGGAGGTTGAGGGGAAAACCCTAAATTTGTATGAAAATTTCAAAAAGCCCCAAAATTTAATATTGAATTTCCAGCATCTCAGCCATCCTCAATTTAGTCTTCATTATGCCAAAAAAGTGGTAAGACATGTTCAGAATCACAGCCTTCTTTGAGTCTTTTCCTGTTGTGTTTTGGCTGTGAGGCACATTTTGAAGACAGCTCACAGAACACAGTCCTATGAAAATCAGAACCCAGTCAAAACATGAGTTTTACCTTTATGCAGTAACTTCCAAAATAATAATTTTAGCTTAATTTTATCTTATGAGAGGCTATTTAAATGCATATTTCCTACCTGTTAAAAGAATATTCAAGACCCTGGTGATTTGGACAATCTATTTAGTGCAGAAGACATTGGAAACAATCGTTCCTCTCCCTTGTAAACTTCATAAGCAGTGGGCAAGAAAAGCACACTTCCATCTGCTCTAGCATATTAAATGAGTATTACCTACACATTAGGAACTAGTCTTACAAAAACATGAGGAAGTTTTAATATTCAGATTAATATGTCTAACTTGCCCCTGAATGCCAGAAGCAACGTATAGCTTCCAGTATGCAGACTGCATGAATGCCAGCTTATTTGGTGACTCTAGACATGTATGTTAGACCATATGAGCAAGAAGAAATTAAATAAGCAGTATTTTAAAAGATGAACTTTACTAAGAATTCCATTTGAGCGTGAACCTTTTTGAGATAACAATATTTCCATACAGCAAATTCTTTTAACAATATCTCTTGTTTTCTTCTTCAAGCTCTGTGACAGCAATGAATTCACGGTGTTGGGGGATATCCACAAGTGTGGCCTGAGTGACACTGAGACATGCCTGAAGGGTGTAGCCATCAGCCTAAACAGAGGACAAACGGTGAGCAGCAAATGTACACACCTGATTCTGCAGGGATGTTCTCTAAAATTAATAGACAAGGCCAATGACACATAACAGCACAGACAAGAAATCTGCACTGACTTTTTGTTTTATCTCACTTGAACATTATTAAAAGAAAAATTAAGAATAAAGTAAGCACATTAGAAGACAAGATCTTAGTAGCTTTCTGTTAATTAGATAATGTCTGGTTTTTGCTTTCTTGGACAGACAGTGGAACATGGTAATAAATATTAAAGAAATAGTACAGAAATCAGGACATCATCATAGTCTCCCTCCATTTTTTTTTTCCCCCCTTTATCTTGAACAGTATTGGATAGAAAACATTTGGGAAGTATTTTACTTATCTGCTTGATAATAATAGTCTTTTCTTGTGGGCAGAACATTGTGATCCAGCCTTCCGGTAGTGTATTTGTGAATATGATCTACACGCAGTTACCATTCTCAGCAGGTAAGTTTCTTTGAAAGACTTCTGTAATTATTTCTCATTTTTACTTTAAGATTTTATTACATGAGTTAAACTAAAGCCAAATTCTACCTCTGATTACACTGCAGCAAACCCAGACTACGGCAGTAGGGCACTGTCTCCCATTTTTTTTTTTTTTAATAGGATCTATTCAGCACTAATAATTTTAGCAAAATCAAGGTTTAAATTTAGCAATATCTAATTAGTTCAAGCAAATAGTGTTATTGCACACTTTCAGGTCCAAACATTGCCATAAGAGAGGAAAGAAAAATTCTGACATGCAACTGGACTCCAATACCTCAAGTCATTTAGTTCCCTGTGTTCCCCCTGTCCTTTTTCTCAATGCACATTCATCGCTGAAGTTTCTCACACACCAGTTCTTCTCAAACACTGCTGGACCTGAACACAAAGAAAACCATGAAAGGACAGAATAGGTCCAGGCTGGAGTCTTTAATTAAATAATGCTATAGTGTTTTCATCGAAGGCAACCTCTTAAATAACAACAGAAGTGTGTGTTCTTCCCTCATTTTAAAACACTTGACAGAAAGTGGAGGTTTAATATACATTTGTTGCTTAGGTGTTTAGTTAGACTGTTTTGGTGTTGGATTTGAAATCCTATAAGGATTATTTTCCCCCAGTTCTTCAGAAATTAGGGTCATATCAAACACAGCTGTAGAATTCCTCTACTATTACTCTACTATATTGTTCCTGTAATGAACAATTAATTCAACTGCTCATCTCGAATGAAATAACTATTTTGTTCTTATATCCCCAGCAAACGTCACCATCTTTAGGCCTTCATCTTTCTTCATAATTCTGAAAACAACATTTGGCCTTCAGCTACAGGTTCAACTTGTGCCTTCAATGCAAGTTTTTATAGACTTAGACCCATCACATAAAGGGCAGACCTGTGGTAAGTGACCTTGTCATAACAACTGCCTTCACCAGTACCTCTCATCCTGTAGGAGACTTGCACAGACCATCTGCTTTCTTCTAGGTCTCTGTGGAAACTTCAATGACATACAGACAGATGATTTCAAAACCACCAGTGGTGTGATAGAGGGCACTTCAGCTGCCTTTGGCAATACTTGGAAAACTCGGGCTGATTGTCCTGATGTCAAAAATACCTTTGAGGACCCTTGTACTGTCAGCATACAAAATGGTAAGCTCAGCAACCTCTTCCATTCTCCTTTAAGATGCAAAGAAGGAATAAGCTGATCAACCAACAAGCATTTAGCAAAAAACCAGAACTGTTTGTACACACGCAATTTCCCTTAATTGATACTAAAAGTCTTCAATTAATAAATAACAACTAGCACAATATTTGGGATCTTCAGATATATTCCTTTCCATCAAGACAGCAAGTCAACTTACTTAAGGGAAACTGGAACCATACACCATATTAGGGATTCATCCCTGGAAAGGACTGATTGTCATACAGGAAAAAAAGCTGTGCATAGCCCCACTGAAGGTTGTGGCCCTTCCACTCTTAAACTAAGAACCAGACTTACAGTTCAGAGATTCAAAGCATTCAAGCTCCATTTCAGCCAACAAAATATATCATTCCTGAGTATTCACAAGCTACTCTTCTGTTTTCTGAGATGAACTAGCATAGTTTTAATTTACAGTGTGAAGCTTATTTTTAAAATTCAGCTAAGGATATCTTAAGTTTATTTCATGGCAATTATCGTGAATTAGAGAGCATTCAGTTTATGAAGAATTCATATTTCTGCCTAGAGGAAGTGACTGTGTGGCTCAGCAAATGCAGAGCTTAATTATATTGTAAAGTTAAGCTTCTGCAATTTCTCTGCAGGGAGGTATAGTTACACAGACAGGAGTTTTGAAAAATGAAGTGCACTAGAAATCCTTACTGTGTTCTCAATTCACAGACCAATATGCTCAGCACTGGTGTGGACTGCTCACTGATACCATGGGACCTTTTGCTGAATGTCACTCAACAGTGAATCCAGAAGTTTACCAGAAGGTATTTGGCTCTACCTCTATCCCATGTAGGAGAAAAAGACTCAGATTTCTGATACTAACACCTGAGAGAATAACTTGCCAGTTGCGAGGAGATGCATTCATAATAGTTCTTTACAAGCCAAGGGTTCATCCTTATCTACACAACATGGAATTTTCTCCCTTGTAAAGCTATCTTTCTTTCCATTCCCTGGAGGATGAACTTACAGGTGTATTCCTCCTACACCTATTTTTAGGAACAAACTTAAAGACTAAGTTAGGAGTTTGGATTCCCTGTCAAAGGATAAAAATGGTCCCTTCTGAAGAGATATAATGAAAGCTTTAGTCAGAATCTTAACTGGCACTTTAATTCCTCTGAACTTCTCTCAGAAGGTTTTTGCATATATGCAAGGACAAGGCAAGAAGCGTGTGTAAAAAGCAGCAATGAGATTTAGATAAGATATGAATGTAAATGTTTGGAATTCAAGGTGATGAAGCCCTGTAACAGAGTTCCTGGGTACTTTACAAAACCTTCCTGTTACTGGAAATTTGTAAGATTATGTTCACTAAACATCATCTGGAATTGCAATACTGTAGTAGCCCTGCCCAGCATAGAAACACATCAAATAACTTGTTTTCTTTGTTCCTCTGCTGCAGAGAGCCCAGGCTCTTAAGCATAAGCTCCAAAAGCTGGGTGGTAACAAATAATCTCCATTTATTCTAAACAGATATGGCACAGTGGCAACAAACTGGAAGTAGTTAGAAAACTTCCAACACCTGAAAAATAAAAAAAAAAGAAAAAGAAAAAAATACTTTAAAATAGTGAACTTCTAATTACTCTTCTTTCACATAAATAATCTTTTTGGAAAGAGCTCAATGAAAATCAGGCATATATTTACTTACACATGTGGATTACATTCACTTTAACCTCTAATGAACATAAGACTCCTAAAAATATGCAGAGTGCCATGGCTTTGACTTGACAATCTGATGATCACATCATCCTCTGTTCCTAGAACTGTATGTTTGACACGTGTAACTGTGAGAAGAGTGAGGACTGCATGTGTGCTGCCCTTTCCAGCTACGTCAGAGCCTGTGCTGCTAAAGGAGTTCTCCTCAATGGATGGAGGAGCAAAGCCTGCAGTAAGTTTTACATCCCTTTGCCTTTGGAAAATGATCACCCAGAAGGCCCCACACAGCAACTCTCAGGGATTCCCACAGCAAATTGTATTAAACTGGGGTTTAAGTATGGCATTGACTTTCAAGAAGCTGAGGAGAAAAGGAGTACCATAAAAGACAAACAGCAAACAGGGAGAAACATTAAAAAGAGGCTTTGTTAGATTACTTGCTCAGAATCATCAGAAATAACCTGGAGAGCAATACCTTTGCAATAGGAATAAAATAAGTAGGGTGTTTCTCAATTTACTTTGACAAAAAGTATAAAAATAGCAGTGAGGAAAAACACACCATGCCTTCATATAATTGAACTTCGTCCTTTTTTTAACTTGGACAAAACATTTGTATTTGTGACACATTTATAGGGGAAAATTTTGCTCTAGCAGTACAAAAATTACACTACTGGGGATACCAGTAAAGCATGTGTACATACAGTGCCATGTTTATCACATATATTTTATCCCAAATACTTTATACCTATATTGGTTCTTGAATGGACTACAAATGTAACTCTCCTTTTTACTCTCAAGCAAAATACACCACCTTGTGTCCGAAGTCCTTGAAGTACACCTACAATGTCAATTCCTGTCAGCCCACCTGCCGGTCTCTGAGTGAGCCTGATGTCACATGCAGCATCAAGTTTGTCCCAGTTGACGGCTGCACCTGCATAAATGGAACCTACATGGATGACAGTGGCAAATGTGTGCCTGCTTCTAGCTGCCCTTGTTATTACAAAGGAATGCCTCTGTCTTCTGGAGAAGTTGTTCATGATAATGGTGTTGTCTGGTAAGAGATTTTAAAAAAGAGAGAGATTGGATATAGGAAATCATGAAACCATATAAATGTTATGAAATCTGATCAAATCAAATTAATTTCTGTACCTAAAATTTTCAATTAAAAAATCACAGCTTCTTAAAAAAATTCTTAGGACTACCCATGTTTGGAAGATTGTACATAAACAATTACAGGAATTCAACAAACAGTCCTGTGATGGGTCAGCCTTTGCTAACAGCCAAACTCCTACCCTGTACCTTTCTCTCTGCCTCCCTTCCTCCCTTGCCTCCACACATACTTTTCTTATCCATGACTGTTCCATGGTAAAAGATGCCTGATGATCCCATTACAGATTATTCCCATTATGATGGGAATCTGAACTATTCTGAAGGACAGTTTTAAACCAGGCAAATAAACAGAGCAAACATTTATTTACATAGAATCTACTTCTATTTTGTTCTCCTCTAATATAAAATACTAATATTTTTGAAATGTACAAACTATTTGATAAAGGACACATTTTATTTGTTTTATCCCACAGTAATTTTTCACTATTTCAAGTTCATTAGCAAATAGGCTGAAACTTAACAAGTTAAAAAATATCTATTCTCTTTTTTTTTATAGCACTTGCACCTATGGAAAGCTGAGCTGCATTGGAGAGAAGCCTGAACCAGGTAAAATATCACTTAAGATTTTCTTTAATTCTTCCTTTCCATCTTCACCCTTTTCAGTTCTTTCTTCTCCTGTCATAATGATGCAAATTGTACAAGTCTGAAATCAACGAAGAAAATTAACTGAGGACTTCTGTAACATAGAGGGCATTCTTAAAATATAAAGAAACACTGTCTTACCTTTCAAGTGGCTGAAACAAGTTAGAACTCCCTGGGTTACCCAGAGTAAAAGAATACTTGGTCACCTCACTGACTGAGGGGGAAATGATTCACTTTTTTAATTAAACAGTAAAAGCAAAAAAACTCCAAAGCAGCAACAACAAAAAAAACCCCCACAAAACAAACACACCCCCCCACCCCCAACAAGTAAATCAGGATCTTTGTTATCTTGTTTTGTCCTGTTTTTCTGAAAGGAAGTGTTTCATGAAGCTAGCTAAAAATTAATTTTTTTGAGTAGTCCAAGCATAAGCACAAAAATCAGGTGAATACAAGATCAAAACAATATTTGGTTTCTCTTTCTTGCTAAATCCATCACATTAAGGTACACACAACTCACAAAGGAGTATGTCCTTTTTCTTCAGTCGGCCTTAAGGATTAACCCAAAGACAAATGCATGGCTGATCTCACATTTCTCATGGCTTTTCTCTCTTTCAGTCTGTGTGCCTCCCATGGTTTATGTTGACTGTGGCAATGCCACTGCAAATGTGGTAGGAGCAGGATGCCAGAAGAGCTGTCAGACTCTAGATATGGAATGTGTAAGTACAGGTCTCTTTATACCTAGTTGATAGCATATTAATCAAGATCTCTTTTACAATTACCAGCGGCAGCTGGACTCTTCCAGCAGGGAAATGTTTCAAGACATGTTTTCTTTATGGTCCTTACAGTACAAAACTCACTGTGTCTCTGGCTGCGTGTGTCCTCATGACCAAGTGTTGGATGGCAAAGGTGGCTGTATAGCTCCAGAAGACTGTCCATGTATTCATAATGGGAATTCCTACAGACCAGGAGAATCAATCAGAGTTGGCTGTAACAACTGGTAAGAGCATATTGAAAAATAATATTTTGGAGCATCTAAAATGGAATAGTTTAAGCTTTTGGCAAATAATATCATTTCACTCTAGCAGTATCAAGATTTCTAGGAAGGAATCATACCTAAAACAATCCACCTAGTACCTAAAAAGCAAGCTCTGTCTATTTTTCTCAATGGCACAGCCCAGAAATTGAAAGTGGTCAGAAAAACACCATAGTTTTGATGTTGTCATATTCATTCAAGTCAAAAAATCTTTTTTCTTCCAAGGAAATCTGTTTCAATAGATCCAATAGGATTTGGAAATGTGAAAGAATTGGTGTTTTCTAATGCAAAAGATTCATTACATTATTAAGTAACACAGCCTTTGGGTAAATTCCAATCGGTCTTGAGCTATGCTGCATTTTTGAGAAGAAGCAAACTTTATTTTTTCATTAGTCTTAACTTAAAATGCAGGAATGTACCTATATTTATATTGTCTGTATGTCTAGTTTTTTACTTTTGGAGTGCTTTTTGTCTTGTGTAGCACATGCAGAAACAGAAAATGGCAATGCTCTGAGGAACCCTGTCTGGAAACATGTTCTGTTTATGGAGATGGGCATTATACCACCTTTGATGGCAAACGCTTTGATTTTGAAGGAGACTGTGAATATGTTCTGGTCCAGGTAACAGAGTCCTGCCCAGATTTTTGCTGTAAGTACCCTGCATTTTACTGATGAACATGTAACATAGTTAACAGTGAATATCATTCCCCTGTTTCAGAACTACTGTGGTCAACAAGCTATGAATCAGGGAACCTTCAGAGTCATCACTGAGAACATTCCATGTGGCACTACAGGAACTACCTGCTCTAAGTCTATTAAAGTTTTCCTGGGCGTAAGTATTTTCTTTAAGTTGTGCCAAAAGAATGGAACAAGCGGTCCCAGATGGAGGCCACTTCTCCTATGCAGTCTAAGATAATGAAAATGTCACTAGACTTTTTTGCTCTTTGCTCTAGAAAGCAAAGGAGGGAAATCTACAGAGAAATTTCTTAACATGAGGTTGTTGAATATAATCCTTTTGATGATATTATTATTTCAAGAAGTTACTGTCAATATATAGAACTATAAAAAATAGGTGACTTTTTAAATTGGCCTTTAACTTTCTTCTCCTGTCTTAGAACTATGAGCTGGTACTCAGTGATGGACACTCTGATGTCATCCAGAGGACACCTGGAGGAAAAATGCCATTCCAAATCCGTTCCATGGGCATCTACTTGGTGGTTGACACTACTGTTGGTCTGATACTCATGTGGGACAAGAAAACCAGTATATTCATCAAACTTAGTCCCAGCTTTCAGGTATACTTTAAAAGTGAAAGCATGAATAAAATGAATTCTGAAACACTCATCTCTCAAAGAGGATGAAAATTTAGGCTGTAAACCAGAAGACTGTAACCAAAAGAGCAGAAATCACACATTACCATCCTTGTTCTGTTGACTTGTGGACTATGCATTTTCCTTAAATGACATTATTCAGCAATGACATAACAGCAACTTTATCAGTAGCTTTCTTCATGAAACACCCTCACTGAAGAGATATAGTCAGGATCAGCTAAAACGAAATAGCTTAGTACCATCAGTCTACTCTGCTTCCTATCCTTATACTCCTTCTTCCTAACAACAGTTTAGAGATATCTCTTCATGAAAAGAGGTTTATGAAGATGTCCAACACTGTTACTAAAGAGGCATAATCTTAAAAAGATGGTTACATAAGATTCATCCTGAGGTCTGTTACTCACATATACTAAGAAATTGTACCTTACTGATCTTTGTCATTTTGTTTGTTTATCCTGATGCAGGGCCATGTCTGTGGACTTTGTGGAAACTATGACGGCAATGGAAATAACGACTTCACTACCCGCAGTCAGTCTGTGGTAGGAAATGTGCTGGAGTTTGCCAACAGCTGGAAAGTGTCTTCTAGTTGCCCAAATGCCAATCGTACACAGGATCCATGCACTGCAAACCCATACAGGAAAGCCTGGGCACAGAAGCAATGCAGCATCATTACCGGTGAAGTGTTTGCAAAGTGTCACTCACAGGTATGACAAAAAAATCTAGTCTTAAATTCTTGACAAAATGATTACAGCAATTTTTATGTGAGATAGATAAAATACTCTAAAATGCACTACGTCATGCTTGACAAAGTGAAGTTAGACCAAGTTCCTGAATAGAGAGACTATAGAAATACCTTCACTTTTATTTTCTCTGCATTTGTCTCGAACAAGTACACTAAAGAAATTGATGGTTTTGATTGATTGGGTTGGTTTTTGGTTTTTAATAGAAGGAACAATAGAGAAATCTCAAGATATGTTTATTTTCTAATGGCATCATTTTCTACTAATATAAATATCAGCCACCTGATATGTATGACTCTGTGTTAGCTTGTAGCAATTACCAGTATTTTGCAACTGTATCTTCAACATCAAACAGTTTTTAATATTACAGGTTATTAGCAATAGCTTTATTCTACATTTTCCTCTTGGTTTTTCAAAGCATTCTCATGGTTTCTTCCTTTCTTAGCTTTCTCATATACAGAGCTGTGAGTTTCAGATACCTTATTCAGCTGTTTTAGGACACTGCAGAGGACAAGAGCATGGAAACTTAAATGTTTTCTCCATTAGGTTGAACCAAATGAATATTACCAAGCATGTGTGGATGATGCTTGTGCCTGCGACACTGGCGGAGACTGTGAATGTTTCTGCACAGCAGTAGCTGCCTACGCTCAAGCATGTAATGAGATGGACATCTGCATATCATGGAGAACCCCATCCATTTGTCGTGAGTTTCAACCCAATATTTTAAGGGGTTCGGGGGGAAAGAAAACAGAAGGAAAAAAGGAAACGAAGTAGAACAAGAAAGGAAGGATAAAATTGTAGCTCTAAGAGGCACAGCTGAAAACAAACAAAACCCAAAAAGTCACCTAAAAAAACCCAACAAAGCAGTTGGGTAAATCATTGGAAGACAATCTATCTTAGTAAAATGAAACCACAGGTAGTGAGTTTACAGGCAGTGTGATTGGTGTCCAATTAAATTGACAATCATAATACACAACTGGTGAAATATGATATTTCATTACACTGCCACCTGTCTACATCAGACTCCATATAAGTAACTATTAGTGCATACTAGCTAAGATCAGTGATTTAATCAACTGACTTTTCATGTTTAATGTGTAACTCTGTTCTATGATGTATATATTTACTGGTGTCAAAAGGTTTTAGAAATGTAACAATTGTATTGTGTTAGCAATAAGACAATATATTGTTCACCACCTATGTAATTATGCTGATCCCACTGGATTTTTACCTGACAAAACTGAAACAGTATAGAGCTAAAAAATCAAAGATATTTTTCTGACATTTCTTCTTCTAGCTCTGTTCTGTGATTACTACAATCCACAAGGGGAATGTGAGTGGCACTACAAACCATGTGGAGCACCCTGTATGAAGACCTGCAATAATCCAACTGGGAAATGTCTTCATGAGATGAGGGGTTTGGAAGGTAAACAATTATGATTGTCTTATTCTACTTGAAAGATTAAAGTGCAGTATGATGAACAAAATTTATATTACTCAGTGTATGACATGTTTGCACTAGAAATTATAAGAAGAAATTTTCTAATTAGTACTATATTCCCTAATGGATTATGTACTTGTTTGGAGTGAGGATAAGGACAAAATCCTCCAAAGCATAATGTGCAATCAAAGAAATAGCAGTAAGAGGGTCTGAAATTCCACGTCACATATGGGACATTTTGGGAAAAGCAGATATAAGTGTAGAGTTATTTATACTTATGAAAGGCCTAGTGTCAACTTGACTCTCTTTTTATTGCAGGCTGCTATCCACAATGTCCAAAGAATAAGCCCTATTTTGATGAAGAAACTATGACTTGTGTTTCTAATTGTGGTTGTTATGAAGATGGAAAAAATTACAGACCAGGAATGGAGATGCCTTCAAAGCAGAATTGTGAATCATGGTAGGATTAGGAAAGAATTTTAAAAATTGAGTTTAAAATTGTGGCACATAATTCATCACACATTAAATTTGTTGTTTACCAATGGGAACTAGGCCAGTCAGAGGCTGATGAACAATGCCTGATTTTCTGCTGTTCCCAGGAAATGAAATTATAACATGGTGAAGCATTTTATCATTGAGAGATTAATTTACTACCTATTTTGTCTATTTATTAAAGTAGTTTTAAGTTATTATCATCATTATTAAATTAAATGAAAACAAACTAAAATAATTTTAGTTAGGAAATAGTCTGAGAATTTTTAATAAGATATACCTAAACTCATCATGTGAAATTCTTTACAACTTAGCAGCCAAATCATTACATTGTTTTGAGCTTGTCTCTGGTTTTGCACTGGTACTTGCATAGGTGCAACTGTCAGCACGTATTCTCACGCGTTACTGATGACAAGTGCTGCTAAGCCTTCTGGAAGGTTTAAGTACAGACTTAGCAAAACCAACTGTGAAGCAGTTGTCTTAAGAAACCTTTAAAGTAGCTACACTTGAGATTTTTGCTATGCAGATTGCACTGCTTACCATATTTAAGTCAAAGCCCTTTGGAGCTAAACCAACTTCCTTGGCAGGTTTTGCACTTCATAGACACCTTTGCCTACATCTAGGCCATTAACACCACTAAACCTAACCCATACATACAAATCTGTATTTCAGTTTTTCAGTGTATAGATGCCCTTAGTCCCTGTAAATAAATACATCAAGATCCAGTTCTTAACAGATATAAGAGGTAAATTGCCCTTAAAACCAGAATTATTCTTGCACATTTTGGACATCTAATGGAATTTGACTGTGTAGATTACTTCAACATCCATGGTAGTGATCCTTTGTGTATATCCTTCTAAATGTAAACGATACATTTACTGCACTTTTCCTTCTGAAAAATAAGGAGGCCTATTGGGGAGATAAGAATATTTCAAATCACCCATCTTGCATCTTTTGCCTTGTTCCCAAAAGCACTGGTAGAGATGCTGCATTTTTTTTAATATGCTGGCTCAAGGAAGGAGCTACCTTTCTTGCCAGACAACTATGTGAAGATACCTAGCCTGAATTTGTACAGCAGAACTGAATATCTAACTCAGAAAAGATAGGGTTATTTTATGTTTAAACACACAATGAAGAGCAAAGGATTGATAGAAGAAAAATTGAAATTAAAAAATGATGTCACAAACCAATATGTCCACATTCATAATCTCTCTTTCTTTTTCAGTGAATGCACAATTCATGGCAAAAAATGTAGATATGATGAACATGGTATGTTGATGAAGTTGTTTCTATATGAATAAGACACATTTAAGGTACTCTGTTTCAGACAGCAAGGAATAACATCCTGTTTTGATCTACAGAATGTGTCTGTATTTATGAGGGGCAGAAATACAACTACAAAGATGTGGTCTACAACACTACAGACGGCACAGGATGGTGTATAGTTGCAACCTGTGGTCCCAATGGAACGCTTCAAAGGTTTATCTATGAATGTCTAAACTTAACATCACCCACAACAGCAACGACATTTCACTTCAGCTCTACGCCACCTACCAGTACTTCCACAGGTACATCCTTTGTAGCCCATGAGAGTGTATTGTCTCTCGATTAGTGAGTAAAATATATTTTACAGTACTAAGTGGATTGCTCAGACATTGGCATTGAGATAATGAAATTTTCATTTTTAAAATTCCTTCTAGTTGGAAATCTCTAGTTACTCTGGGCATATGTTTTATGAAATCAGTGTTCAGTATGAAAGATATGTTTTGAAATCACAGAAAATATCAGCATTGCTGGAATTCAGTAGCTATTTTCCATCTATTTCATAATGAGAGTTCATCTGCAAAAGCTCTTCAACCAGTAAATGGTTTCTTAAGACCAGAGGAGTCAACTGCTTTGGAAGAAAAAAGTAGCTATGGATCTTGATGCATACTCTAAGCATTACTCTTTCCACTGATTTCAATACATTCCAGAGAGACTAGTATATCCTGAAGAAAGATACAACCAAAGTAAATACACTGAACCAAATGCAAAACGAGTGAGACATAAGTTAGACCTGAGCCTTATTTCAGCACCTTGTAACACATAAGTAATAGTCTCTTGGGAACTGACAGTTCCAAGCATGTCAGTACATCAAATAGCTGGGTGATGGATTTTCAGTTCTACAACATACTAAATTATACATGTAAAAAAATAATGCACTACAGGAGCATAATGAAAGGAAAATGACATTAGGAAAATAGCCCATTTAAAAAAACAAAGAAAGATAGTATCTACAGGAATTTATTCTTAATTTCATTATATCTTCCTTTTCTCCTTCACAGTGTCACCAACTACCTCGGTATGTGTTCATGAAGTCTGTGAGTGGTCAGAATGGTATGATGGGAGTCTACAAACCCCTGGCTACGATGGGGGAGATTTTGAAACTTTTGATGATTTACGAGCAAAAGGTTATGAAGTCTGTAAAGCCCCACGGGCTGTTGAATGCAGAGCAGAAAAGTTTCCTGATATACCACTGCAAGACCTCGGCCAAAAAGTAGAATGCAGTACAACACGAGGGCTTATATGTTACAACAAGGATCAAATTTCAACAATGTGCAACAATTATGAAATCAGAATCCTCTGCTGTGTCTTTGTACCATGCTCTTCAACAACACCTTTCAGCACGTCAACCCCGGTCACAACTCCAACTCCGACAGAAACATCTACTGAAACAACATATTCAGTTACGACAACTTCTGAAAGTACACCATTGACGCATTCAACTACTGAAGAAACAACAACCACAACCAAAATGACAACACCTGTCACCATACCTCCTTCAACAATTCCTCTTTGTTTTGAAGAAGAATGTTACTGGTCAAGATGGTATGACGTAAGTTATCCAGGGTCAGGTTACAATGATGGAGATTTTGATACAATTCAGAACATTAAAAAAAAGGGGTACAAAGTTTGTGACAACAGAAAGGATGTGGAATGTAGAGCGGTGAGATTCCCTAATACACCATATCCTCTACTAGAGCAACATATAACGTGTAATACAGAAGAAGGGTTGAAATGTTACAACAAAGATCAACTGCCACCCATCTGCTATAATTATGAATTAAGATTTAAATGCTGCAGAAATATAACAGTACCGTGTGAAACAACCCCTGAAAGTCTTACTACAACAACACAACCAACTACACTTCTTTCAAGTACGTCATTTGAAAAGGAACCAACGACTCCACATTTACACACAAAACACAAGACAACAACTCAAACAACCGTCAAACCAAAAACAGATTACATTCACACAAGAATAACATCAACACCAACAACACAAACTCAAGAAGAAAAAACTTACACAACAACAATGGGAACTACCACATATGCAAACATTCCCTGTGAACCCGAAGTGTGC
>VYXC01007591.1:591581-625230 GCA_013397175.1 Platysteira castanea | reverse complement strand
AACCCGCAGCTGGTTCTCAGGCACTCAGACAGGACTGGGCTGCAAACCCAGGGAACAGCTCAAATCCATCTAAAAAGATATAATATAGGGTAATATGTGCTCTTATTTGTATATTATTGATATACAGCCATCAGTTACTGATCTGAGGGAGCCCTTCAAACAGTGATTAGTTTTGCAGGGTTCCTATTTTTAATGAAGTTATGCAACATTATTTTTTTAAAATTCCTCCTGCTTGCACACCAGGAGGCAGGAGTTAGGACCCTTCCTGCGGATATGCATATGCCACAAGAATTATCTTGTTCCCAGATTCCGGACAGATAGACACACTTAAAATGAACAGGGCTAAGGCCGTTAGTGAAAGTCAGCTCTCTATTAAAGAACTCAGTTGGGTAAGGGGCCTGCCATGGTGCATACATGACGCCATAGCTTCCACTTGCAAACCGGAGAAGATAAGGATGTGCAGTTGTGCCGCTAGAGTGAAGTGTGCCAAATATTGCACTTCCATCACCACGAGACTCTCATAACTCCTACTTCAAGCTTGAGCTTCTCAGGGTCCACAGACTAGCCCAGATTGGTCAGGGTGACAGGGTCAAAAAACCCAAGTCAGGATTAGGAGATGTGTCTACCTTTTCCCGAGCCTGGGGTGTCATTTAAGTCTTTAGATTGTGTGACGGCTCGTTGTCCGAGTGGTTTTTTCTTCTCAAAACGGTCCCATGGTGCCGAGGGTCTCTCTTTTTTGCCTACGCTCACCTCCTCTCGGGTACCATTTCGGGAAGCAGCGAAGACAAAGGTGAAGGCCGATGGAAAAGGGAATACAATCAGGGTAATTTACAACAGTTATGGAGATAAGGATAGGACAATTAACACGTGATTGACTCTTTTAACATTCTAATTCGGCAGTGCAGAGGCTTACACTGGGAACTAGTTCCCTACAGTGGGGTTGGAACTAAATGATCTTTAAGGTCCTTCCTCGTTTCCAGTGTTTAATGCCATGTTTCTGTAACAAGGATTTGAGATCTCTCGGTGCTGGGCACTGGTGAGGCCCCTCGAAGGCTGTGTCCAGGTTTGGGTCCCTCATGGCAGGAGACCTGGAGGGGCTGGAGCCCCAGGAGCGGCTGAGGGAGCTGGGAAAGGGGCTGGTTATGAATGACCCCGGCCCCCCCAGGCCAGCAATGCAATGCAAAGTTATTAAGCTCAATAACCCACCAACCCCACATCACACCACTGGCCCAAGAAAGCCAAAATCGCCCACAACAACACAGACACGGTCCTGGCTTGTTTATAGGGCAGCTGGTTAGCCCTTCTATAGTATAACGGGGTAATTTTTCGGATGTGCTTGATTCCATCACTGAAAGCAGCCAATAACAGGATCAAAAATCTGTTTGCAAGTGTGCAGAACAGGAAATGCACATCAAGCGGGAATTTAAAAAATTGTTGGAAATGGAGCATCTTCGCTGTTTAAGGGGCTAAATCTCATTTCATGTGCAGAACCGCCAGATATGAAGGATTTTTTATTTATTATTATCATCATTTTATTATTATTTATTTTACTCTACCGAACAGCACAATTATAGAGAGACATTGTGCCAGTCCCTGAGGCGGGGAGGGGGGTATCATGGAGGCCGGCCTACAACTCCCAGCATGCACCGCGCGGCGAAGCAGACGTTGCCTGCTCCATTGATTGCGATGACTACAACTCCCAGCTTGCCCCTCGGCCCCATGACGCCGACTCCTTCTTCCCGCGCAGGCGCAGAGTGGGGTCGATGCTGTGAGGAGGAGGCGGCGGAGGCGGCGATGGCGCTCAACAAGAACCACTCGGAGGGCGGCGGCGTCATCGTTAACAACAGCGAGAAGTGAGGTGCTATCCCCTTCTCCCTTCCTCCGGCCGCGGGAGCCGGGGGACAGCGGCGAGCTGCCTTCTTCCCCCGCCCTCCTCCTGCCTTCCCCCTCAGGAGGAGGGGTTGTGTGGGTCGTGGCGGGGGTGGGGTTGTGCTGAGGGGGTGAGGCGGGTAAAGGGGGTGGTTTAACCCTCTCGGAGCTGGCGTTGTTCGTCCTCCCCTCGTCTCCCTCCGGCTTAGGGGCTGTACGTATCCCCCTGCCCCAGAGCCTTCGCGGGAGGAGCTCTGCTGGGCTTCAGCCGCGGCCTTGCCCCCCCTGCACCGCTCCCCTCAGCATCCTGCCTGTCCCCCAGCCTGCTGCTGGCTCTTCCTGCTGTCCCCAGCCTGTCCCCCGAGGGCTCAGGCAGGGCTAGCAGAGCTCAGCTCCCGCCCAGGTGATCTGGCCTGGACCCAGCCCTCCCCCCCATGGGGATGCTGCACCTGCATCGTGCCTCAGCTCAAAGGCTGCCCACTGTGGCTTGCCGGGTTCCGGGAGCACAGCCCCCTTTCTGTGTGTGCGGGAAGGAGCAACAGTGCTGGAAAAAGGTGCTGGGATATAACCATGGAAACGGCAAGCCTGCACAGAGCTGCCTCTGTGTGCATGGCAAAGGGCTGTCCGCACCCGCTGTCTGCCAGCGTGGTTCTGACGTGGCAGTCATCTGCTTCGGGGACAAAGGAGTGCTTCATCCTTCAGCGCTTCTTTCCACGGGGCCACTTAAACACTGGTGTAGGAATTCTGCGCCTGACTTCCACTTGGGATGTGGCCTTTCTTAGAAGAATTTAGTAAGATCAACTCAGGAACTTAAATTTGCATTCCCTGAGAGAACTGCAGCAGCTGAAGGTGTTGCTGTTCCCAGCTGTCAGCCTGCCTTGGATCAGGGCCTGCCTGTCCCTGGGTTGGTCCAGCTGGAATGCTGCAGCCTCAGTAGAGCTGGTCCCACTGCCCTTCCCGAGCTTTTCCTGGAGGGACAGGTATTTACTGGTGGAAGGGAAAGGCAGATGACTGAGGATAGAGACACGTCAGCTGCCAAAGATAGAGGTGGTGGAGGTTTCTGCAGCTTTAGGGATTAGAGTCCCTAATGTGGGTGCTGTAATGTCAATACAGCTTACCTGCTGTGGCTGTGCAGTTTTCAATCATGTCAGTTTGTAACTGAGAATTAAGGAATCAGTACAGGCAACACGAGTTAATGAAGTCATGTGGCAAGGAAGGGGAGTTCCTCTGGATCACATTTTTGTGTCAGAGGTGCTTGAGCTGTGGTGAGACCTTCAAGAGCCGTACTGCATAAGCCAGCCTGAGCAGTTCCTTCTCCTGCAGTCCTTCCTCTGTCGTGTTACTTGTGGGCAACTGACTTAGGGAACTGATCCACCAGAAATGCAATACAATTTAGAACAAAACAAAAAAATGTCTTGAGATTTCGATTGGCTTAATTGACCGGGTTTGCTGCCTGGTTATGCAGACAGCAGCAGCAGCAGTGTCAGCACACTGAGAAGGGAACAAGCAGCAGGTGCTACTTCAGTTGCTGCTGCCAACAAAGGAAAAAAAAAAAAAAAAAAAAAAGGAAAACCAGAACTGATTTTGTCATCTCAGCATGGCCTGAGGTTACAGGTGGTTTTGGAAGGTCAGTAAACTTCTGTGCATGCTTGCACTTCTGCCTTGAGCTGTAACTCTTGTCTGTTCTGTCATGGTTTACAGTGTTTTGATGACCTATGATCATGTAGAAATTACCTTCAGTGATTTGGAGCCAATGCCAGAGGCCTTCAAGGGGACCAAGAAAGGGAGTGTCTTCCTGACTCCCTACCGGGTAAGTGGCGAAAGGCTTCATCTCATGTAAGGAGATAACAGCCCTGGAGTCTGTATTTAAATGTCCTCAGTGCATCAAAGTCAGGATAATCTACTCCTGCTTGAAGTGTAGCTCATCCTCTCCCTCTGGGAAGCATTATGAATTCATGGCATATCCCGTCTATTTGTCAACAGATAATAAATCTGATTAGTTCTTGTAAAGGCAGCTGTTTAGTCCATCAGGCATCTTTGAACTGGAAATTAGCAGTGGTCTGGAAATGCTGAATGCAACAGCACAGTTATTAAATCATAGCTGTGTGGAGCAGCAGGTTCTCTGGGAGCTGGGAGGAGTATTATCTGAGCAAGGGACTTCCTGGAAGGCTTTATTACCTTGAGGGTTTAGTTTACCCCTGTGGCTGTTCTGTGTAGCTTTTGGCTTGCAGAAGTGGTGATATGGGAGGGAGTTTCAGTCCATGGAGAAGTCTGTTCAGATAATAAATCAGGGCTGTGTTTCCTGATTGTTTTGAGTAGCTCTTGTAATGTTATTTTCTTTACAGGTTATCTTTGTGTCAAAGGGGAAGGATGCTATGCAGTCATTCGTGATGCCCTTTTATTTGTTGAAGGATTGTGAGATTAAGCAGCCAGTGTTTGGAGCAAATTACATCAAGGGCACAGTGAAAGCAGAGGCAGGAGGTAAGTATCACACAGTGTGTGTTCTGTGTCTCAGTTCATAGCAAAATCCTGGCTAACCAAAACCTGACACTGTCCAATTGGGCTTTCACAGTTTTTCTAAAATATATTTCTTTCTTTGGCAGCTAAAAATACTCCCCTCATCAGCTTCCTGTTCAGTTGCAATGAGCAGATCTGCTCTGCAACCCATCTTGTTCCTGCCCTCTGCAAAATACAAAAATTAATCAAACAACTGATCTCAGCAAATAAACTTCCGAGTTGAGTCAGCAAGAATGAGGATGTAATTTTGTTTGGTCACTTGGGGTCACCTATCCCATCTACATCCAGATTCTCCTGTGCCAAGAACTCAGATCCTTTCTGGCTCTGTTGGGTTCAGGTGCAGATCCCCAGAGCACTTTCTCCATCATGTTTCTTGTGCAATTCAAGGAGAGGCATGCTCTTGCTGTAGTGCATCCTGGCAGTGAAAATGGCACTTGGAAGGGAATGGATTGTCTTGAAATCAGGGAATTTAAGGAGCTGTTTCACATTAAACTCAGTGAGAAGGTTGTGGCAGACGTTTTCAAGAATAATTTTGGTTTTGACTGCTTTCTTTTTACCAAAGGCACAGAGTTCATCAAACTTTAATCCTCAGCTTGATTCAGTCTGATAGTTGTGGCACAGAAATAACAGCACAGGGTGTAGGAGCCTTCAGCTGGAGTCCTGAAATGAGCATTGTAGCTTCTTCATGGAAGCTGAGTGGCACCATCCAGGAAGAGAGGGAGCCTGAGCGGTAATGACAAACTAAACTGTGTGAAAGGCAAAGGGCTTTAGCTAAATTTTTGTGAATTTTCCCCAGAGGCCATCTCTTTCAATGATGATGTTGTCTTAACAGCCGTGAGAGTCTGGTTTAGCTTAAAAGGCTCTTTAATCTACTTGTTTCTGTTTCAGCACAGCTTCTGCTTTGATGCTTTCTTGGGACTCTGGGCTGTGCATGTTTTTCTTTTTTGTACTGTAATGTGAGATGTCACTAATTTATTTGTTTTTTAATTATTGTTTGTCCTGACTTGAAATATCTTCCATGGGCTCTAATGGTTTTATGTGGACCATGTTTTTCATTAAGCTCTTTGCTTCATTGGACACTCAGACTCCCAAACTAATTTGGAGCTGACAGTTAAGTGTAGTTGCAAAGGCTTTTTAGCAAACAGGATTAACAAAATCTCTGTCTTCTGCACTAATCTTATCCAAAGCAAGAGCGAATCCAGCACTCCTGATAGCTTGGCCTGTGGCAGCTGCTGTGACAACAGCCACAACTCCAGAAAGCTTTTGAAGCTCTCCCCTCATGGATGTTTCAGACACCTGCTCCAGGTGTCTCTTGACCTGACAATACCCCAGTGTGAATTTTTCTGATGATACCATAATTTTGCCACTTCCTCTGCTTTTTTTTTTTTCTTCTTTTAACTAGGATTTTTGGGATAAGCTCTTTAAAGAATTATATACAGAGCATCTGTAGATACAGCATGTAACCTAAATAGCATGGAAATGGCTTCTCCTTGCTCCTTATTGCTGTCTTTCCTCCTTCAGGTGGCTGGGAAGGATCTGCCACGTTCAAGATGACCTTTTCAGCTGGGGGTGCAATTGAATTTGGGCAGCGGATGCTGCAGGTGGCATCACAAGGTATGGAAGTCTGGGGGTGTCTGCCAGAGTTCTGTGGGTTTAGGACCCTTGCCTGTGTCTGAAGCTTGCTTTAAAAAGTGTTTTTTTCCACATCCAATGAGCAGCAGATTTACTGGGATGACACTTACTTGTTTTTCTGATAAGGACTCTCTAAGTTTGTTGGAGTTCTTAGCCTGCATTGGATGCAGGCTTGATGTTCTGATGAGGTCTTGTCTTTGCTTTTCCAGTCTCCAGAGGTGAAATACCCAGTGGAGCGTATGGCTATTCCTACATGCCAAATGGATCCTATGCTTTTGCACCCCCTGCAGCTAATGGGGGCTATCCATACCCACCTCCTCCTCCAGGTAAGCCTGGGAACTGAGGCTGGGGATTATTCTAGTTAGTAAGAGTTAAAGTAGGTAAAAAGGGCAAGAAACACAGATTTTACACAGTGTTCTAGTGATGACTTGTGCAGCTTTTGTTCCTGAGTTTAATTATGTTTGCCTTGGCTTCTTTTGGTTGATAACTCCACCCAGAGGAGTTAAGTCTCTTGCTGTGTGATCTCCTTTCCTCACAGACTTTTATCCTGGTCCTCCTGTGGCAGATGGAGGCATGGGCTACATGCAGCTTCCACCCCCACCATACCCAGGGCCCATGGAACCCCCTGTCAGTGGCCCGGACCTGCCCTCCACTCCTGCAGGTAAGGAGGGTGTCCAGGTGAATGAACTCACAGCAGTTTTGTTCGGAATGAAACAGACTTGGTTTCTTGTCTTTTGCGGAACTTTGAAGCTCCATTTAGAAGATGAAATTTAGGGAGCTCCCCTGATGTCCATCTTTGTACATCCAGCTCAGTCTGGAGTCCAGCCTGATTCCCTCCAGGGTGGACACCATTAGTGGGCATCTTACAGATGGATTTATTATTCTTTTGATAGAAAAAATACAGTTTGTGATTCTCCTGTGGTGGTAATCTTGCCCTAATGGAGGAATACAAGTAAACTGATGGTGAAATGTGTTTGTGGTCCATTTTAGTTCACAACTGTGGCTTTGGTGATATTTGCTTCCCCTTCCCCTGTTTCACTCTTAATCTGATTATTTTTGCTGAAACAATATGCAACAGGGGAAGAGATGATGGAAAGGAGCTGGAGAAATATCAGCCTCATTTTTCACTGTTGGGATTTATTAAAATGAAAAAAGATCTATTGTGGTGGGACACAGCCATAGATCTCTTGCAGATAAGAATATTTGTTTGGATAAGGATTTAACTTTTCTCTTTGGTTTGAATAAATAACCATTCATCTTTGAACTGTTATTTGGAAAGTGGCACTGCTCCAGAGGGTTATACAAGATTTTTGTGTTCCGCAGAAACAGAGGATCTGGATTATCCTCATAAATTACCATCTTTAATGCATGAATCCCCTGAGCTGCTATAAACTTGTGCTGATTTTTGTTTTGCCTGGTGTTTCCACTCCCAGGAATGATGATTTATTCACTGCCTGTTTATAAAGGGTATTGTCTGTATTTAGGCAAGGCAGCAGCAAGCATTTATTTATGGCTGACATGCAAGTCCCAGGTGACATTTCCAAAAATCTTTGTCTGTTTCACTGGGAATTGGCAATTCTGTGGTAACTGGAAGAGATAATGCTCAATTGTGTGTGTTGTAGCTATTTTGCAACTTGAGCACTGGTCATCTGGTGCTCTGTTAGTAACTCTTGATGGCCAGGAATTCTTGTTTTATTGTAAGAGTTCTCTGTGTGTCCCTAACCTGTCACTTCTCTCCCTGTGACAGCTGAAGCCAAGGCTGCTGAAGCTGCTGCCAGTGCTTACTACAGCCCAGGCAACCCCCACAACGTCTACATGCCCACGGTGAGTCCCTGTTGCTCTGGGTTTGCAGGGGAGCCCAGGTGTGTGTCTGGCAGATCTCTGAGTGGCACAGCAAAGTTTCTCTGAATTGATGTTGGTGTCTTGGGTTTTTTGGGCACTTTGAGTTTAATTTTTTATTCTTAGCCATGCACTGATGTCGTTTTATCATCTTTATTGCAGGACCAACCACCCCCTCCTCCATACTTCCCACCAGAGGACAAGAAAAACCAATAAGCTGGCACAGAACTTCTCCACGACTCATTGCTTTCTTTTTTTCCATTTGGGCAGAATTCTGGGGCGCGGTCCATAGCACTGAGGAGTAGAGCCGTCCCCCAAGGCACACTGCTTTCAGAGGCTCTAGTAGTAGGTCTGTGCAGAGTAAGGGGAGGGATTTTGGCAGCCTGGGTCACCTCTGGAGCTCTGAGGGTTTGCTGTCCTGCAGCATTCCCTCCTTCCTGTGCACGGTATCGCAACACCTGGGGGTTCTCTTCATCTCTGACTTCCCTGAGCTCTGTTTCTTTTGATACTTAAATTATACTTCTTTAGAGTCAGCATCTGCTCTAAACTGCTAATTAACATGATCGTGACGTGGAAACAAGTCTCTTGGGCATGGGGGGTGTCTTGAATTTACCTGAGTGTGCATCCAAGAGCACCTCTGGTCACAGGGATGTCTCTGGTTATTCCTTTTAATCCAGAGTGTCACGTCCAACTCTTTGCTCTTGAGAAAGGGCCTCAAAGGCAACCTTTGGGATCTCAAAGGAAATACACAACTGTGACATTTTTCAGATATATATTCAAATTTCTTGGGTTTCTTTTTTTTTAATCTAAGTCATAGCCGACAATCATAGCAAGTAATCTGGTAGCCCTTCAGATTTCCCTGCTGCGCACCGTGTATGATAATGCTGACCAACTTCCCTTCCTCAGACACGCTGCTCTTCACAGGGTTCTTCAGTAGCATCTGACCAGTTTAGATTCCATGGGAACACTAATATTCTTGTTGTCTCTATTTTCCAGTTAGGTGAGTTCACGGAATATTCTCCTCATAGTCTGTAATGCACTTTTTTTTTTCCTTTGTTGTAACACGAGTTACATTTTTTGGCCAGTGAAGCATCTTCCTGCTGTGATTTACCTGGTGAACTAACAGCTAATGGGCAGAAAGCAGTTGACTTCTGCCCTGGAAGCACTTGAGAGAATATGCAAAACATTGGAATAAGCTGTAAGGTACAAAGTGTTGTTTATTGCTGTTTGTGTTCCTGGTCCAGCTGTGAATTCCCAGTCACCTGAATGCGAACTCCTCATAGCATTGATTCCTTGGTCTCATTAGCAACAACTCTGCAGGACTGATGAGAATCTGGGCTCTGAAACTTCTCTGTTGTACAAAGCTTTGCACAAGTCACACTTCACTGAGTTGTGACAGCTGAGAGAGAAAATCCTTCCCAGCAAAGTGTGACAGAAGATCCTGTGCTAGGGAACTGCTGAGACTTGCTGCATGCAGCCTGCTCGGAGAGCAAAAAGGTCCACCACTTGTTTTCTTTTTGTTTGAGTTTAGCTGATTAATGAAATTGCTACTGTTTGTGCACTGACTTTTCTAGAATTGCTACTGCGGTGATGTAAAGAAATGGTTATTTTAAAAAAATATATTTATTTTGAAAGCATTTGATTAATATATTAATGTGAAATGACTTTTGAATGCAGATTTGTTTTGCCAAGACTGTGAAGTAAAGAGAAATGAGCTCAAAACTTGGGATGTTTGTGTGTGTGTGAGTGGGCAAACTTCCAGTGAGTTGGTAGCTTTGGATGGGGAGAGAGGAAGAATTAGAAGCAAAATCACTTGGATTTTGTTTGTGGCTCTTCACTGGTGACATCAGTTGCTTGATTTCTCTTGGGTGACTTTGTGAATGAAAATAAGATGTTAAAATGTTTCAGCAAACTCCCATTTCATAGTTCCTGTTGGAAGCTGGTGCAGCAGCTGCTTTACCCAGATGTGTCACCCAGGTTGTTTTTCCAGACCAATTGTCCCCATAAAAGTTGCAACCTGTTTACTGTTTTACTTTGCAAGAAGTAGCTGAACGATGCAACATAATTAATGCCTCTAAAATATGTCTCTAATCAGAAGCAATCCACAATTTTATCCCTTTTTTTCCTGTGTGCTGAGGTGCCCGGGTGGTTGTGCCCAGTGGGGTCGGAGCTCTCTCAGGTGTGCTCCCCCTGTGCCCCTCTCCTTGGAAAAGCCGGGAGTTGTGCTCCAGCAGCGGTGCCAGAGCTGCTCCTCCCTCTGAGCTGAGCCAGCTGTGTCAGTCTCACCTGCCAGAGCGGGAGAGGAATGTTCCACATGGGAGCAGGTCCTGGCCAGCCCCCCTGGCTCACACTGACACCTGTCAAACAGGAGTTACCCAGAAGCTGCTCTCCAGGTATCATCCAAACCCCGCATGGTTTCATTCCTCTTCCCAGCAGCTGCTGTGGCTGCATTCCTTCTCTTGAATTCCCTGACCAGCCAGCAGGGACATCGTCCAGATTCTGCTCATTTTTACATCCCTTTTGCCTCTCACATCCTCCCACATGGCTGTTTTACTGCACTTTAAGGCTGGCTGAGCCACTTGGGTTTGTTTCCTGTAGAAGAGGTGGGTGAAGGAGGAAAGCATTGAGATAAAATTTTACAGTCCAGTAGAAGCTGAATAAATCCTAATTTGTGAATTAAATTACTTCAAATCAAGGTTTCCTCAATCATATCTGTCCATCTGTAAGATGGTGCTGAAACCTTTCTGTTCTGGCTCATTCCCAGTTACCCTCTACTCCGAGACAGACTCTTAGAGAACACAGATTGCACGAACTTTCCAGATCTCTTGCCCAGCTCCAGTCCCTGTGCTGCTCTTAGGCCAACAATCAGGACAAATCCATGAGGGTTTTTTAAAAACCTTTCCTCAGCTAAGTGTGCTTGAGAGAGAAATATTTAGATACCTGCTCCCATGGGAACTCGGCTCCCTGGTTCGAGATGAGTCACTTCCCTTAGCGTGGAGAAGGGGCAAGACCTGCAGAGACACCGTGAGGTTTCTGTCTGGCAAAAGGGAAATACATTCAAAGGATGAGTCAGGCTGGAATAAATGAAATACTCCTTAGCACGGGTGTCAGAGGGCTAAATCTGGAGTTGGAGCTGTGGGCTTTCCACAGTGGTTTGAGGTTCAATGTTCCCATTCCCCCAGGCTGGAGCTGGGCACGGTCTGTGGGGAGGGGAGGAGGAGCAAGCCAAAAAAACAGATTGGGCGTGGTCTCGATGTGTTTGGAGCGCGCTGACGGGGAGTGAAGCACATTTCGGGAATGCTGAAGCTGTGGAGCCGAAAGGCTGGGTAGGTCACACAGGCAGCAAGGGTCAGGCAGGTATTGGGCTGAGTGGAGCAGCACGATTTGGGAAGCCAGATTTTTGGGTACTGGTGAGAATCCCTGCCAAACCCCCCACATTTGGCTTTGGTACTCAGCACTCCCTGGTGTCTCCCTGATGGAAGCTGGGAGCTGGGAAAGGGCTCAGGGAGGGTGGAAGGGTCACCAGTCCTGCTGCCCACGCTGAAGGTTTTGAATATTAAAGCAGGGAAGTGCAATTTGAAGTCTGCTGCTGCTCTGGAGGCGGGGTGGGAGTAGGGCAGGAGGGAATGTTGTGCATTGACACGTCTCCAGGTCTGGTCCCTGCCTCAATGATTAACTGGCTGTGCAGCAGGAGGCTGCCATGTGACAGCCAGATTGGTACCATTAAATTCCAATATTTGAGTGATGTTATTCTACTGAAGGAAAAGAGGAGGCACGGGGAGCAATTAGTGTTGGATCCTTTGGCAGAGGCAGATTTCTGTCTCTTTGATGTGACCTGGGCCCTTCACTTGAGAAGTCTCTCCCTGCCCCTGGTGCTGGGAAACGTGGCTGTTTCCCTTCTTTGGGGAGTGTGGGGTAACTGGGTATTTCCAAAGTGCTTTGAGATCTTGTGCAAAGAAGTGTTGCTTACAGGAACCGCAGGTGCTGCTGACAGGTTTCCTACTCTCAGCCCTGAGATCTTGGTGCTGTCGCTGGGGAAGGTCTTTACCTTGGAAGGATTACCCCATCCTTAATCTCTAAGGATCCTTACCGTGGAAGGATTGCCCCATCCTGTGTGTGCTTGCCCAGGGTTGCTTCCAGACAAAGGAAGAAACAGAGCCCTCCTCTTCCTCCACACCATCCTGTCCACGTTTTACCTCAAGTGCTCCAGCTTCATGCAACCTATTCCCTAAAAATCTTTTTTTTGCATTAATTTCTTTCTGGCTGGGGAGATGCACTGAGCAGCCATAGGGAGCGGGGTTAAGCCCACCTGGCCAGCATCTCCCTGTCCTGTGTGTGCCTTCCTTTGGAGATCATGAGGACTTCCTACCACTCTCAGAGCTGTAGGTGGTCAAACTGTGCCTCTGCCACGTGATGGACACTGATTTATCAGCTCTGCTTCACAGCACTGTCTCCCTTTGCAAGCACCACTGGAGGTGGCAGGAGGCGTGGGGTGAAGTTTGGATCTAGCTGCTCCTGGAGCATCCAGGAGCAGAGCCAGGAGCAGGGTCAGCCCTTGCTAGGGAGCAGCTCCTGTCGCATCACAGGCACCTCCAGCTGTAAAGAACTGCTGGCAATGTGTTGGAGGTGAGTTTTGCCAAGGCAGGCTGTGACCAGGAGGAGTTTCAGGTTAGAGCTGCACAGAAGAGCCCAAGTGACAAATGTGAGGTTTGTGGGTGGGGATGAAACTCTGGGATGTGCAGGGTGGGGATCTTTATTTCAGTCAAGGCTCTCTCTGCAGCCATAGTAGGTGTTACTCACCTGGTGTGCTCTCTGGAGTGAGTCAGCTCCAAGAGACTGGAACCAGTATTTCAGCCCCCTCCTTGCTCAAGGACTGGCCCTGTGCCACCGAGAGAGGCCCCAGCGGGACATGAAGTGGCCCCAGTCACAGGGAGCAGGAGCAGGGACTCGTACCTGCTGCTGATGGCTGCTGGATCTCCCACCTCAAGGTGCAAAAGGACCAGGATCCCTCCCTGCTGGGTCCTCCACACCTACCTGCCATTTCCTACACAATTCCTATGGTTTACGGACGCTGGAGCAAAAGGTATCAGCTTGGATCCTTTTAGGAGCTCAGCTCAGCGAATCCTGTCTTTCTAAACTTTTCCCTTGCTCAAGTTGTGTCTCCTCCTCCTCCTTTTCCATGTACTTTTCTCTGTAAGGTCTGGCTCTGGCTGGGACACGCTGGCTCTCCCCGTGGCCCAGACTGACTGCAGCAATATTCCATGTTTTGGCGTCTCCCTCTGGAATGTGAGGGCGGTGGGAGGGGCTGTCCTGCAGCCTCCTCCTGTCACCCAAGCGGTGGCTCTGTGGGGCTCGGTGGGCTCCTCAGGGGCTTTGGCGAATGTGTGGGGAGAATTGTTGGTGGAAAAGCCATGGGGAGAATGCTTTGTGCTGAAGCTGGTCAGGAATTCGGCATCAGTGCTCCAGAATTCATGGGCACCATGGGGGCATGGAGGTACCTGGGTGTCAGCCCCAAGTTCTTCCACCCTCACATGCATCCCCCTGGTCCCTCCTCAGCTCAGGCACATGCTGTAGGTCCTGCTGCTCTCAGCTCAGCCCCCAAACCAGCAAATAAATTGGCTTTGAAATCTGTCCCCCATTCTCTGTCCCTGCAGTGAGGGGGATGATAAATCCAGTGTCTGAAATGGAATTATCTCACTGGGAGAGGGAAGTGGAAGAAATACTTGCTGCATACACAGCACATGACAGTGATGGTGAAAACATTTTAAAGTGGTCACAAGGTGCTGTGAGGCAAATGGGGGACATCCAGGTCTACACATGAAGTCTGTGACCTCCTCAGAGTCATCCTTGCACATCCTTGCCACAGAGCTGGCAGCTCTTGTGCCAAACCCCTGCTCTTGCACAGGGCTCCCAAGGGGAACAGAGCTTTCACAACTGCCCTGTCCTGTGTGGGTGGCTGGAAGTCCCCTTTGCTCTTCCCAGAAGGATGCAGTTTGCCTTGACATCCTTCTAACATGCCCCAAATGAGGTGGGAGGTGCTGTCTGTTCCCCACTTCCTTCCCAGGTACCACCATCTTTTGTGAGGTGCCCCCAAAGTGCTCAGGAGAGCCTGTGGCAGGAGAGATGTGGGATCAGGGCAGCAGTAACTGGAAGGCCCCACAGGAAACAGGGAGGGGGGGATGACTGACATCCGTCCTGGGTATGGAATCGTTGGCCCCACAGCACCTAGCGGGTCCCAGGGGGATCCCCCACCTGGGCAGCCCCAAAGAGGGGGAACAGGGATGTCTCTCTCATTTTGAAACCACCTTCCTCTGCCCTGCCTGGTGCCTGCACTGTCCACTTTGCCAATGCCTGGCAGGCGCCACTGGGTTTTGCAGAGTCATTGGACCCGTGGTTAAAAGGAGAAGCGAGGGAGGGACATGTTGAAATCAGTTTTTTGACTATTTGCCCATTTCCATCCGAGAGATAAGGGTGAGGCCAGGCTGCGGCTTCAGGATCAAGACCAGAGGTAGGAGATAAACTGCTATTAATGCTGGTGGAGGGTTCTTTCCCAGCAGGTTTTCCTTTAAAGGGAAGATGATTCCCTGTAAAGAAGGTGATGATGCTTATTCTTTGGAGATCTGTTTTCTCAGCAGCCCCTATAACCCCATTCACAAGTGACCTGTGGACTTTATTTGTAATGGGGACAGATATAAAGGGTTTTCCTCTAGGATGACTTGTTTTTAAAAGGAATGTAAGGCTTCATTCCATATTGTGCATAAATATGGTGGTTATTTTGGGAGGCAGGGGGACTGTGGGAAGCAGGGGCTGTTTTGGGGAATGCTGACCCCCTCCCTTTGGAAAGTCCTGACTTGGGTGTCTGGGGCATTCTGCTAGTTGTCTGCCAGTTTAGAACATTCAGTTTATTGGGATTGTCTCTACGAACCAGAAATCCTCCCTCATTCTGGAGCTGCTTTTAGGGCTTCTCTTACTGTTTCCTGGACAAGGAGTAATTTGAGGTGCAAGTACTGGAGCTGCTGATTTTTGTCACCACTGTTTTGTGGAACAGGTGGCTGCTGGTAAAACCCAGGGGGAAAAAGGACCAACAGCTCTCCCTTGGCACACACGGAGGCTCAAATCTGTGTGATCCCTGCACAGAGTGCTGCCTAAGGACCGTGCTGGCCTCTGCTGGGAGCTGAGTGCTGCCCACCCTGCCGGGCCGTGCCTGGGCATTTCCAGTGGGCATTGCAAACCAGGGCAGTGGCCAGCTGGGGAACTGCTGGGGAAAGTCCTTTTAAACAGACACTCCTACACTGCAGCTGAACTTTTCCTTTCTAAAGCCTGCACAACCCCAGCTCAGCCAGCAGCTCCTGGATGGAGGGTCACCGCCGGATGTTTAGCAATAGTTATGACTGGATTTTATTTCTCCAGTGTTACAAGGAGGAAAGAAGTGGATTTGAGGATTGACTGAACTCTCAGCTGTTCTCTCTGTGCTGTTGAGGCAAGAAACATCCTGACTGCTGTTATTTTTTGTTGGCAAGAAGCAGGGAAAGGTGTGAGCAGCTCAAGGATGCTGTGTCCATGTCCTGCCTTTACCTCTGGGGTTGCTCTTTGCTGGGCCAGATTTTGCTTTTGCAATCTAAGCTAAAAGCAGAGATGGCAGCAGTGGTTTCCAAAGGCCATTGTGCACTTTTCTCTACTTCCCACTGACAACATTTTGCAGGGGAGCAGAGCACTGATGGCCCACATCAATAAACTGCATTTGTGTGTGTCACGGGACAGGAATCAGCTTCTCCACCACGTCCCCCTCCATCGGCGGGGGAGGAGATGCTTTTAAGCTGGCTGGATAAAGCCAAGGCTGAGGCTGGCAGGGCTGGGTAAGCACCTCTGAGCATCTCTGACAGCAAAGGGAGCAAGCATTCTCACCAGGTGTGGGGTGAGGAGGTGGCTCCAGTGCCAAACTGGGGAGTGCACAAGAAGGGGTTCTGAAGCCCAGTTCCTTGGGGCACCCCATTCCTGGGAACAGTTACCAGAGCTCTCCTGACAGGGGAGAGAGCAGAAGTGTAACAAGCAACTTTTTTCAGACCTCAGGAGACAAGGCTGAAAAATCTCAGGAGTGGATTTCAGCTTTTTGGTGTCTCGCTGTATCTCTAGATTTTTATTCTGTGGATTATCTTGGCATCCCCCTGCCTCCAGCAATTCACTGTGTTTATGCTGTGCAGTCCCTCTTGGCCCCAGTCCTGTGCTGGCTGACCTGGATAAAGAAAATCTGCCCCCACATCAACCCCCTGCCTGTGCTCTCAGCCCTTTTTCCATCTCCTGGTCCCACAATCTCAGAGAACCCCTTTTGCCGTTATAACCTGCTCTCACAGGGTTCCAGGGGAAAAGGAAGTTGTGTCTCTCCTAAACTAACCTGCCTCAGCTGAAGGACTGGATGAGTGCAAGGCTGGAAGGGCCTGGCTGCCTGCCCTCCTCCTCTCGCAGGGATGCTGCTGCCAGCATCCGCCTGCAGCCCTGCTTGGGGCCAGCGTGCTGTGGGCTCTGTGCTGATGGACTCTGATTCCTTCCCTGGTATTAAGGAGACAAACTTTCCAGTGCAGTTTCCATGGTCATGGTTTCCTGTTTGGATTCAGCACAAATCCCTGAGTGCCTGCACAGTACCGCTGACCCCAGTGTGGAGACTCTGCTGCCTGTGTTGCATCTGCAGCATCTTTTTTATGGCTTTCGGACTATCCAGGGGCAGAAGGATGCTGACAAAACCTCCCCTTGCTGGGAGTCACTGCACAGGGCCTGTGGCTCCTCAGCAGCCCCGGCAGGGACACCAAACCCCTGCAGTGACGCTGAGGCTGATGTCCTTGTCCTTCTCTGGCTGTGGGTCCTGCCGCTGAGCAGCAAATGCTTGTGCAGCTCAACAGCTCCTCCAAGGCCCAGGCCGCTCTCAGCTGTGCCTGGAGGGACAACAGATACCCAGGAGCAAGCTGGCTCTTCCCCTGGCCATCTCCTGATGCCCAGCCAGGCCTTCCCCCACCCAGCTGGTTATCAGTGAGAGCATCCTGATAGGGATCTGAGAGGGGAGGGCACCGCTGCCCGTCTGTGACAGGCAACTGCCTGGCAAGTTCCAATCAGATACAGTGTTTACAAGAATGAAAGCTGACAGTAAAGAACAAGCTTTCAACTTCATTTCTTGCTGATTTTTTTTACTCAGTAACCAGTTCTTTCTGGACAGCCCGTTTGGGAAAAAAGCCACAGGCCCTTTCTCAGTGCTGTTCTTGGCTCTTTACTGCATCTGTTCTCAGGCCAACCTTGTGCAACGCTCCTGGGTGTTGCAAGGACTTCTCACCCTGCAGCTTTGCATGGGGTTTCCAATCCCCTCCATGCCCCGGGGCTGAAGACACCCCCTGCTTTCTGCAAGGTCCCTGTCTGTGCTCTCAGGGCACGATGATCCTTCCTGTTGCCTCCACCAATCCTCTCCATCGCCCCCCTCCCCTGCTGGGCTTTGCCTTCTCAGGACTGTTTCTCTGCACTTGCTCCCAATTCCTTGCTCATAAGCGATAGCAGGGACTGGAAGTGACACTTTCCTTTTGCCCCGGTCCCATCTGTGCCACACAGTGCCCAGGGCCGGGGGTGCTGGGAAGCAGGGCCGGGGCGCCTGCGTCCCTGGGGTGCGCTGCCAGGAGCCCCGAGCACGTTTCCGCTTTGCTAAAATGGCCACGCCGTGATAAGGGCTGTGGTTTCCTCTGAGCAAGCGAGGGAGGCCGCAGTTCCAGGCAGAGCTGCAGGCCTGCTCCACGCTCAGCCTCGCCCCGAGATGGATCCTGCAGGCCAGAGCCCCCCGGGGACCCTCCCTGGGGAGGAGAGCCCCGAGGTAGGTGGCTCTGAGCCCGGGGGGGGTGGGGAGGGTGTTTGGGGTGCGATGGCACCAGGGAGGGTCAGGGTGGCTGTGCCCAGGGGACCGGGGAGCAACGCTGGGGGCTGAGGCTGTAAAAGGGGACTGAGAGAAAAGGGACCGAGGCCGTGTGCGGGATGTGATGCTTTGCCAGGGAGAGCAAGGGATGGAGGTACCATACTCGTGTGGATGTGCACCCCAGGGGGAGTACGGGGCCAGCTGCAGCTCCGTGCATCCACTGAGGGTCCCCTCTTAGCTTGGCTGTGGCTTCCCAGCCCCTCCCAGCCCCTCTGGGCTCTCTGCTCCCGCAGCTCCCCCAGAGCCCTGCTCCTGGCCATCCCAGCCCGACCCACTTCCTCTGTGTCCCTGTGTCTGTCCCCATGAAATGGGACCCACAGCTCTTCTGGGAGCACGAAGGCACAATCCCCCGTGCTGGGCTCCTGGGATGGTCTGTCCTGGTGGTGTCCCCCACTCAGGGACTTGTCCTCCCTCAGCCTCCCTTGCCGCCCCTGTCCCTGCAGCCCCCACTGCTGAAGCTGTTGGGGTGGGCTGATGCTGGTGGCCGTATCCAGACCTGGATTTAGGCAACACTCCTGGATTTGAGCTGGGCTCTTGGCCTGGGGATTAGCAGCAGTAAACACGTCCTGGTGGCTCAGCTCAGCTTTGGCTTAACCAGTCCCGTGTGCACGTGGGAGCACGGAGCAGATCCCGCAGCCGCCGTGCCCGGGGGCAGAAGGGAACAGCAGGGAGCTGCCCCCAAAACCAGCAGGGATTGCTGCCCCCAAAAGCAGCAGGCACCTGCCCTCCTGTGCTACTCCACTGCTGGGCAAGGAGCAGATGCTCGTGTCTTGCTGATAAATAACAGCAGCAGAGAAATAAAGTCCTTTTTCTGTCCCCTCTGTGCTTGCAACCTTGCAATGGGGCAGCGCTGGCTGTGGGGATGCTGAAGGATTTGGGATGGGGCCATGCCCCCTGTGCCAACGGCGCCAGCAGCAGCAGCAGCAGCAGCAGAAGGTGCATTGAACCCGGGCAGGGACAGGCTGGGACCATCCTGAGTGCAACAGATCCCCCTTTCACAGGGGCTGCTGAGCCACCAGAGCCCCCAGCAGCCAGGAGTGGGTACAAGAAGGGATATGGAGGCAGGTGGGAGAGAAGCAGTTCAAGGGTTAAACTCGCCAGGGCTGGAAGGGTTGAATTCAGTCCAGATGGCCGGGGGATTACGCCAGCCCTAGATCTGCTGTAAGCAAATGTTAATGTTCAAGCTCGGGGTTGGTTTCTTTTTTTCTGTTAGGGGTATCCTAAGGTCACTTTGGGGCCTCGGCTGACCCACAGGTAGGACTTGTCCGTCCATCCATCCATCCATCCATCCATCCATCCATCCATCCATCCATCCATCCCCACCAGCCCTGGATAAGTGTAGTGCTGGGACCATGCTCTGCAAATGCCCCTCAGCCCAGAAATGCCCAAACTCATATTAAAAACTTTGGTTACATTTTTTGGTGCCACCCCTTGTACTCCCAGAGGCTCCAGTGCCAGCACCAGTTACAGGTGGCACAGGGACACTGATCCCCTTCCTCTGATGGTGTCACCGCTTGGATTTAATTCTTGTTGGGAAAGTCAGTGCTGTTGCTGGTCATCCTTCAAGTGGGGAATGAGCAGTGCACCCTTGCAGCTTTCAGAGATTTGTAGCAGTGCACCAAATCCTGATGGCTTTTGGCATCTCCTTGCCCAGCCTGGAATTCCTCACGGTGCTCTGGCGCCCTGCCCTGTGCCTCAGCTGCTTTGCTCTCCAGCCTGGTGCTGCTGGAGTGAGTGGCTCTGGAGGGTGAGAGGTGGGTGCTTGGCTTTTAAAGCCTCCTGGGGGCTACCCCAAGCTGCTCTTGCCACCCTTGCAGCCCCCTCCTCAATTAATGGGGCTGGGGGGAAGCCCCCCGTACTGCCCTGCTGCTGGGTGACGGGGAACATGGTCCCTTGGCCGTGGGGTGTCTGTGGGGTGTCACAGCGTCCTTTGGGACATCCCACCCTCATGTGCTGTGGGTGATGCCACTCCATCCTGGCTGCCCTGCCCTGTCCGGCCACGATTTCCTCCTCAGACCACGCTCTTGACAGGAAACCTCTCTGCTTCTCTTCTCTCCCCAGATGGATCTGTCCCACCGGTTCTCCAAGGAAGAGGTATGAGTGTGGCCCCACTGTGGTCTCCCTTGGTGGCACTGGAGGGGGTGGCAGTGCTGCAGGGGCTTGGGGACAGGCTCAGCTCCTGGAGTGCTCCCCAGGGACAGCCGGTGCGGGCAGGCAGCGCTGGGTGCAGGGGCTGGCAGGGCCTGGTTGGAGCTCAGGGAGCTGTGAGGAGAAATCCTACTGATCCTGGGGGATGCACAGAGCACGTCCCCGCTGGCTGTCCCCACACGAGGTGCCAGCCCTGTCCCCCCACAGCTGGCCCTGCTCTACGAGGAGGTTCTCTACACCATCCGGCACCGCCTGGGCAAGCCCGAGCAGCAGCACGTCAGGGACTCCCAGGAGCTCTACTCCTACGTGCAGAAGGTGCGTCCTCTCCTAACAGGGTCCCCAAAACCTGTCCCCTGACACATCCATCCTCCCAGCTACAGGGGATGGTGGGGGTCTGTTATGCCCCAAGCTCCCTCAGTGGGTTTTTAACAGGGCTTTGATTTACTCTGGTGGTTCACAGGAGACCACAAAAATCTCAGGAGGCTGAATAACAAACTTTGATTTGCAAACTTGAGAATATTAAAGTTGAATAAGCTTGGGCTTTCCACGTGCCAGGGGCTTGGACTGGACCAGAGGCTCCAGGGGCCAGGATGTTGAAGTGCCCCATCCCACCTACGAAGAACTTGCCCTGACCCCACACACACAGTTTCTCTCTGGTTGCTTGGAGCCAGTAATCGTTCCTCTGACCCCTACAGGGTCACTCGGAGCTTTTAACAAGCACCAGAAAAGATGTAGCAGCAGCATCCAGCTGGAGGGCTGGGAGCAGCCTGTGGCTGGGAAATGTTAGCCCTGGGGAGAAGTGTTTATCTTAGGCTGGGGATGGTGGGAAGAAGGCTCTCCCTCAAGTGCTTTCAGCTGGTCCCCAGCCTTCCTGTTGGGCTCTCTGCTGCTCTCCTCTCCCCTCTGGCTGCAGCTGGCTCCCAGGGAGCAGAGGGAAGCCCCTGCTGCTCTCCAGCCCCTGTTAACAGGGCAGGATCCGTCACCAGCCCCAATATCCACACAGGCTTTCGGCATGGACGCGGAGGAGCACAGTGTCATCATGCAGCAGGTCATGGAGCTGGAGGTACAGTGTCCCCAGTAGGCAGCTGGGGTGGTGCTGGGGGGCTGCAGTGCCTCTGAGGGCCTGGGTTTGGGATTTGGGGTGCCCTGGGGTTGTCACTTCCTGGGTGGGAGCTGATGGTGTGGTCCTGCTTGAGCCCCATCCTTCCTGGCAGGGTTGATACTTCCTGGCAGTACACATTAACACATTAACAGCTATTTTTTTCATTTTCCCAGAGCCCCATTTACTGCCTGAAAGCCACTGTGAAGGAAGCCAAGGGGATTTTGGGTAAAGACGTCAGCGGTAAGTGGAGATGGGTGGGTGTCCTGTGGGAAGAGGGGCAGCTGCTGCTCCCAAGTGGAATTCCCACACCTCCGCCCTCGCAGGGCTCAGTGACCCCTACTGCCTGCTGGGCATCGAGGCCAGGAGCCAGGAACCAGCCCACCCTGACCACAAGAGGAGGATGAAGGCTGTGGTCAAAGACCTCATCCCTGAAGACCAAATCCATCGCACCCAAGTCATAAACCAGACCCTGAGCCCGGTGTGGAACGAGACGTTCATCCTGTAATCCACCCCCACCCCTTGGCTCTGCTCTCTGGGGGGATGCAGGGGGTGGCCAGGGCTCTTGGGTGTGGAGGAGGGGTTCACAACTCGGATGTTGCTCGAGTAACAGCATGCCCTGGTGCCTTGCAGGGAGTTTAAAGATGCGGAGACAGCCAGCTTCCACCTGGACATGTGGTGAGTGACAGCATCCCACTGACCCTGAGACCCTGCCCCGAGGGGGTCCTGCCTCCTGGGAGAATCCCTGGGGTGTTCCTTCAATCTGCACCTTCTTAAAGGCCCAGAAGGCAGCTGGGGACCCCTTTCCCCATCACTCTGTGGAGCAGTGCTCAGCACAGGATGCGACCTGTGCCAGCAGAGAAAGCCCAGGCTGGCTGTGCCCAGGCCAGGCTTGTTCTAAGCCCTGGTTTAATTTATGAAGAGAAGCCATGTGCTTGCAGATTGGGGCTGGGTTTGGGGGTGGCCTCAATCCTGACACTTCCCTGCTCCTGTGCTTTCCCTTCTCCACCGTCATTGCTCAACTCCCTGCTCTGTTTTTCCATCACCTGGATCTCCCCCTTTTTCCCCCGGTGGGTTTTGCCTCCCGCCCTCGCAGGGACTCGGACGTGGTGGAGTCGATGCGGCACAAGCTGGGGGAGCTGACGGACCTCCACGGCCTCAAAAGGTTGGTGCTCTTGTGGCTCCAAGGCTGCTGAGGAAAGAGAGGGTGGGAAATGCTTATTTGCCTGCTGAATTTTAAAACTCGCCTTTGGAAGGAGGGAGGGAGGGAGGGCTGTGTCACTCTTCTCCACCCCGAACACGGCCGGGTCACAGCTGCAGGACACCTTCCCACCCCCGCCTTTGCCTGCGCCTTTCAGGATCTTCAAAGACGCTCGCAAAGACAAAGGGCAGGACGATTTCCTGGGGAACGTGGTGGTGCGCCTGAAGGTGAGCGCCGCGGTGCATCCCCTCCTGCAGGGGCCTCCCCAGGCTCCAGTTCAACCTCCCGGGATCCGGGCAGGATCCCAGCCCTGTGGCAGCACCCAGCACACCCCGATCCCGTCCCAGAGCCACAAACTGATGTCAGGTCCCTCCCTGTGCCACAGTCATTCCAACACAGTCACTGTACAGCCTGTATTTTTAATCAGAATCTTCCTGCCCCGTGAGCGCAGAGGGATGAAGATCCCCTGGTCTCTGAATGAGATCCTTCTCCTGAGAAGGCTGCCCAGGGCTTCCCCCTTGTCCCTCTGTGCCTGCAGGACCTGCACTGCTGGAATGACCATTGGTACCAGCTGGAGCCACGGACAGAGACTTATCCCGACCGGGGGCACTGTCACCTACAGTTCCTACTGACTCACAAGAAGGTGGGATGGGCTGTGGGAAGGGGTCCTCTCCCACTGCCTGGCCAGGATGGGACAGCTGCCTGTCCCTTGGGGCTTGTCTCGGGGTCACAGGTGCCTGGCCCAGGAGCGGGGTGCCAGCACCGGGGTCTGCATGTGCTGGACCCTCCCCTGAGCTCTGTGCCAGCACGGGGACCCTGCTCCTGGTGCATCTGCAGCCCTTGGCTCTCCAGCCCCACTTTCTGGGTGCTGCGTGCCCACTGTGATGGTGTCCCTGTGTATCCAGGCAGGTGATGGTTCTCTCTGCCTTGTCTCTTTCCAGAGGGCCACCACGAGCAGCCGGACACAGCCGAGCTACACCGTCCACCGCCACCTCCTGCAGCAGCTGGTGTCCTACGAGATCCTCCAGCACCAGGTACCACCAGAGCTGGTGCCAGCACCAGAAGCAGCCCTCCAGCAGCTGGGCTGGGGGAGGGCTTCCTTTGCAGCCCACACCCCGACACACTGTGTGATGGGAATGAGGGTCAGGATGGTGCCTGGCATCCTTCCGGGGCTCCCACTCCTGCAAATACACCCCACCATGGTGCCTGTCCCCCTCCTCGTTCATCCTGTCTTGCTCCAGGACACATTCCCCCCCTCTTCCCCCCTGGCAGGCCGGCAGCACCTCCTGGGACGGGGAGCTGAGCAGCCACGCCAGCACCGTGCTGTACCTGCACGCCACGCAGAAGGACCTCTCTGACTTCCACCAGGACATGGCGTGAGTACCCCTTGCCCAGGGAGCCCCAGTGCAGCACTTGAGGGGTCAAGGGCCCCAAAGCCTTCCCTGGGACGGTCTGGCCACAGCTGGTCTGTGCCATGAGCTCAGGTGTTGCCCCCAGGACACCTGCGGGGTGCTGCCCCTGCAACCCCTGCACAGACTGTGACTGTGGCTGGCCCCTGGGTGCCCCCCAGCCTCTGGGGGCTCAGCCCAGCCCTCCCTCCTCCCCAGGCAGTGGCTGGCTTACAGCAAACTCTACCAGAGCCTGGAGTTCAACAGCAGCTGCCTCCTCCACCAGATCACCAGCATCGAGTACCGGTGGGTGCAGGAGCGCCTGAGGCCAGAGCAGGTGAGGGGGCTCCAGCACCACGTGTGGGGCAGAGACCAGGGGAAGGTGCCCCAGGCACCCAGCCCTGAGCCTCTCCTCCCAGGAGCTCCTGGGGCTGTTTCACTCCCGGCATTCCAGGAAGGGCAGGAGACTGTGGGGTACAGGGGTGCCACGGTATCTGCGGGGCATTTCCCAGTGGTTTGTTTCTCCTCTCCAGGGAGAACCCCTTACCCTCTGCACTGAGATCCCCCTCCTCCATCCCTGCCATCAGGTCAATCACAACCCCCTGAAAAACTCAAATATGACCCAATTTCTGCTTCTCCCAGCCTGTTTTCCCAGAGCATCCCTGCACCCCGCTGAGACACTGAATTTTCCATGCATAGCAATGAGGTTTAAGCACAAAGCTCAGTTCAGTCCCTCCAGGGAGAAGCTACCAGAGACATCAGGGGTTTGTTCCCATCCCTGGAGCAGGCTGGAAAGGAACGGGAGCACCAGCTCCCTCCACTGTGGTGCCGTGGTCCTGCCAGCCCCTGCCTGTCACTGAGGAGGACAGTGCGTGTTTCCTTTCTTCTCCCCAGAAAGCAGAGCTGGCCGAGTCCTTCCAGTCCTTGCTGACCTACGGGGTCTCCCTCATCCGTAGGTTCCGCATCATTTTCCCCCTCTCTGTCCCGAGGTCCACGGAGAGGCTCCAGTCCCTGCTCCGGTGAGTTGGGCACTGGTGCCAGCTGCACGTGGGGTCCTGTGGCTTGGCCACTGTGATGGACAAGCCCCCGAGCTTGAGCAAAACTCAGTGTGAGCCCTTTTTTCCTGTCTAGGCTGCTGTGACACTTGTCCTGTCCCATCCCTCAGCCTGGGATTCCCTGTGGGGAATGTTGCTGGGAGGGGAAGTCTGTCTGGGCAGGGTGTCTGAGGGGAGAGGTGTTTGTTTCTGATGGCAGCTGCTGGGTTTCACTCGAGGTTCTCACTTTGCAGGGTCCTGGTCCAGATGTGCAAAACAAAAGCTTTCCGTGAGCTGTGCACACCCAGCCCTGACCTCCCCCAGATGGTCTCCACAGCTCTGAAGGTACTGGGGGTCTCACCCACCCCAGCCCCAGCAGGGTGGGACCCTGTGGGTCTCCTTTCCCTTCCATCCCCTACCCAGTGCCCACAGCTCAGCAAACCCACACGGATCACCATGGCACGGGAAATACCTGCCCCTCTTCAACCTGGTGGCCTCAGCCTGTGGGTCCCACCACAGGTGCTCACCCCACCCAGGGGACAGGGACAGTGAAGGGGGTGACAGGGCTGGCTTTGCTCCTCCTGCGTCCCTGCCATCCCACCAGGACTCTTTTTTTGCAGTCAGGCACCACGGAGTGGTTTCACATGCAGAAGCAGCACCTCAAGCCCATGGTGAAGGTCAGTTCCCATCTCTCTCTCTGACACGATAAAGTCACCTCAAAATGTCTGAGCATCCAAAACAATCTGTTCCTTCCTTTGCAGAGCATAGAGGAGAATAGCAAAGCCTTGTCCAAGCTCCTTCTGGAGGTGATAGAAGATCTCAAGCAGTGCCAAAAGATCTGGAATAAATTGTTCAGCACGTAGGTTTCAGTGCTTGATCTCGCCCCCATCCACGTTCCCTGGGGTCAAGAGTGACAGCGCACTTTGATGCCTCATTCCTTGGCCCTTGGGCTCCACAGGTGGGATCTTTGGTCCCATCTCTGCCCCTTAGAACTGTACTGTCCTCACCCAGGACGTGGCCTGGCAGTTTGCTGGGCTGGCTTTGCTGGGTTGGGGTTGGCAGGCTCCTGACTATGTTTCTCTCTTGCAGCAACCTGAAGCTGAATATCTTCTCCATTGCCTACCTGGAGCTGGACAGCCTGGTGAGCAAGCCTGGGCTGCTCTGCCCTCAGGGGACTACGGTGTAAAGCCAGGCTGAGGTTTTCAGCCACCCTTCAGGTGGAAACTGCTTGTTGCAAGCCTGGAAAGGGAGCAAGGGAAACTCCCCCTCTCTCCCTGTGTGCCCATAGAGTGATGATAGTGACTGTTCGACCCAACAAATCTCCTGAAATGCCACCCAAAAGGAAGAGGAGTCCCCTGAGCTGACCCTCACTCCAGAAGGAGCCTCCCTGGCTGAACCTCACTGTGTCCCCCCTGCCCTTGCTCCCGTCCAGGTCGCGGAGCATGTCCAGGAGCAGCTGCACAAGGTGGACAGCAGCATGTCCAGACCCACGGCCGAGAGCCTCTTTGATCTCTACAGGAAACTGCAGGAGCTCTATCAGATGAAGGACTCCCTCCCAAGGAGGTATCCAACCCCGAGGGAGGAGAGGTGCCAAAGGGAGGGATCGGGCAGTTAACTGAGAGGATCTCCAGATCCTTCCCACTCAGCTACATCACTAATTGCACCCCAGGCAGAGCAGGCTGTTGGTGTCTGGTGTCAGTGGGAGCATCACCAGGAGGGTTTCAGGCTCATCTCTGAGTGGGGTTGGTGTGAGAGCAGGAGGGGTGATGTGAGAGCAGGAGGGGTGACGGCCCTGTGCTGCTGCTGTGCCGTTGGAGAACCTGGTGCCTTCATCCCTAGGGATGGACCTCTGGCTCTGAGCAATTTCCACCAGTGGTTCGAGGAAGCTTTGCCCCTGTGGCTGCAGAAGGCCTACACCACCACTCTGGAGAGGGCTCAGAGAGCCATCCAGATGGACCAGGTAACGTGGGGAGGAGAAATCTCCCTCCTCCCTTTGGGGACTCTCCAGCTGTCCCCCATGCCTCGCTGCTGTGCCTGGCTCAGAGCACTGAGACCACCACGTGGGTGCCCCTGGCAGCCCAGGAGCAGCCTGGTTCCTCTCCCAAATGCGTAACAAAGTATGTGGTCCTCTGGGCCTGCTGATCCCCCCCTGGCCCCACACAACCTCCCTGTGCCCCTTCCCCGCTGCTCCCTGGCAGCCCGTATGAGCTGAGGACCCTGCATTTGGGCTGTGCTGTGAGAATCCCCTTTGCTTCCAGCCTCTGGGAAGAGGGGAGGGAAGGCAGCCATGAGGCCACAGGCTCCTCTCTCTGTTCTTCAGTGGGGTCCAGCAACGATGGGTTGGTTATGGAGGGAAGCAGGGAGCTCGTGCTGCTCTGTCCAGTCTCGTCTCCTCCACTCTCCAAAGTGGTTGTGTGGTGACGTTGGGATATACGGAGCTGATGAAGGGCTGGAGAGCCCCAAAGTAAAGGAGCAGCCCTGCTCTCTGGGATGGCAGCTCTCTCTCTGAGCTGCATTTGCCTTCTCTGCCCCTCAGCTGAAGCCTTACGGGTATCACAAGCACAGCACATCCACCGTTGACCTGTCCACCTGCTACGCCCAGATCGTGACGACCTGGCAGCAGCTCAACTGGCCAGACCCTGACAAAGCCTTCATGATCATGGTCAATCTCCTGGAGGTTTGTACACCTGGGCACCAGCACCTGGAGTTTCCTCCTCCCGCTCTTGGAGATGTGTCTCCATGAAGGAGCCAGTACCCCCCAGGGATGTGATTCCCTGAGCCCACGGTGGTCCCCATGTTGCCTGGTTCAGTCCCATTGATTTCCTCTCTGTCCTGCAGGACATGTGCAAGATCTCCCTGATGTACTGCAAGCTCATCAAGGAGAGGGCTGAGGCTCTGTCGCTGAGCAAGCAGAACGAGGGCGAGGCGGCCAACAAGGTTGGTATTGGAACCTGTCCTGACTGCTCCAGGAAAGGCAGGATTTGGCCCTGGTTTCTGGGCAAAGAAGGAGCTGAGCTGCTGAGAACCCCGCTGACATCCCCAGTTTGAGTTCCACAGGGAACCAGTTGGCCATCAAAAGCCATAATCCTGGAAAATCAGGAGGGAAATGGTGTGAGCAGGGGGAGCGGGAAGGGGATGGGGACACAGGTGAGGATGAAAATGAGAATGGATATAGTGATGGAGATGGGACTAGGGATGAGGATGGGGATGGAGATGGGGGTGGGAATAGCGACGGAGATTGCACTGGGGATGTGGGGTGCTCCAGGGGGTGTGGACGCCCTGAAGCAGACCCACCTCCCCCAGCTCTGCATCGTGGTGAACAACATCGAGCAGCTCCGGCTGCTGATGCTGAAGCTGCCGTCGCAGCTGGACTGGGCCCAGCTGGAGCAGCGTGTGAGGGGCGTCATTGACCCGCAGCAGATCCAGAATGCTCTGCACAACCAGCTCGACAGCACCGTGGCCTGCCTGGACCACGAGGTCCGGGACGTGGTGCAAGCCCTGGCCACCAAGGTGACCACCTGCCACTGACCCCTCCTTGGCTTTCACCTGGCCCAGAGCAGTTTCACCCAAGGTGTCCTGAAGCCCATAATGCTCCTGGGATGGAGACAAGGTGGAGCTGGGCATGGGGAGGCTGGTGCAGAGGGCAAAGTCCAAGTTTCTTCTTGCATTTCTCCCTGGCAGCTGGAAAAGGGCATCGCCAGACACATCCAGGAGCTCTCATCTTCCAGTGACACCCAGAAGCCTGAGGATGTAAGTACTTGATCCAGCCCCTCCAGGACCATCTTTTTTGGGCAGCCATGGATAGCCTTTGCTTGCTTGGTGGAGGCCTCTGTCACCCTCCATCACTGCTCCCTGCCCATGCCTGGGGCACAGGACACACCAGTGATGGGGTCCAGACCTCCACATGCTTCGCTTGGTGCCCATGTCAGACCAGGCACAGCCTGCCCGTGTTCTGTGGGAAGGAGCCCCTCCGGGATCCTCCCTGGCCTGCTGTGCCCTGCTGGATACGGCCCCCCTGCCCTCCCCAACGCCCCTCTCCTCTCACTGCAGTCCATCATCCCGCTCATGAAGTTCCTGGAGTCGGAGCTGCAGTACCTCAATGAGCATCTGGTCCAGGAGAACTTCAAAAGGTGACCAGGGCACTTGGGCTGCACTGTGGCAGAGGCCACCAGTGTCACCATCCCTTGGGCAGGAGCATCCCCTCAGCTCCATGCGGCTGAGGGCCATCCCACTTTGGGGCTGGCAAGATGAGGCGCTTCCTTCTGGGGCCTTGCGAAGCCCTTCAGCTGAGGAGCATCCTCTCAGCCCACCCCTGGATCCTGCTCACAGCCTCCCTCTGCCCTGCAGCCTCCTCACTCTCCTGTGGCACCACACCCTGTCCGTGCTCTCAGCAGCAGGGGGGCCGCAGGTGCCCTCAGTCCAGCACTACCAGAGGCTGTTCTGTGCCCTGAAGGTACCGAGGGGAAGCAGCGGGTCCCTGGCAGGGACAGGGGTTGGTTGGTGGCTGACAGCATCCTTGTCCCCAGAGCCTGGAGCTGTGCTTCCACGCCGAGGGCTGCGGGCTGCCACTGGAGACCCTCCACACTGCAGCCTTCCAGGTATGGAGATGGGGATGGGGAGTCCCCATGGGTTCCTTTGGGAGGGAGGGATGCCAGGGAGGAAATCCCTGGGCTGTGGACCTGTCCATGTGCTTGACCATCACCTCTCACCCTCCCCGCAGAAGCTGGAGACTCACCTGGCCCTCTGCTCCGCCACCAGCCGCAAACTCATCCAGAAATACTTCAGCAACAGGATCCAGCAGCAGGTAGGAGTCTGGATGGTGCTCCCAGCCTCTTCCCACATCTCACCCTTGCTCACGGGCCCTGCCTGTGGAAATGTGGAATTTCCCCACCACCCTCCCAGTCCTGGGGCTGTTGGGGCAGGTTTTGCCACAGTGTTGAGCAGGAAGACTCAATTGCATCCCAGAGGATTCCAGTACACCCTGGGTACCCCAAAATTCCTGCTCAGCCTCTGTCAGACCCCGGGCATCCCCTCCATGATGGGGAAGAAGGACAGCACCCTTATCCTTGTACCCCACTGCCCAGCTGGACACCAGCTCAGAGAAGTACGGGGCCGTGACCATCAAGGCTCTGTACCGGCCTTCGGAGCAGAAACTCCGTGTGGAAGTGCTCAACGCCACCAACCTCATCCCACTGGACTCCAACGGTGGGTGTGAGTGGGCAGGGGAGCCCCGCTGCCCCAGGACCCCCTGTCCTTGGTCCCTGGTATGCCCAAGTCAGGAGAGATGCTGGCAGTGCTTGGACTCTCTCTTGATTTGCTTTTATATCCAAGGAGGTGGATTTAGGCAAAAAGGAGGGTTATGGCACTGCTTCTGGGTGGTTCAGTGGGACGTGGCAGGCAGGACCAGGCAGGAGACTGTGCCCACATCGCACTGTTTGTGGCACAAGCCAGCAGCCAGGGCGGGTGGCTTTTCTTCATCATGCAGAGCAGTCGCAGATAAAAAACATGAGCAGGGACTTTCTCGCGGTCCGGCTGTCGTTCGGGGAGCTCTCCAGGAGAGGTCACTCCTCCTGCAGCCACCCCTGGCCGATCGCTATGCGGGCAGGGTTAGGGATGTTCCCGCATCCTCAGGAGCCCGGGCTGGGGGTTGTGGTGAGAGTGCCCTGACCCACCTCCGCTGCCACCCCAGTGTGTCCAACACCCCGGCTGGGTCCATCGCGGGGCAGAGGGGCCAGGGGAAGGGGCTGATGTCTGCACCCCACCAGGCTCCAGCGACCCCTTCGTCCAGCTCACCCTGGAGCCCCGGCACGAGTTCCCCGAGGTGGTGGCCCGCACCACCCAGTGCAAGAGGAACGAGCTGCACCCCCTCTTCGACGAAGCCTTCGACTTGTACGTAGGGGCTGACACCCACCAGGGCTCTCCAGTCCCTGCATCCCCTCAGGCTTCAACAGAGCCTCTGCCATGGGGCTGCTGCTCCAGGAACTGGGCCCTGTCTGGGGATTCCCTGTACCCCAGTGGGGTCCCCCAAACACCTGGGAGGGTGCAGGGCTGACCGGGGCCCTGAGCTTTGAGGGGTTTGTGTCAGTGCAGTGGCTTCCCATGGAGCATGGAAGGTTGAATTTTGGGACCGAGGGGGTGGGATGAGATGATCCCCAGCCTCCTGTGCCCCTGCAGTTTGATCCCCCCCGAGAAGTGCCGGCAGGAGGGGGCCTGTCTGCTGCTGACCGTGTTTGACTACGACGTGCTGGGGGCCAACGACCTGGAGGGCGAAGCCTTCTTCCCCCTGTGCCACCTGCACGGCCTGGACACCGAGGAGGACGAGGCTGACATGGGACGGGTGCCCCAGACCCGGCTCCCCCTCACCCACCCCAAGCCCACGGGTACGTGGTGCCACAGCCGGGCTGAGCCCCTGCAGCGTGGGGAGGGAGCTGTGGGGAGCACCTCCCACCATCACTCCCCTCTCCTCTGGCAGATGAGATCCTGCAGCTGCTGGAGTCCAGGAAAAGGGACAAAGAAGCTCAGGCCTTCGCTAAGCTCCGCAAGCAGCGAGCCAAGCAGTCCAAGGAGACGGAGTGAGGGAAGATGGCTCTGAAAGGAGGGGTCCGGCCAGCGAGACCCTGGGACTTCTGTGGTGTTGGAGCCAGAACCATCTGCAGGGGCTGGGGGGACAGAGGGGTCCCTGTGCCCATCCCATCTCACCCCCACCTTCGGGCAGCAACGCTCCCTGAGCCGGGGAGGGCGGGCAGCTGGATTTGAGGGGGTTTCTTTGCCTGCCTGGACTAGTAACACTACATGAGGGATGTGGAAGTGTGGCTGTCCCTGTCCATCCCTCTGGAGCTTGTCACTGCCAGTGCCGCATCTCCTGGCCGTGTCCCCAACCCTCCTGTCTGCAACATGACTGATTCAGGCTGCCTTCATTTTTTTTTTTTTTTTAGTTTTTACATTTCTTTTCCCCTCATTTTCTTGTGGCTAAGCCTCTTATTTTAAATGAAAAGCCACAAAGCTGATGCGTGGGCTGAGTCTGTGCTTTGGGGCAGTGGCCCTGCAGGGTGGGACACGGCATTTGAGGTCTGGTGGGAGCTGCTGAATTTCTCATTTTTAAAAACATGCATAGCTCTCGTGTCTGTTTAGGGTGCGGTTTTTTATTTTACCACCAATTTTATCAACCTGCTGGAAGCCTGGGATCTTGCTGGAGCCTGGGCAGCAATAAAGAGCATCACAGCCCTGGCAGCCAAACCAGGAGGCATTTTGGGCAGCTGAAAACCCAGACATGGGGTGCAGGTCCCTGGCATCACCTCTACCCTGTGCCAGGGACCTGTGTCCCTCTGGAAGCGGTGAGAAGCTCTGTAGGGTGCATCCATGTGGGGTGACCCAGGGTGACAGCAAAAACGCCTGGCAGGGCAGGTGGTTTTAACAATTTGTTGTGGGTTTTGGAGCTTGTTTTCACTGCAATTACTACTAATTATACACCTGAAGCTCCCTCTACCCCCACCCTGCATGGGAGTGGCTGTGTTTGAGCTGCAGCAGGTCCTTGGGAGCTGCCAGGGACCAGGGAATTAAAAGCATCCCCCTCCCGGGTGCCTGAGCACCAGCTGCTCCCTCGGTGGGCAGAGCAGCCGCCGGGTCAGCTCAGGTCAAATCCTGGATGCGGGGGTGGGAAAAGCAAAAAGCTCCTTTGGTATCTGTGTGACAGAGCCCACAGCAGGAGGGATTAAGGCGCTGCTGGCTCCCAAGGAAGCCATTTGCTGGCTTAGGTTTCAGTGCAGAGACATAATATTCCAGAGCTGGGTCTGGGATTGTGGAGATGCTGTCCCAGGGTGTCGTTTCAGCCAGGTCCAGCACCCTGTGCCTGCACCCTGGAGTTGGCACCTGCTGGCAGCCCCCGTTTTATTACAAGGTTTACTACATGAGGAGGTTTGAATATGGTCTCATTTTTTAGCTGCTTGTTTAAAAATCACTGTGCTCTACCTTGCCCTGGGGTGCCACCAGCCAGGTAATGTCCCAGGGAGCAGGTGGCATGGGCCGAGCTCTCTTTTGAGGTTGTTTGCACTGTATTATTCAAGGAGTTTTAGCTTCATTTTTGCTCAGCTCCAGGCAGTTTTGTGGGTCTTTGCCCACCCTAAAAGAAATCCCACCTTTTACAGAGAAGGACTAATAAACCTTATCAATCAGTGCACAACTAACCCCATGGAGCAGGAGAACGGTCCAAGCATTAAAAAATGAGGCTTGAAGCACACAGAACCAGCTCCTAGCAAATGCAAGAGTGACGAAGAAGAAGAAATCCCCATCCTTACCCTCCTCATCCTGGTGAAGAACCTGACACAGGCGGATGGCTGGAACACAAGAGGGAAGGGGCTGGCACTTATATCTACTGATTTTATTGTGTTACCAATAATCTGCAATACAAATGGGCCCATTCAGATTATTGCTGTGATTGGACTAATGGGAAGTGGTTGATGCATCTTTGAAGCATTAATTAGACCAAAATTATCAGGTAATTCTTGGATCCACGGGCCAGGTGTGTTCTTTTGGGAGCCAACACACAAAACACTGTTTGTATCCACTGTGCTGGCACAGCTTAACTCTGCCCAGTCTGGCTCTGCCAGGACATAAATCCATGTCCAGACCAAGAATTTGGGTGAGAAATTTTTGGATTTGACACTTCCAAAGGGGTCTCTGCCCCACCTTAACCACATTGCATCGATGTTCCCTGTCTTCCACCACACTTCCATCAGAAAAGTAAATTGCAACCTTCCAAAAAGGGAGGGGAGCTCAGAGAGAAATTATTCTTGGTTGTGTGAAAGGCAAAATTTGCCACAGATCTGTTGTTTTGAAGGCTCCACAGCCCAGATTCCTCCAACGTCCCCAAGCCCCAGAGCAGAGCCCGGGGCTGCACATCCACCCGGGCACGCATGCACACACACACGCACACACCGCTTCAGTTTGTATTTTTTTTCTTAGCAAAAAAATAAAAATTTA
>VYXC01007591.1:546862-591559 GCA_013397175.1 Platysteira castanea | reverse complement strand
AAAAAAAAAAAGAAAAAAAAATCCATCCTGCCCTTGGAAACTGTGACACAGATTGAGTTCTTTCCAGCCCCACATGCAAATTCACTCTGCCAAGAAAAGAGTCTAAACCAGGTTTCCGACAGCCAAAACACATATTTACAGAGTACGAGAGAACGACAGCTGAAATCACAGTTCTATACATGGAATCAACAACACGTTTTACACCACTGATCACCATTCTGCCAACTTCTACACGGACTAGGGGCGCCTCTGCCCAGTGCCCTTCCTCCTGGGGAAAGCAGAGAAGGGACTGGGCAAGAATTGCCACCAGAAATACTGCAGTGTGTATTATTATTATTATTTTTTTAAAACGTATACTGTATTTATTTTGTTTTAACATTGGAAGCTACGGAGTGGGGAAGCCCCAGAAATCTCTCCGATGCAGTCACTACTTTGCAGGAATACTTCACCTTTAAAATACTAGGTTTTACATCAGTAACATCTATTTTGCTGTTGGCCATCACTCCAAGGATTATAATAATTCCGGAGGAAAACACTGGTAATATTCTTCCTTCTCAGATAGGGGAAAAGGAGGAAGAGAGGAGGCTCGTGGAACAGCAAGGGATGACTGAGTCCATTCAGTGTTACGGGCTTCCTCCCAGGGTAAGGAATTCTCTTCATTGTCTCAGCTGCACAAGCCTTGCAAATGGCTCAGGTTCAGCTTCAGAGATGTACAAAAGTGTAAAACCCTTCGGCAGGGGATCGGCTGCAGTGACCCCCCAGGGGTGGGATCTGCTTAAGGAAATGTGCTCCAGCTCCGAGACCTTTCCCGGGTCCCTCCCGTGCCACAGTGAGCACGTGGCTACGGCACCTAAAGCCAGAGAGGAGCTCAAAGTGGTCCTGTCAGCCCAAAACGCTAAAATCCTTCAGCTCCTGGCTCTCACCTACAGCCCTGGCCTTGCTTGTTGCTCTGGATCTACCCAGGACAGTGCTGTCCCAAGCCATCTGCTTCTTGGTTGGTTTTCCATAATAATGGAGAAGTTTATTCACCTTTAGGATGCTGTGGTTCCACAACACAACCACAACTCCCTTCCCCCAGCTCTCAGCTCCGAAGGGTCCGACCTGCCCAATTTGTCACTGAGGTCAGCGCTTCTGAAGCTCCCAAAAATTTGGGGAGGAAAATGTCATTATCCACTAAGGAGTCTGTGTGAGGAGGCAGGAGCCAGACGTGGTCAGGGCTGTTGAGCTGGGCTGCTCCCCAAGGAACCTTGTGGACCCCACTTTTGTTCTGAAGCCCCCTCAGCTCTGCTGTGTTACTGTGTGTCCTGTAAAGGGAGTTCCTGCTTCAGAAGGAAGCCTGACAGTACGTGACAGGGGCTGCACTTATTAGCACCAAGTTTATTTCAGCTCTTTTTACACCCTACAAAAAGCCGATCACAGACTCTTAAGCCTCAACTGCAGTGCTGTGATTATGGTTTGTCCTTCCTACGTGGAGCAGGCAGCAACAACTGCTGGAGTGGGTCAGGAATGCTGCTCCTTCCCCCTGCTCCCATGTCATTTGGTTTGGAAACTGTCTTTAAGTGGCCCCCCAGAACATTCACAAAATATGCAAAGATGAAGTTCTCTTTTCCATCTGATGCTTAAGAAAATAAATTCACATTTCAATATTCCTCTCCTTTTTTTAAAGCAGCAAACAAATTGATAGAAACCTAAATTTAGGAAGTGTTTCTTCAAGAACCAGAGGAAAGTGAGAAAGTCTATGTGCTTGTGCAAAGAGAGTGCTGAGAGAGGTTGGGGTGGGGGCATGGGAAGGGTCTAGTGCTAATTCCTTCAGGCTGTTCTGCCATGAGTGCAGTGTGGCAATGGAAAGTTAAAATTTAAGGGCCACAAACAGGTGAAATTCTGAATTCTTTGGTCCTTCAGTGTAAGTTTTAAAACAGAGAAACTGTTTTACTCAAAAGGGAAAAACACATTTTCTCTGGCCTGGAATTTCTCCTTGTACCCCATGGAAACTGGGGGCAAACAGCTCTTTCCCCTTAACCCCCCCAAGCCCTGCATCACCCCATGACTGGAAGTCCCATGGAGACAGCCCAGGCTGCCCTCAGGGGACAAGTTCCACGTGGAGGGATTCCCTGTTGCAATCACAGAGCTGGTGCTGGACAAATTTGGAAAAAGAGGGTTGGCAAAAGGCAGCATCACCCCTGAGCAGCCCCTGGGGAGGCAGAGGAGCAGAGAAACCCCCACACTGCTAAAAAGTGTTACAAACCATAGCCAAAAATGGGCTGATCAGCTCTGCTGCTTATAAATATTAAAGACCCGATTTAAGAGTTTATTTCCTATGATTTAAGTTAGTTACAAAAAACTTTTTAGTAAATTTTTAAATCTTAATTGGGCTTTTTCTTCCTCCTCCCCCCCCACTTAAAATTTTTTTTTGAATTTTTTTATTTTTCCTAAAAAAAAGAGAAATGTTCATGTATTTTAATAAAAGGTCTTTCCTTAAGATCAGACCAAGGCAGATGTGCTGCCCCATGGCACAGACATTCAAAGGCTATAACCAAACAACATAGCCACAATAGTCACTCAACAGTGTCTCTCCATTAAAAAAAATTAAAAAACCTGATGCTAGTTACAATAAAATACACATGGAAAAAAAGCATTTTTACCAAAAAACCCAAAAACAAGTTAATGGGAAAACATAAAAAAGAACTACACAGAGCTGCACTTAAGAGATCACTGGGAATGCATATTAACCCCTTCCATGGAGAGGAAAGGTGGAATTATGGAAGCAAACCTAATTATGTGTTTGTATTAAATATGAAGCTTTCTGAGAGGCTCTGGTAAAAATTCAGTTTTCCTACAATAGTGGGCTGCTGGAGGTTCCAGTGCTTTTCCAGGTCACGGAGGGGCAGCACAGGAGCATCCCTGTGCAAAATAAAAATGTTTAGTCAACTGAGTGGCCTTTTGGTTGAGATCCCAGCAGGTTACTGCAATCCACCTGATGTAAAAATGCAATGGATACGCTGGTAAGGAAAGTCACAGGAAAGCTCAGCTGCTGGACAGGTCTGAGCTGGTAGCATTTCTCTGTCCTGCTGGACTACTTCTGTCACCGGACATCTCCAGCACGAGGGTTTCTGGAGCCAGCAACCCACAAATCACCCTTGAGCTGCTGACACAGGCAACAAAAATGTCCTCAGCCTACCCGGAATTGTTTCATGTACTTCAGCAGTGACTACGAATCACGTTCCTGTGGCTAAAACAAAACTAATCTCGTCTGAAACAGTAAAACTTCTCTAGACAGCCACCAGACAAAGGGGTGCCTGGAGAGAACTAACCTCTGCATCCAAATTTCCTTCATAAAGGGCTTTGGCTCACCCAAGGGCAATACTTCTAAGGCTGCTCAGACCTGGAACATGTTGGCTGCATCAGCAGTGAACATTGGTCACTGAATTTTGGGGCTTGGCTTGCTCTAGGTCCAATATAATTTTTTTTTCCCTCTTTTCTTCTTTTCATACAAATATACAAAGAGTGTAAAAAAATTTAAAAAGTGAACTTTGCTGATTAAATGACAGACAAAGTTCCTGCACATTCAGAGATGGGCAGTGTGAGGCCCTCCAGGCAGGAGCCTGGCAGAGCTCCCATCAGGGGGGACGGCTTTAACCAAGCTGGGTCAGTTAAAGAGCAGGGGGACCGAAGGCATGAGCAAGTCATTTCAATCCATCTCGATCCTCCCCGTGATCTCAACTCTTCCTCTGGAAAGCACGTGGAAGCCCCTCTTGCCCACTCTAAGTCCTTCTGGAAATAGTCAAAAATTTGTTATCACCTAAATAGAAAAGAGGAGAAACACAGACTCTTTGCAAATGGCCCTTTGATCTGTATTAAAAACAGCTCTCAAAGTTCATCAAGAGTTAGAATTAGTGGGGCACGGGTGAGGGGCAGTTTAGATACGGGATGTAAAATATTAAAAAGTGCTCTGCAACTAATTTTCTGTTTTCATGTGTGCATGCGCGTGTGTGTGCACGTCCCTACACGTGCACAGCCACGCCCATCCACACACATATATACATATATATATATACACATACATATATATGTACGTATGTATAAAGTTAAAAAGTTCTATAGGATATGATCAGAACGAGTGTCCTCGGAAGGTCACGACTGCAGAGAGTGGGGCCTGTTGGGGTGGCAGATGGGGCACTCGCCCTCCTCGGCGCACGTCTCGCACAGCACCGCGTGTTGGCACGGTAACACCACCCGGTTCTCCTCCTGACACTTAAGGCATTTCACTGACTGCATCTGAAATACCGCCTGCAAGAGAGGGGGACGGGGCACAGCGTCAGCATCACACACACGGCAAAGGGCTGAGCGGTCTGGGGAAGGGCAGGGAGGACTTGCAGCTGTCCACCCTGTTCATCTCCTGAAGCAAAAGGAAAGCAGCACAGCGTGATGCCTTTCAGGACCTTTAAGATCAATAGGGAAGCTTTGATTGATTTAAACTCTGTACTTTAGGCACAAAGAAGATGGAGTTATCTTCCTGTGAGCCAGCTAGAGCTCACTTTGATTACATCTACCTGGAAGCGCTCTGATAGGCTTCTGATTTCTGGCTCTATTAAAGAAAAGGGAAAAAGCTGTGACCTGTAGGAGCAGAGAGGGCAGAGCCCTGTTCTGCCAGGCCCTGGCACTCACCTTGTCCACTTTCTCCAGGTTTGCCCGCAGCTGTTTCTGCAGGGTGTAGAGCGACGAGAGCGAGAGTGTCTCCAGGTCAGAGAAGGAGCGCAGGAACTGCGGGTCCTGGCCGGCGTGGATCCTCTCCAGCTCCTCCTGCAGTTTCTTCACTTGCAGCTCCAAGGCTTCCCTCTGCTCCCGGGCCAGTTCACATTCCATGTTAGCTGTGTTGGCGCGATCATTTGCTTCCTCTGCCTCCTTTTTCCAAGCATCACAAGCCTGCAAGTTCCAACAAAGAGGGTAAAAGAAGCGGTCTGAAAACTTGGTCTGTCTCCAAAGAGAAACCCAGAAAAATTATCAATTTCCACACACTCCGCACACCAGTTCCGACCAATCTGTCCTGTTCCCAAATTCCGAAACACGTCTGGAGCCTTGCTTCAAGGCACTGCTCATTCCAGATATCTCCTCTGCTTGGGCTGTGGTTCCACACATCTGGCTCACACCGTTCAGGGGATCAGCTTTGCATACTGACAAATTATCACAGATCAAAGTCAGCTGGCAGCTCTGAGAGACTGTCAAACACTTCAGGGCATCTGCTGTGACACCTGGCCTTGCATTTCCAGCACCTGAACACATGAGGCACAGTGATTTGGTGATTTCCAAGGGAGAGGAAAGAATGCTGAGAATCTGTAAAACCTATAGCTCTGTGCGTCACCTCCACGTCCAGGAGCCTGTTGAAAGGCTGACACCCCCTACTCCTTCACACTCCCTAATCTCAGGATTTGCCCAAGTACCTGCTTGGCTTGTTTCCAAGACTCTTCCCACTGCTTTATCGTGCCGTTGGCTTCATCCAGTTCTTGTCGTAGCCGTGCCAGCTCCGCAGCACCTGGACCTGACAGAAATGCAGGTGAGGTACTGGGCGAAAAACTCCCCGAAGCAAAGTGTTCCCATATGCTGCTGTTCATCCCATTTAAACCTGTTTCACAGGGAAATAGAGAGGGTTATGTCACAGGTGCTGGCAATTTCCCCATTTCCTCCCTAACCCTGTGAAATCCAGGATTCAAAAATGTGTAAACAGGATAAAACGCTCCTCTCAAGAATCAGTTTCATCCCCATGACCCCAGAGTCCATCATAGAGGGACTTGATAAGGAAATTTCACACCATTAGGCCTCATCTTTAGTGATGCAGGGAGAACCCAGGAACTCTTGAATCAGGCTGTTTTTAAAAGCATCACTTTTACAGCAGAGCTGACTATCAGCTTGAATCGCCCTTCTTTCAGGAGAACCCCTGGCCTGCTTCTACCTCCCCACTTCTCCGTGCAGCACAGCCACCAGAGTTGGTTCACAGAGCCCAGGTGGTGCTTCCTCCCCCACTACACCCTAAGAAACTTCTGCTTTTGTTTCCTCAGTGTGGGGCTTAGAAAAGGAGCCTCACTTCCAAACAGTGACACAAAAATGCTCCAAATCATTACTGTTTCCATACACAAGAAACAGAACTGGAAAATCCTGTTTATAAATGAGTAGAGACAGTAGTATCTGTATCTGCTTCATCCTCTGTAGAGTTCTAGCACTGAGCTAGTGAGCAGCATCTGATAAAACTAATCAGCTACTTCCCCATTTTATCTTGTTCAAATAAACTGTCTTTTCAGGAAGAAATTCAAGGCTTAGGAGACAAAAAAGTAGAATATCAATTGTAGACAAAACTGGCTATTTTTCCAGAGAGTCCAATGTTTGTATTCTTTCAATAACGAAAATACCTTCACTTAAAATAGGTACCCACACTTTGCATTGAGGGGAAAACTAGAAGGAAAAGGTAATATTGAGACAGAGTGTGGACTCTTACCCACACAGTTTGCTCAAGTTTGATGTGGGAGTCATTTTCATGCTGACCACTGGCTGGGAACATTCCTAAATCGAGTTGCAACTGATAACTCTGATCTCACAGCAGCTAAACTGTGCCTGCAAGTGAGTCCTGGAGTCAACAGCTTTTCATTGCGGTCTGTCCCAGCACCACTGACTTCCCATTTAGCACCAGCAAAGACACAAACAGTTACAAAATATACAGCTGAAACATAGTAACTTGTCTTCACCAAGGGCTTAGGCACAGTAACAACTCAGCAGAGCAGCAAGGGATCTTTGCAGGCTCAGGCCACTTACCACAGATCCATTTCAGCTGCTCTGAAGGGCGCTCAGTTGAAAGCAAGAAGTTTTTATGGAATTCCAACTCACATTTTGTTTTTTAAACTTCAGTTTTCTTGAATGGGAATCGAGCATTAAGTAGGATGCTGGCAAGCCGCAAATTCTGCCACAGAGCTGACCAAGCTGATCCTGTAATTTGTTTTAACTCCCTCTTTCCACCTGCTGTTCTCATTTCGCACTGGAAGTATCAAGCCCCTTTGGTCAGGAATGCCTTCTCTGCACATTTTGCACCTAGCACAGTGGAAACCAGCCCAGATCTAGGTATTTTTAACTCGATTTCAATACAAATCAGTGATAACTACACACTTGACACGTTATGTGCATTCACCAAGTTACATGGAGCAGATGATTGCCAACTGCTAAGAAACTATTCAAATATCTTCTCAAAATATCAGCAAAGGATTTGTTGTATTTATGGAAAATATCTTTTTTCTTATAAATAAATTATTTAAATGCATTTGTGTATTTCCTGCAACGTTTGGCTTTTTATTTGTATAAATACACAGTCAAGATAAATATAACTCATTTCTCCTGAAACAGCAATTTTTCCTTTTCTTACAAAAACTGGGATGAACAGCCAGCCTCAACCTAATTAACAGCAGAGATGGCCTCTGATGTCTCTTATTACAGTAATTGTAAAAGCTGTTAAAGCCAGACAAGCAGCAATGGCAAGCATGGAATCATGGGCTTGGGCTGTGCAAACAAGGGATGCAGTTACACAGATAAGTGCATGCAAAACAGCTTACACAAGCATGTAATCATTTTATTAGGTTAAGCTGAATATTAAAGTGTATCTCAGATTTGAAGAGGCATTTATGTCTAGCATCAATAGAGAGAATGAATATTTACTGTTACTAACAGAAATGAGTAGAACTGGTGTCACTGTAGCCTGGAGGCCAAACAATTTTATTTCTCAAGGTAATCCTGTGTCTTGATAATAAACTAGATTTGTCTGCTAAATTCCCTGTTCTTCCTGATACAGCTGAAGCTCCAAAGCAATTTCTCTTCCTTCAATCCCTCATACAGGAGAGACACCCTCAAGGAGGGGAAGGATCAAGGGGGACAAAACTGGAACGCTGACTTTTTGCCAAGTCCACACTGCAAAACTGGTGCAGTGTCAAACAGAGAAAAAGTTCCGATGGCCCAGGCCTGCTCTAGAGCTCCCAGAAACAAGCAGTCCCAAGGGCAAACTGCAATCCCTACCTAAACTCAGCCAAGATGAGGACCCAGCTCTGAGTTTTTTACGAAGTCTCAGCAAAGCACTGCTGGCTGGAAAAGGCAGAGCTCTTTTCCCTGAAAGGCATCACCAGAGCAAGGCAATTAACCTATCTGCCCCTATTTCCCAGCCCAGAAACATGGGAAGTAGAGGGAATTGCTCCCTTGTTCATGAGGTATTAGCTGACTTTGGTAAAGCAACTTCTAGTCCTGTTGCTGTTCTCATGGGAAGAAGAGATCCATGGCAGCAGTGAAACAACACATTGAAATTAAAGCCAACTTAAAAGAAAATACTTACATGGCACAGACAGGCATGTACATGGGACACACACACTGCATTTACCTAATGATCCATGAGAAGCTGATGTCCCCAGGAACGTGTTTTCTGACTGGCTTAAGTGTCCCTGGGGCTGATGGAGGAAATGCGATGAGAGGCTGACCGGTGGAGAAGGAGAGGCAGAGTGAAAGGAGGCAGAGCTTCCAAGGGACCCGGGGATATTTACAGGAGCAGAACTTTGCAGCAAACTCCCACCTGGACAAAGAACACACAGAGAGGATGGCTATGTATGACCATGAGGCGTGGGCACAGGCAGGAGTTCAGAGCAGGAGGTGTTAGGTTCCCTTTCTCCTCCCTGAGCCCCTCGGGATTCCCTCCACTTCTCCTGAGGTTTCATTCCCCTCTCAGCGTTTAAGAGGAGCACTGAAGCTGCCATCCCATGACCTATATAGGTTAAGACCCTCTACAATTCAATGGATTGCTCTTTCAGTGGCCAAAGGAACAACAGGTTTTCTGAGCAGAGCTCGGTCCCTGTCAGCCTAAAGAAGATGAATTTGCTATCTGGTGAAATACTTTGTTATGAAAAATTCACTTCTAAAACATGTGGCTCTGCCTTTAATACTTCCAAACAACCTGTAGTGAGAAGACTGTCATGCTGGGTGAGCTCATGATCTCAACCACTAAAAACCAGTAACTAGCTGTAGTTACACATACCTGAGTGCCTGGATCTATCAGTAATAAAAAACCCCAAATAAACAAAAGCCTAACCACAAAAGACATCAACTTCCCTTACACCAGAGGTTGTTCTGCCTGCCACTCACAGATTTAGGGAGATCTACCCCCTTAGAAGGTCTCCAGGTAACACGCAGGCCTGATGGGAAGAGAGGGAGAAGGGGAGGATCCCTAAGGCACTGCAAGTGGGGAGCAGCAGCAGCAGGGCTGGCAGCAGACAGGGACAGTAAACCTTCACCAGGCTCTAATCTTTGGCAGGGAAGTGGAAGTGATATTCTTTCCACAGGTCCCTTCCTACCTCAGTACAGCTCCAGACAGTGCAGTTCCCTTGGAAACCTTCAGACAACCAGAGTTAGCTCCTGTTCAAACACCTGCTTTACACAGCAAGGGTAGCCAGAAACTACAACCACTTCCAAAAAAGCTGGGAGCCATTTCTTTTTTTCCTTAGACACCCATCAGAGACAGGTAGAAGAGGCCTTAGCCTACCTCCATGTATCAAAACGAGACAGACATTACAGGAACCAAATCAGCAGACCACGATGACACTCTGACAGATGGATGGCATTACCAGGTCAGTGAGTTTCCTGTTACAGCTAGGGAGAGTTTTCTGCTTAAGATGCAAATTGTTATGCTTTGGCCTGATTTGAAATGCATCAGATGCCTTCTAGAGTCTACTTACACNGTTATTTAAAAAAAAAAAAAAAAAAAAAAAAGAAAAAAAAAAGAAAAAGAAAAAAAAAGAGGGAAAAAATAAAAAGAAAAAAAAAATCAGGCAAGTCCCATTCAGTCTCAAGAAATATCCCCAAGACACCTGGGCCCAATGGCAACAACTCAGCTCTGTTAGTCAGTAAGGGCAAGCTCTGACTTCAAAGATGCTCAGGGGTTGCCAGAGTTTGTTGTAATTGCTGTTTTAACCAATGTTATTTTGGGACTGGTTTTAGAGCTCGGTTGGGCTGGCTCCACTGAGGTGACTGGGCAACACTGCTTGGCAGAAGATAAAGAAAGCTCTGTTGCTTTCATGTACCTATCATGATGCCACTCGTGTGGGGCACTGTGCTGCTGTCAAATGTCTTCTCCAGGGCAGCCACTCCGAATTCATTCAGGTCCAGGTCATCCAAGGCAGACTCTGCCAGACACAGAGGTACCAATTATGTTATAAAGGACCAACAACTTCAAGAGATAGGATGGCCCAAAGAGCCTACATGCAGAGGAGCCTGTGCTCTCTACCTCTCAGGGCCCTACTCTCCATCCTGTTCTCAGATGGTTTGGCAGAAGTGTCATGGGCAGCTTTTCAGTTCAGGTTCTTTAACCTGACCTGTTTCCTTCTGTCTCAAAGTATTCCCAAATGGTTCATGAAAACAAAAATCTGATGAATTAACAGCAGATCCCACAAGTCTTCCCCAAACTGCTCTTTTAAGTCTGTCCCTTATACACAGGAACACTGGCTTATGGCATGTCTGGGTCTGGTTTGTGCTTTGTCCCTGCTTTCCTGAAGAGCCACTTGGTAAAAAAATACAAGGAGAAGGGAACACCTGAAAAACATCTCTGAGGTTCACATATATAAATGGTAATATAAAGCTTATTAATGCCTGAAACTGTTATATCTATTTGAACATGCCTCATCACTAATGATGATCAATATAATTCCATCCCACACATGCCCACTCATTTCTATTATTATTTTTAACAAATTGGTGAGATCACCTCAGAAACGTTACATTTAATTAAAAAAAGGAAAAAAAGAAAAAAAAGGAAGAAGAAAAACAGGTGACCAAAAAGCCTGTGCCTATCTAAGAGTGACTCCACTCTCTGGACTCTCCTGTTTTCCTTTCTCTTACAGCCTCTGTCCTACACTCTACAAAGGGCAAAGTCCTTACAATCTACCTGGTGGTAGCTCTGGCTATAAAACTGCCATTTAGAGCTAAGGGGTTGTAACCATGGAAAAAGGCCCCTGTGATTTCCTGCCTAGTCCAAGACCTCTGTCACTTTGACAAAGCTAAAAGTAAGGCCCTTTTACACCACGTGATATTCTGAGTGAGTGGCTCAGAGGCCTTCAGTTGGTCCCGTGGGTGAATTTCATCCAAAATGACCTGCAGGAAACATCAGATGTGTCACAGTCACAGAACAAGCTTCAGGAATCTGCCAGCACTGACAGACACAGAAAACTGGAGGTCACTGGAACACCCGCATTGCTCCAAGTCTCATACTTGGCAATCCATGGCTGAGGAAGCCCTATTTCATAAGTGAAAAAGGCAAAGTTACCTATGACAGACTCAACGGTGTCACTGGTTGGGTAGAAGGGAAGGGCATTGGCATTCATGCCTGGAATGCTGCTGGTGCCGGCAGGGCTTGGGGGGGTTGCAGCCAGACTGGAGGTGATACTAGAGGAGATGCTGGATGTCAGTGGGCTCCCCACAGGGAGAATGCCCAGGATGTCCTGAAACAAGAGTATGAAAAGGGAAAGAGGTAGGAAACAAAACATCTTTATAGAACAACCCCTTCAGAAACGTGCAGGAACGAGCCAAATGCCAGCAGCAAACCTGTTTCCTGCCTGCTTCCAACCTGACAGATGGCTACTGCTACCACTGGGCTGGGGGTGGGGAGAGATTAACAGCTTTTCCTTAATTTCTGTCGACTGTTCTCCATTCCATGTCCCTCCCCTCCCCAGTATTCTAAACATCTTTCAGGCTGCCCCAGAATTAACTCCTGTGACCCACAGGTTGCATGCAATCACAGCCATGTGCCACACAATCACTCACTCACTCAGACTTAGTTTAGCACACGACTTAGAACCTGATATTAAATTCCCTTTGCCAAATCCTTGAACTTAGATGACTCCAGAGATCCATTTCAGCTCAATTTTCTGTAATTTGAAGACTCTCTCCAGCCCAGTTCAGCCCTATGAATCTACCCTGAATTCACTCAGGTCTAACCACTCACAAATAACACCTCCAGCAAATCATCCCATCTTCATAAAGTAATCCCTCCAGCTGAGCATCCCTAATGGTGTCTGGACTGCTATTTACTCCCTGCAGAGCTGTCTGGATCCACAGATTTCTCTGTGGTGCTGGAAGCCCTGAGCTGGGTTCAGAAGCCTGCCAGCAGTTCCATACCTGTTTGGGCTGCAACAAAGGTTGCTCCTGACTCCTGTGTTCCAGGGAGTGGGACTTCATTTTTGCTTGCTGCAGTAAAGAAACAAAACAAAAGATAAGAAGAGGGATTAGTTAGCAAATCTAAAAATGGCTGGCTGCTGGCTTTGGAGAGGCCATGGGAAACACAGTCCACTCCCCTCTTGGGCTGCTCAAGGCACTGGAGAATTTGGAGAGAGGGAAAGCACAGCAAACTGAAAATATTCCAAGTAATTTGCTTTCTGTATACCAAGACATCACCCCTAGAGTTATGCAAAGACTTGTCACAATGAAATCTGCCTTTAATGGTGCTGTAAGACCCCTGCTAGCACAAAGCACATTCTAAGAACCAAGATCAAAACCAAATTATTTTGCCTTGCTATAACTAACTCATCAACCCTACTAGCATCTAACACTCAGAAAGGGGCAGAAATGGTGGGAGGCACATTGCATTGTTAAATTATGCAAATATTTTTTGGTTTGGGGAAAATAAAAGAAGATTATGTTTTCCCTCAAACTTTTCCAGCTCCCAGCTATGACTGCAAAGTAAAACACAGTGATAACTAACCAATTTTCAAAGCAACATAATCAAAACTGACCTTATAAAAAAATCCTCCCCTCATCCATTAACATAAGAGCTCCAAGGTAGGAAACATAAGTGTGGCCAAGGCTGTCTGGAACTGCAAAACTGCCTTAATGCCAGTACACATTTAGAACCCACTATCCAGGCTAAAAATTCAGCTTAAGGTCCTTCCAGCATTATATCCTTAATGGATATCAACTCTCTTGCCTTGCAACATCAGTCAGTTCCGCTGGGGTTCAGTTGGGAAGCAGCCACAGGAGCCTGTCAGTGTGTAACAGTCTGTCTGCAGGCCTTGTCCCCTTCCTCCCATGCTGTGACACGGCACAGGGAGATCAATCCCACCCTCTGGGCACAGAGAGGCAGCAAAAAAGTGCTGGGAGTCAGCCCTGCTTGTTTACTCACTCTCCAACCCCCGCAGTGTGAACCACAGACACACTCCAGCCATAAAGCATGCTCAATATTTATCCCAAATCCAGGCAGGCATCGCCTCCGCAGGAGACTGAGGCATGAGGTACAACAGCAGCACACGAGGCACCACCCTGAGCTGAAGTGATACCCCTTGACTTCTTGGCCTGAGCAGTCTCATGACAAAGATAAACGACTGCTGGAGACAGGTGACATAACCAGACAGGCAAAAAAGCTGCGGAATAATTCCTCCCTAGGTTTTATTTCATTAAATCATTTTCGCTGCTCAGCTTTATGCCCATGGGCAGATGGAGAGGTCAAAGCCTGACAGACAGGCAGTTGGGAGATGGACACAAAGATCCTTCTGCAGTGGGGACTGTTCTCTCACACTTCCCTGAACACGTTCACAACACTGGAGCCCACAACAGGCTCATTCCCCTTTGTGTGCAAGAGCTGCGTTCTGTGAGTGCCTCTGTGTGTGCCTGATAATGCTCCTGCTGCATTACCCAGCGCAGCCCTGCCCCGTTTGACACTCATCTGAACACAAAATGTGCTATCTCAGACGTCAGCAGCTGAGGGGAGGGAACACAAGCAGCCGTGCCCCGACTGAGAGGCTTCCTGCCAACGTGGGGAGCTGGCTCTGCTGCAGTTAAGTCTTACTAGAAGTGCTTTTTTTTCTTTAAGGAGGAGAAAAGTGAACATATTTCCAAGTTAGCCCCAATTCCCGCTGCCCGGAATTCCCACAACACAAGGGAAAAATAGAGCAAATCAAATGTCACCACTAAGCCAGTCTCCTTTAGCTCTGAATAACATTAGAAAGGGCACACATCGAGACAGACATACAAATGACAGGCTGAAATTCTCCAACTCGCTCTGCTGCAGTCAGGGAAGAGAACAAGGGACATAAATTATGAGTGAAACTAAATGTTTTCTGACCAGCATGGAAGAAACCTACTGTGCTGTGTGTCAAGACTTGGGAACACCTCCTGGTCATGGCATTCAAGTCCTTCCAGTGCAGCCAGCATTTTTCCAGCTTGCTAAATCTTCTGGGACTTGGGAAAAGTATTTTTAGCTTTAACTGCTGGCTCAGCCTTACCACAAACTATGTGGAATCTCTTAATACAGAAGGTGTATTTTTCATTCTAATAAGATAGAAACTATTTGTACCAATTCTACAGAGGAAAAATGACAAGCCCATTGCAGAGCTGAGCCAGAGTGTCTCCCCTGACGTTTTCATACAGGAGTTGACAAAGTTAAATGCCTCATTATTGGTCTAATTTACAGGGTCTGTGAGGATCTCTGGTGCCCACTGCAGCCAAAGGGAATTATAGAAGAATTTTAAAAGTAAGTAATTATAGATTAAAGTAAAATTAAATCAGGACACTTATGAGACACCTAATTTTGTCTGTAGAAGCCTAGCACAAGGCAACTGTGATTACTTCTGTCTATACCTTAATAGCTATTTATTCCTATTTAACACAGGTTTTGCTTAATTAAAGCCACCTAAGTAAGCAGCTACGTGAATACAGTACCTTTGTAGCACAGATCTGACTTCGATACAAATGCTCATCATCTGGCCCTCCTTTTAGAAGCCCTATTCATGCTCCATCCCCTTTCTCCTTGGCTTAGGCTGGCTGCCATTTTCTCCAAAGCAGGGCCTCCCTGGCACCCTGCCTCTGCTGGCAGCAGACAGGGGTTCTCTCAGTCCGTCAGCTCTGGGTTCACTCCTTCTTTGCAGCAGAGGCCACAGAGAACGAGGACATGTTTTTCCTTTTGTTTCTAAACAACTGTTACAAGCTGCTGTGCCTGCAAGAAGTGCCAGGATCACAGCATGCTCTGCTCTTTACCCCCAAAGACGTGTTGCATCAATTTGCAGTTTCCTAAGGCACATCCCCCTAAAGCCAAACAAAGGAGCATTGATGAGAGAGCACACATGCATATAGCTTAATCTGGATTTGTCACTGCATCATTTTAATTAGACTAAACAGTGCTCAAGACTGGCCCTACTGCAAAGCTTGGCCATATTTTCCCAAAGCCATAAAAATAAATAAAACAAAACTCGTGGAGTCTGCTTCTGAATTCAACTACTTTATGCAAGAACTTGTCTGGATGGGATATTTCCACAGTTTTCTCACAGCAGTACAGGCTCATTAAGACTGACTTCTTTAATGTCACAGACCAAAGTTAAAACATAGCTGGGCTGAAAGCAGCACTTCTTGTCCTCTCTGTGCTCAGGCAACACAGACTTGGTATTCTTATCCCTTCTTATACTTTTTTCCAAAAGAACTTGTAGGAGATATTTTTGCAGGCACCTCCTCACACAAGTAGCTATTCCCCTCCCCCTAAATCAAGATACAATTACAAACCCAGTGAGAAATAAAAACTGAAATAAAAACCCAAGCTCTGGGTTGGGCTCAGGTTGGAAGGGATGGTGCAGAGAAACTATTAATTGTTACATCAAGAAAGGAAATTCACAGTAAGAAGCTGACTGGGGAGAAGCTCATGTGTGGCAGAGATGGAAGAGACTGCTCCAGGCCTAGGGAGCAGGATGAATGCGGCACAACACCAGGAAGAAGACTGAGGAAGCAGCAAGGCAAGACTGGGATATCCAAAAGGGGTAAGAGGGAATATCATTAAGAGATGTGGGTTGGGTAATATTCAGAGGGTTCTTCAAAAAAGAACGAGGAATTCTAATTTAATACAGAAGCCACAGAAGAGAGTCAAGGATCAGAATGATACAGCCACAGAAGCAAGAGACAACTAACACGACATTTTTAATACACTAGAGGAATGGTGAACAGAGGACAAACCAAGTCATGGAGATCAAGGTAAGAGTTTGGAGTGGGAAGACAAAAGGAAGGATGACATTCCATGAGACAATACAGCAAAAGACACAGCAACCCTTGGCAAGGATCTAAACATGGAAAAAGAAAGAGCAGAAGTGATGTGGGAAGCTACCCAGGGTCAGCACAAGACAGAAGTTGTGAGGGGTTAGGAAAACAAGCAGGAACTCCACTTCTACAAACTGGGTGTGTGATGGCAGCAAGGGAGACAAGACCAGATGTGAAATGAAAGAGGCTGGAAGGGAGGCTGAAAGCAACAGCAGAGATCCAAAAACTGCTTATGAGAACAGTGCTTTCCCACTTCTTTTGATCAGAAAAAAAAAACGATTCAAGCTAGACTGGGCAATCTCTCATTCTTCCTCATCCCCCCAACTCTTCCAGCCAATATTCCCCACTAACCTGGCATTTGAAACTCTTCAAATACTCGGCCCCCACCTGATCTTCTCGCTCAAACCCCGGTGCTTTCTTGTAGCTGCCGGCTGCTGTGACTGAGTCTGGAGGAAAACCAATGGTCTCCAAGCTGTGGGGCTTCCCAATGGCACCGGGAGGAGACCCACATATATTAGATGGGCTTCCAAGACTGCTGTTCCTACAAAGAATCTAACAGAGGGAACAAGTGTCAGGAAAGTACAGCCAGACAGCACGAACTGCTCAAAGAGAGGCATCCATGGAAGTGTTCAATCACGTCACTGTTTGTAGATTGATTACACTGACAGCCAAAACAACTATACAAGCTTCCAGTAAACATTAATTAAAAAAAAACAAGAAAAAGCTCCACTGGAGTTATACAGTCCCACAATTATGGTTTTACTGCTGTTGGAGTGCAGTCTGGTAAAATCCAACTTACAGCTCTAGTGACATTTATTCTTTCTGAGTGCTCAGAGGTCACTGATCAGGTTCCCAACACGACCATAACTCCCTTCTCTTTCCCTAGGCTACAGTGGGTCCTGTCTGACTCTGGGTAGTGCTGTGGAACCGGGAAAGGTGCTGTGGCAGTCACAACAATCAGGCGTATCTGAGCTATATGCAAACTGTATTTTTTGCTTGCCAGTTGGAAATCTCAAAGTTTTAATGCAGACACAAGTCAGGTATCAACATTAAAAAATCCCAACGATTTCCAACACTTCCGTTCTTTGGACTAATACCAGGGATCACAATCACATGCAACAAGGCTAGTTTTGCACTGTAGATGAAGCCACAGACAGCAGCAAATGATGTTGAGTTTCAGAGAATGTGTCCACCTGGAGGAATGCAAATATCCCACTTCTCTGGGACTAGAAATTATTTGCCTCCACTGGCACGCACAACTGTACTTCAGACATCACAGATTCAAATGTGGCACAGTCTGGGCTGGCATTAGGAAAAAAAAAAGGAGCAGCCTACAATGTTTTGATTTTATTTTTATACAGACATTCTGCTGTCCACGCTTCCCTACAGTTGCAAAGATAACTACTCACTGTGGTGGAGGTGGGGCTAGTTGGCAGAGTTCCTGATTTATTCCACACCTACAGTACAAATACAAAACAGAACAGGCCACGTGAGGCTGGCTGCTACAGGGACCTTTTTCTCTGATTAATTCATCACGTAAAATGATCACCAGCAAAGCCATATTTGTTTGCAAGCTACATGCAGATGCCCTGTGGAGTGATGAAGTCATAGACAGACATGTGTTGCCATTTGGCACATATCCAAGGATTAGAAAAGACTGTTTAAAAGACTAAGAGCTTGATATAGACAAGACCTAAACAGTCTAAAAGTAGGAGATACTTTATACCCCTGCAGTTTTCAGAGAATTTAAACGATACCCTCATAAGATGGAGGGGTTTTGGTTTTTACTGCTTTCCACAGTGTTATTTAGTAAGAGACAATTTTATGTCCAGAGATTTCAAGACCTGTTTGGAATTCTACCTGCAATCCAATTCAGGACAACTATGAACTGTTAGGTTGACTCAAACACAGCTTCTCTTTTCAAAGAGAGGGAATAAAATAAAGCAGAGGTCCTAGATGAGTTCATCTCATTCTGACCAGTTTCAAATGAGTTAAACTCACGTCATTGTACCTTCTCAAAATCTCAGCCAACCATTTGAAAAGGTTACACACCTTATGAAGTGCAGTGCAAACAGGAAATACTTAAACAAAATAGCTAAGTAAAAATGTAGTCTAGCATTCCATGGGTTTCTAATCTGATTCTGAGTATCTGTTCAGCACCTAGACATCTCCCTTCTTGTATGGACAACTAACTACCAACAATCTGGGACATTACTGAAACACATCCCAGAGTTTAGCTATCTCCAGAAGTACAAGAGGGAGGGAACTAAGGATATCCTATAATGCAATACACAATGTGCACAGGCTAAGGCTCTGAGATTACATATGTAAACAAACTCAATTACAGTTATGTACTTTAGAGGTTGCTGGCTCACAGCCTTTAACTACAGGTCTTGGAAGCTAAGTCCAATATGTACCTCCAGACAGGAAGGAGTTGGACTTCATGTGCGGATGCATTCCACTTTCCTGAAAGTACATCAACAAACCCTGCACAGAAAGGAAGGCCTGGAATTTTTATAGGTGAGAGGACAATACTAAAGCCACTGAACGTATGTTCCAAAAAACCAGATCTCTCTGAAATCGTGGAGCTGAGAACTAAAAGAAAAATCTCATATCCTCTGGGCTTTGGGATACTTTTCTTGGGAGAAAGAACAGTGACTCAGAGAAACACAGGTTTGCACAATATGGACAAGGCTTCTCCACAAGGCTACATACATTGCTAAGGTCTGGGGCATGTGGGCTGGAAGGGCTGACAGGAACAGAGTCCCCAGCTGCTGAGGGCATGTACATCACTGGTGCTGTCTGGGTGGGGCTGGACACGGCCGAGGATTGCTGTAAATCTTCACTGAGCGCGGGCTCTGCGGGAGACAAAGCACAGGGAACACCACTCAAAGCTGGGCAATTGCCATGGAGCATGAGACATTTAGGAACAAGAATACCCAGATATTCCTGAGAGAAAAAATACTCCACAAGCACCTGCTTATAAATATAGAAGTAAGGAGAAACCTTATTGGCTTATTTGCTTATCTAATATTCCTCACGTTTTCACTGTCATCCACATACACACTGTGCTGCTCTTTAGCTCATTAATGCTGCTCCAAAATTATCTTCCCTGGATGAATTGTGTGTTATTCATTCAGCTCTCTTGAACTAAGCAGAGTTTCTTTCTTTGCTTGGCACAAAGTTGATAGGTGCATTATAATTAGCTGCGCGAGTTAAAGTTTCCATCTGTGCTCAGTACAAACCCTTACCAAAAAAGTGGCACTGGTTTGGAAGGTAGAGATGCTGTAGATCCGTAGGATTTATAACTAACACTCAGCATCTTCACAAAAACTATAGAACTGACACTACATCTGTATTTCAATATCCTCAAAATGCTGGTTTCTTGCTATTAATCAGTAAAACTTAGGTTAAGAGTAGATATAATAAATGGACTCCTGTTATTTTAACTGAATTAGGCCCTCAGTGTTCACCTTGCTAAGGAAGGACTAAAAGATACAAATCCGTAAGACAGCACAAGAAATAACCATGTTGGAATGGTGCAAGTGCCACGGAACATTACTCTAAGTAACATAATATCAAGTGTAGTAATCCTACTAGGGATAAGGGATCCCTAATCAAAAATACTACATTATACCCAAGGAAGTTTGCTAAACACTGTTCCTTTATCACGATTTAATTTCCGAAAGCTTGCTGGATCCCACTGTGTAGTTGCACTGCTGTGTTTTGGGCCATTACAGCCCACAGCTCCAGCTATAATTACTGCTTGTCAACACAGCTTCCTATAAAAGGAACTGCATAACCTGTAGGGAATTTACTCTCCCCATTCCTTGTCAAAGGCAGCAATTACTAATTCCCTCATTTACAAAGGATAATCAAATAACGAAGAGATTTTCTCAAGGCTATGTAGTGAGTCAGTATCAGAACAAATCTAGTGAGTAACCTGCTCTAATTGTTGCAAATTCAGCAGTGAGATTGCAGTGCTGCAACTGAGGAGGTGCCCTAGGATAGGAACTAACCAAAACTTATGAATGTTAGGACCACCTGCATGTAGAACTTCCACAACCAAAACTGCATCACTAGTTTATAGTTGATTAAAGTGAGGATTGAAATAATGCCCTATAAGTCAGGGAGCTATTGAGAAAAGAGGATTTGAGATAAAGCAGTTAAAAAAAAGCTGCATATTTTTCTTCTCCAACCTGACTTAAAGACTTAAACTCTAAGTATAACTTCAAAAAGAGTAAAATATCTTTTTTTTAATGGATCAATAAATTATGTATAATAAGCAATTTTATCTTCAGCTTTTTAAGATACAACACTTTGCAATTTAGCTACAGTTCATCCATGTACAGAAGAGAAGCAGCTTTCTCCACTTCCATCCTCCTGAACTGACACACAGAGAACTGAGCAGGTGAGAGGGAACAGAGGGAGCTCCTTCATGAGACAGTGCAATGAGAGCTAAAGGCTGAGTCCTACAGACCACCTACTGCCTCCAGCTCTGCCAACACCTCCCACACCAGCACAGTTTTATAGAAATCAAAGTTAACCCCTCACAGAAGCTCTAGTTTTGCAGCTCTGCATTTAAACTCTCTTGGTCAGAAGCTTTCCATAGCTCAAATATCCAGGAAAGATGAGAGAAGTAGTGCACGTACGTTCTACGTGTGCAAAGGCACAGAAGGGTCCTCGGGGACAGCTGCCAGACTGCTGCATATCGTTGCATTTGGTGGATTTGTAGATCTAAGGATGGGAAAAAAAACAAAAAAACCCCACACCAAACAGAAGTGAACAGAAAATAACAGTGACCACTAGGTGCAGAAGTACTACGAAGAAATTCGACAGCAAGGTAGGGACACAGATAAGAGGTGCAAAGGCCAGCAGAGTTCAGGGTGACCGTTTCAGTGCTTTGCTTCAAAGAAAGGAAAACCCACTATAGTTCTGGAAACACCAAAATATACCCATGACAGCTAGAGCTCACCCAGACACCAACCCACCACACACCAGCTCACCCAAAGGTCACCATCTGCCATGAAGTCCCTCAGTCTCACTGGAAGCTCCATGGACATTACAAATGGTAAAAGGTAGGAAACAGCTGACAGATGACAGCACAGAAAGTTGCAGCCACATGTTTGCAAGGAAAATAACAAACCATTGACAAGGACTGTAGCAAATGGATTATTCCCTTTCCCCCCAGTTTGACAGGCGGTGACAATGGTTACTGTGCAGATACGGGCCCCACAAAGCTTTTCAACACTGTAACATGAAGCAGACTACGAAAAGGTCTTAATTACACTTTTTGTAAGGATATTGGAATGCTCTGGGCATGCTCACAGCTAAGAGCTTGGTGGTCTGTAGTGCTATCAACATGAACCACAAACACTTAATTAAGGAAACAGATGCTGTTTACTCACATGCAGACCCACATCGTGCTTTCCAAAGGACCCCCACATGTGAGATTGCTCCTACACTTGAGTTTTCCCCCACTTTTCTTACATCCTCCCATACAGTCTATTCTGTCAAGCAGCTGAATTGCAGCTTACTCCGAACATGCAGCTTCTCTGTATCCCAGGACCACACTACAAGCAGCCCACATCCTCTCCCACCCGGCACAGTAATTTACTTTGTAAGACTGGAATGCTTTTGCTTTTCTAAATGGAGTGAGTAGGTTACTGTACCTCTGGATGGAACTGCTGTTCTGTGCGAGTGTGGCAGTACTGGCAGGAGTCTCCATTTTCACACTTACTGGGATCTCCCCACTCGTCCCCGTGTTTCACACTGGGACACGGTGAAGATCTGTGGAGATGAGGCAGCAGGAGAATGCATCAGACTCACAGATGTGCTCTGAGCTTTGATTACTTTGAGCAGGGTGGAGGAGGTGATTCTCCCCCTCTGACCCACTCCTGGAGGACTGCATCCAGCTCCGGGTCCACCAATACCAGAAGGACGTGGACCTGCTGGAGCAAGTCCAGAGAAGGCCAAAAAGGTGCTCTGAGGGCCCCTCTACTCTGGAGCCAGGCTGGGAGCACTGGGGGTGTTCAGCCTGTAGAAGACAAGGCTCCGGGGAGACCTTAAAGCCTCTTCCAGTGCCTAAAGGGGCTCCAAGAGAGCTGGAGAGGGACTTTGGACAAGGGCCTGGAGTGCCAGGACAAGGGGGAATGGCTTTATATGGAAAGAGAATAGGTTTAGATTAAATACAAGGGAGAAATTCTTCCCTGCGAGGGTGGCAAGGCCCTGGCACAGGTTGCCCAGAGAAGCTGTGGCTGCTCCATCCTTGGAATTGTTCAAAGCCAGGCTGGATGGGGCTTAGAACAACCTGGTCTAGTGGAAGGTGTCCCTGCCCGTGGCAGGGGGGGGGACAAGATGAACTTTAAGATCCCTTCCAACCCAACCCATTCCATGATGTTACAACTCCTCAGTCAGGGGCAGGTCTGGCTGCCCACCCTCAGCTGTACAATCCGCTTGGCTGCTGCTTCCCCAGCCCCCACCCAGCTGCTATTGCATCTTCTCCGCCTTCTTCCAGTTTCCCAATGAAAAAAACATGGCTTAATTCTCCATCTGAAACCAAATACAACTTGAACCAGCATAACAATATTAGCAGCTGATGTGATTAGTGTCAGAGACGCTGGGTCTGGTTTCTGTTTTGGAACTGCACCTTCATAGAAAGCTAAGAAGTTAATTGGCTAATCCTAAAACACATAATACCCTTACAGCAGTATGTTTCCAGGTTTATAGTGTGGCCATGTGGAAAAGAGGCTGAGTCAGGTCACTGGGGAAACGGCAAGTCCATTTTCTTTCTCCCAGCCAGGAACAATTCCTTTTCTCAGATCTGAATTTTTGCTGTGACCTACTTCCCCTGCTCTTTATGCTCTTAACCATTCCCTCAAACAACAGCAGAGGGAAGCAGATAGCAGCACCAGCACAGCCACATCAGCTGGGGTGGGGAAAACACAGGAATGAGTGGAGAGCGGCAGAGAAGCTTTCACCTCTTCCCTTCCCAAAGGGCCCAGGGAGGGGCAAAAAGCACACAGCTGCTGCCTGAAGACTGCCCTAGTAGTTCTATTTCTCCTTAAAGTGTTGAGATTAACATTCCTTTGACTGCTGTCTAATTTTTTTAAATACAGAATTTCAGTGCCAATTCAAGAATTTCTGTGAATGTTGGGGGTGGGGAAAAGAAACGAGAACATCCCTGGTATTCTCTTTCCTGGCTTTCTGGTCTGCTCCTACGTTTTTCAAAAAGGAACTAAGGAAAAGCCCCACTGAGACCACAACAAAAGCTCTGTTGTGTTGGAGGAAATGAGGGCCTATAATTTGGATGAAATGCGTTCAGGGAGACACAGCACGCTGAAAAATCCAGCGACAGCTGAGTGACAGAACACCCTGGTGCCTCAAAAGCAGAGCCTTTAGCAGCTGGTTAGGAATGCATGTCCAGCTACAGCCCCTCATGATCCCCATCAGCAGGCATACACAACAAGCAGCCTGATGATTCTGAATCCTTTACCACGAAAACACTGTTGTGTGAGTTTATTTCTAGATGGGGATTAAAACTTTCTTTTGTTTTCTCTTCCCTGCACTGCTTTCTAAAGCAGAGGTTTATGTGGTAAGGGAAAGCCAGACACAGGTTCCCTTTTCTATAAAATCAGAGTTGTAACACAATTCAACAATTCATTTACTAGAGTACTGGTTACTGTATACAGGAAAACTCCTTAGTTTAGTTTGTTCTCTTTCTGCTAGGAAGAAATAACAGTCCATCACATCTCTCAGCACTCAACTTGGAAATACACTAAAACCAGCTATCTAGTGGTCAAAATCCTGCCTCCTTCACCCCAGATTTCCAATACACTGCCCTGCTCACCTGGGAAGTACAATAACCAGGACCACAATACCTGTATTTGTGTTTTCTTGGACTTCTTCTTCTGTCTTTGCTATTGTGGTAGTAGGGACAGGCATAACCCTGGCGACAGAGCCGGGGGGGCTTCTTACACTGCTCTGTCTTGTAATTTCCCAATACGTACGTTGTATCTGCAAAAAACCCCCAACGAGTCAAGAGAGATGACCACAATCCATATTTACTACAGAGAAGTTTTGGACAGGAGCAGGCACTCCACAGAAACCATACTGTCCCAGCCCCACAGACCCTCAGTGACACTCACCTTGCCACCTGGGCTCCTCACTGAGTATTTTCTCTATCATGGCATGGCTGGCAGCAACCGCAGACTGACCCTCGATGCCTCCTTCAGATGTTGTCTGACCATTCTGTAAAGCCTCCATCGCCTGAAGCTCTCTACAGGGACAGAGTTAAATGAACAAACAGACTGAGCAGAGGAAGAGTCAGATAAATGGGTATAAAAACTGACATACTGGAGCTTTTGCTAAGTGGGTGCATTTCAGCCACGCATGTTTTGTCAGAACATCTTTAGCTGAACAGCAACTGCAATAAAAAAAGTCTTCATTCCCTGGGAATTTCAGATGCACTGTTTTGACCCTCTCCATCAGATTCCAAAGTGTGATTCCTTCCCCCATTTTGAGAATCCTCCCTGGAGGTTTCTTACATTTGCCTTATTAGGAAGGGATATCTCGCCATTGCTTCATTTCAGTCTGAAGCAGTACTGTCTTTCAGTCATCTCACTTTTCACTTGGGTACAGAAATTACCTTTTCCATCCTCTCCTTTTTCATTTGGGTACAGAAATTACCCTTTTCCTAGGAGCCCCAGGCTCTACTAACCTGATGTCGTACACGGGCGAGCGCAGGTCGTGGGGCCCGTGAGCAAAGGCGCAGTGGACTCCATTCTTGGTGCAGTTTCCCTTGGAGTCTGTCTCATGGATGCAGATTCCAGTTTTGTAGTAGCGCAAGTGATACCTCCTCTCTGTGTCTCCAGTAGTTCTATGCAAGAAGGGACACCTGAGGAAGGAAGGAGGGGAGGAACAGACAAGGTTTAGTCACACAGGTGAGGGATTCAACTACCAGAAGCCACTTTGCTGAGAGAAGATGCTGCAGTTGACACCACCTTCACTAACTCTCCCCCTTCTCTTATGCTGTGCCTTCCAACACTTCAGAGAACCCCCAAACCTGTCACTACAAGGGATGTAAGAGTTACGCTCCCTAAAGGAAAACTGGATTACTAAATCCAGCAGCACCCTATTATTCCGGACAAGTGGCTGCTAGGGATCTGGAAAAGAGCAGGAACATGGGACAAGGAAGGAGAATTACAAAACTACCATTTTAACTTGTGGTTTTTTTCCCCTCTTAGGCAGAAAAACAATCTACACTGAGAAATAAAACAGAAATATAACAAGATGGAATGGGCAAAGTTCAGATATTGCAGCATCAAGCTAAAAATACAAATGAGCAAAGATTCCTAGATGACAACGGCTTTCATTCACTGAGTTTGAGCCAGGTATCAACCAGTGATCCTGGTTGAAGCCAAAGAAGAAGCCCACAAACATCCCATTTCCAGTTCCTTCCAGATCTCTTCTCACAAGGAAGAAAGTATTGAAACTGAAGCCTCAGGCCTGAGGGACTATTCCATTCTGCTATAGTCACAAAAACTTTACTTAACTGAGTTGAAAGAAAAACAACCAAAAAAAAAGTTTTGCCAATAAATAGCATTTCTGTATGTTTATACTGGCACCACAAAAGGGAACTGAAATTCCATCTTTTTACAGCATCTCTCTATAAAACTCTCTCCATATTTAACCAGAGTTTGGCTACACTATTTATCCCATATCTGTCATGTGGCTAAAGTTATATTACTGGGTTAACCCCTTAATTGCTGGGGTCTGCCACACGCATAGCAGGAAGATTTGCGGTTTTGCCCCAGTTAACTTACTGCAGTCATGGGGGGAGAACACCCAAAACCCCCAAACTCTTCCTCATGTTGCCTTCTTCTGGGTACCTCTCGGTTCTCTACTGGCTTCTTAAAAGTTCAGAAAAACAAAATAAACTGATATGAGTTAAAAAGCTGGGACAGAAACTCAAGGGGCATACTGGAAGACAAAGTTCCTCCTCTTTCTTCAGTCTGTGAAAAACAAAGTTACCCTGCCAGTGAGCAAGAGCTGAGAGTCAGGGACTCAGAGAACAGAGTGTTTCTGAACTCATTTGTCACCGAGCTGTTTTTCCCACCTCAGCTTTGCTGAAGATGCTCAGGCTCAAGAGGACAGTGAGTTCCCAAGAGCTGAACTCCCATCTAAGTCACCCTCAGTATTGTCTCTGCAGCAGGCTTGGAGCACACGGGCTGCTATTCCAGATTTTACATCTGGTCTCATGTTACGTATGTGACAAAGCTGCTTTACTGCTGACTTGCCTCATCTCTACAAGAACCGGCTGGAATCATCACCTGGCCTGATCCCAAAAGCCTAATGCCTGAAAAGCAGGGTGCAGCCTTTACTCACTCATCTCCTTCCGGGCAGATTCCCGTGGTCTCGTCATACTTGGTGCAGTAAATGTCAGGGCTGTAGTTGAAGGTCCCGTCGCGGCGGCGGATGGACCTGCGCCGGCGCTGGTTGACAAAGTGCCAGTGGAAGCAGGTGTAGGGCCGGTGCTGAGTGCACTTGTGCTGCACGAACAGAGGGCACTGCTCTGTGCGGAACTCCTTCAGGTACCTGCGGGAACCGGGACGTGAGCACCGGGATGCTCGGCAGGGGCAAGATCCAGCCACCCTGCAGAGCCCCAAGCCGCGTCCATCACAGAGATGTCTGCTGTCCTTCCACACCCTCCCTGCTTCCCCTCCCAGGATGGAGGCTGGGAGCTGCTGGTGTTTGTAATGGCAAGATATCCATTTCACACAGGAGTGTAACAAGAGCTGAAATCACTTTCTGTCAGGATCGTTTTGAAGAGGCTTTTTATGAGCTCAGGAAACAGTTTGTGAGAAAACAGAACTCTTAAGCACCTTTCTATCCATTTCTAAATTTGTGACCTCTCTGGGCAAAAAGGGGTTTCCTTCCTATAAGTTCACTTAAAAAAAAGAAATCAACAGAAAAAAACCCAAATAAAATACACTTCTTTGAGCCACATTTAAAGCTTCAAGTTACTGAGAAAGAAAGATTTTTAAAAGACTCTTTCATGCTTTGTCCTCCCAGTTTAGCTCCGCTTTGTCAGTACATGGTAAACTATGAAATAAAAATTAATCAATTTCTCTCTTGCAATTGTATGAATTTAGGGCTCAGTCTTGAAAAGTGGGATAACTATCCTCAAACTCCCACATGTTTATGTTGCTTTAATTTTAATACGTAATTCCCTGAAAGTACATGGCTTCTTTTATCCTGAGAACTAAAGAAGTCACAAGCTTTTATTTGTGACACTAATAACAGTCTCTAAACCCAGATTGTAGAGGATTACAAAATGGTTTAGATCAACATAATGATCTGACTGTGATCTGTGTGTAGGTGCTTACAAGATCCACGCTGCTGAAACCCAAGGGCTGCCCTGTATTTACAGGGAACATCCAAACAGCTCCCGGAGCTCAGACCCGAATCTCACCAGGTTCGGTCTCGGAGACACACCCAGGAAAAAGGCAGAAAACCCAGAGCATTCTTATGTTTGGAGGTCAGTGTAAACAGTGAGGACCAAGATTTGTAGGTCAAAATAAAAATGTGAGTATTCTGCTGGAAGCAACAGGGTGATATAACAGCAGATTTGGACTCATTTTAAACTGCGCATGTACTCTGAGGCAACAAAAAAGGAGTGTAGGAATTTGTCTAACATTCATTCCCATGTCAGACAGTCTTTATCTCCTGTTTCTAAATAAATGGAAAGATGTCTGATGCCCAAAGACGTATTTACAGATAATATCACAGTGCTAGGCTCATTCTGAAAGCAACATCTGTAAATAAAGCCTCCTTTCCTCTTTACCCCGGCTGAGGAGAAAGCCTCAGGAAAATGCACAGATTCAACCGAAGTGGTTTTATTTGTTTGCTATGAAGAGGGAGTATCAGTGGCAAGAGCTTTCCTACATTGGATTTTGCAAGCATGAAAGGATAAAAGCTCTTCTTCTTCTTCAACCTCTAAATACGTGAGATTTGCAGGTTCCACTGCTTGGGATCTGCGAACGCCTGGGGCCGGAAGCCTCCGCAGCCGGCTGTAAGCCCTTCTCTACCCAAGCCCATCTGTCCCCTGCAATCCGGAGCGGCTGGAACAGTATCTGCACTGGGGCCCAAGGCTTAACAGCAGAAAAACCAGAGCCAGCTGCAGAAACAGGTCTGCTTGGCGTAGGTGAGGGCTAACAACATCACTTTGCTCCTTTTCCCAACTCCCGCTCCATTCAAATGGAGATCCCTACTTCAGCCACACCAGCAATTCATCCGGAAACTGAAAAGCTGCAGAAAATTCATCCATTCTTGAACAGCTTTTTAAGTTGTTGGACCAAGTAGTTCTAGAAGGAGGAATTCCACAGAATATTTTATCTTATCAGTGCACTAGGAAGACTTGGAACAAAAGGGACTGTAACAACATTTTGGTTAGAAAGTGAATTAAGTAACCTTAACAACGATGCTGTCCACAGACAATACAATCACCAGCCAGTCGCTTCCACTCACACACCTCCACGTACACCTTAGAGACACGAGGTTTGTGTTACTCCCATTTTACACATGGACAAACTGCAATGCAGCTGGCTACGAGCCCCAGCGGGTATCACACAGCAACTGGAATCCCAGACAGAAACCAAGAGCATTTTAACTCCTCCATCCTCACCCAGTGCTGGGCATAAGTTCAAGAACAGCATCCTGAACCTCCTCAACGGTCTGGAAAATACGGGGAGATACCAGACTTACACAACCTGGGTATCGAGTCCAGCACTCCAGACTTGCGATAGGCCCAAATGAAACACTTAAAAACCCTAGAATTTAACAACTCCACAATCAGCTGAGCTGAAGCTGCTTCCCTTTAGCAGGGAAGTTTAAAAATGCACACACTGACTAGGGATTTCGGTCTCTAGTGTCTCAATTGTTGCTGAAGAGTATTTGAAAATTAATTGCATTTCATGATTGGTTAAACTCCCCGGAGAAACATTTATTACAATGTAAACGAGAGATAATTACATAAGTAAATGGTTCACCTGAAAAGTGTTTAACACCTAACTTGCTTCATCAGAAAGTCATCCTTTAATGCTCCCTATTAAATAAATGATGTCTTACTCTTAATTTCAAAGCAAGTCCTGCAAACCGGTACCAGTGAGCTCCACAGACATTAAGCGTGCACAATCACCTCTGCAACAGACCCAGCTGAGGAAAGGAGAGTTGTCACATTAACTCGCTCATTTCAGGCCTTTCAATCACTGCTTTGGGTTTTCCTTTTTTTCCAAGCCACTACAATGTTTTAAATCACCCTCCTCCACAATAGCCTGAATGGTAAATTGCCTTACAACCCTTTATTTTCTTGATCCTTGAAGTGAGTTTTCACTCCTCTGGGAGAACACGGACCACTCAACCAGCCACTTTCTATTAAAATATATAAAAGGCATGTAAACCACGTGTGTTTTGGGAACACAGAGAGGATACAGAGCCTGCACCACCGCAATGTGATGTCTCACAAAGCAGAAAGCCATTAATATTTCAGGAGCCTCTTTGCAAAGGCACTAAACAAAACGCAGAGAACGCTGTCATGACAGATCCTTCTGGTGTCAGTGGTCTCCGTAAGTTTTTTTTCCCAGAACAGCTGAAAAAAGGAATTTTGGAATGACCCTCGAAGCTGAAAACATGTTGATAACTGGTACACATTTCACAGCATGTCAGCCAAATGCTGTGTCTGTACAGGAAGAGGAAATCCAGCAACGATAACTTGCATTTCTCAACTCCTCTCAGGAAACTCTACAGCCCTTGCATGAGGGGCAGAAAAATTACTACCCCTATTTCATACTGGAGCTACTTCCATATTTATTTTGTAAAAAAAAAAAGTAAGTATATGTTGTGTTTTCACACCCATGTAATTTTTAAAAAGTCAAAAGCACATAGCACTGTCTTCTGATACAACATTAACATCAGCAGCAACACCCAGATTCCTGGAGGAAATGTTATCATTTATGAGCCCTAGTAAACAAAGATGAATACAATTCTAAACAAATAGGACAAGACTGGCCAGAACATGGCAGATCAAAGTCCAGAGGCTGAGCTGAACTTGCTGTCAAACAGGATGGACACTACTGGAAATGGAAGTTTTTTCCCCTAGGAAGACAAGAGGAGAGGTTCTTGGAGTAGTTTTAGGAACTCCCAGAGACTAACAGGAGCAGCAAAGCATTAGAAAAACCCCAATGCTACTTTGCTGCAATTCCACTTCCTCTGCAATGAGGGAAGGGGCGGTGATTATTCTGCAATAATTTACACTAGTGGGGAGCTGCTCACTGTCTTTTAATTGCCAGTAGCAGCTCGACTCTCCAGGGCAGGGCAGCAAGTGTTGACCTCTGTAGCTTGGAATTGCAGGAGTTCCCCCTCTGTCCTGGAGGAATGGAACAGGAACCTGCTCTGGGAGCTGCATAGAAAAAGATGAGTGGAGTGGGGGAAGAAGAAAAAAATTCAAACCTAGAAACAAGAAGGAAAAAAAGCAAGCAAAGAGAGAACCCAAGAAGAAATTCTAACCCAGAAGTTTCATTTTTATTCTCCACAATTGCAGCCGTGTCCTGGTTCCCCCCTTGCCTGCTGGTGCAGAGATCTCTCATTTTTCTGCAGCTTTTCTGGTTCACACCGGTGTGCTCAAGCAGCTTGGTACGAGGGAATTCCTGCATCCATCCTGCTTCCAGGGCTGCAGCTTCCTGTCAAACTTGACCCAAGTCACACATGCAGTGGAGTGAGCTCAATTCAGGAAAATGTGCTGGTAAGGCACAGCTGAGCACCAAATTCCTCATAAAAGCCTTAACCCAAAGCTCCCAGCAATCACTGGAAGATGCACACTGATGCCAAGACAGTCTCGGCTTTGTAACAGAGGGTTCAGGAAGACTGGGGAGAGAAACAATACCAAGGAGCAAGGAAATGAAAAGATTAAAACCAACTACTCCAAAATCTTGTGGCTTCTGTGATGCAAAGCCAGGCTCTGCTTTGCTTCCAACATCCCCTGCACTGTTTGAAACCTTTACACAGGTCCCAAGATGAGCTCCTCTCCTTTGCAGCCCTTCTTGCTCTTCCAGATCAACCCTCCTTTGTGCCAAAATTCCTCTCAGGCCCAAAGAGAGGCTCACAAACAGGACCTAAACCTTCTGCAAGAGAATGACACCAGGGAGAAAACCATTAGATAATTGTCTGGCTAATCCAAACGAGGACACGGTCTGCAAATGTAGGGCAGTAGTGAGATCTAACACCACCACCATCTACATTCCATGCACGGGTGGGGGTGTGTTTACACCCCTGAAACTGTGCTGTGGCACCTCAGGAAAGGCCTGTGCTGAGAGGTTGTAGCAGCACTGCTTGTCTGGTGTCACACCAGTGTAAACCATGAGCAGCTTTTACACCAGATGCTCACTCAGGGCACAGCCACTGTCACTGGGGCTCCATCCCCGCAGCTGCTCCCAGGTCACAACAAACTGACCCAGAGAGGACAGCCCAGGCCTGGGTCACTTCTGTGAAGTCCAGCCTGGTGTGGGCACTTCACTTTATTATTAGCATTACTATTAGAAATTACTAGCTCAGGGCTGTATAGAGATTCTCAGCCACTGTACAAAAGAGCCCACAGAGGCAAATCTAACAACAAATCTACAAATTAATTTTTAGGCTGTGTGTTTTGTCTTGGGTTTTGGTTCGGGGTTTTTTTTCTGTTTTGCTCTGGTTTTTTCTTCAAACCAAGTCTTACGTTCCTGATAAGATTTCAGATATCAGGAAGAAAATGCTCTTCTGCCACTACCATTTATTTCAGTCATGTCTGCCTTCTCTCAAAGTATCACACTGGCAAAAATACCATTTCACTGGCACAAAAGTCCATGGGAAAGCTGGGGACATTTGTTGGCATTTTTATATCAATCATGTCCTGCTGTTTCAGACAGGACTGCAAGGACCTCTCTGTAAAGGCTCAGGTGGTCCCAGTTCACATCCTTCCTGAAAAATGCAGTCTGACTGAGAGGTCACTGCTCTCAGCTGCTCATCAGCTTTCCTTCCCTGGAAGCTCTGAGTGGCACTGATCTGTCCAGACAGCAGGATGGAGAAAGTTTTCCTAATTCAGGAAAGAAAAAAGAAAAAATCTATATTCTATATATATCTCTATACATATATATATATATATAACCCACCAGCTTCACTTAAAAATTTAAATTAGTGGTTTGAGCTAACACAGATAGAATTATCTGAAGCAAACCAGGGTGTGCTTATCCAACAGACTGTCTGCTCAGTAGACAGCATTGCAAAACCCAGGAGAAAATATCTAACTCTAGATATTGATATTTCTAATTCAATAATGTTTATCTTTTGGAAATATTTTCAAAACTGCTACTTTCTTCTTAAGCTCAAAGAGCCACCCCAACACAAGAGGAAAAGAGCTGTCCATATTAAATCAGCTCTCTAAATTCATTTCACCCTCATAAAATTTTATTGCAAAAGATTATATCAGACATACTTTAAGTAAGAAACCCATGACTCAATTATTTTCTTTTACTGAACTGTGGTATTCCAATTGAAATGAGTCAGTGGTGCATGACAGAATCTACTTATTCCAACAGGATACTCAATAAAAATCCTACTAATGCACCTTTCATTTAACATATTACTGATAGAGAAAACCCATGATATGCAGCTCTGACATTGCTCAGGAGTTTTTGCTCTTGGGCCAAAGGAGGTGTTTCGAATTAGTGAGGAAAAGTCAGAGTTAAAGAATAGGATTGTTCCAAAATAATTCAGAGAGTTTGATTCCAGCACTCACACAATGTCTTAGAAAATGCTGGCATATCAATGAAAAGCTTCCTGACAGGGAGCAGAACCCTCAACTCCCAAGATTTCTTGGAATTTGGAGGGAAGATGTGAAATAATGTGACTTCATGGGAGTTGTAGTTCCTTGTTCCTAGAGGTGGCAGAAGTCGAGCAAATCCCTGAACCAGCAGCTGCAGACCACCAGCAGCCTGGTTTACAACTCTGCAATGCTTAGTGTCCTTCTAAGTAAGAGCAGAAGTTAAGACAAATCTGTTTCAATAAATATTTTTTACTGATTGGCAGATGTAATTTAATATCGAAACAGAGCCTCACATGAATCACTGTTGGTTATGAAACAATAACAAACACTTTTAGCACCAATCCTGAAAGTTTTAATCATAATTTTGGGAAAAATTCTGATCAAGTTCTACCAGAAATCTGTGTCAGGCCATGGTTTGAGTTGAAAGGGACCTTAAAGATCATCTATTTCCAGCCTCTTGCAGGGATGCTCACCCACTAGATGAAGTCTATCAGCTACTGTGGCTCACCAGTATTGGATATTTCCCCTTTTTCCACATTTAATGGTATTTAGAAAAATAACCTCAAAGACCTGACCAAGCCCTCACACTTCACACACCAAGATTTTCCACACACCATGCACTACTTGGCACAAAAAGCAAACATCTCTCTCAGGACATCTCCACAACCATCAGTCCATCTGCCTTTCCATACCCTCAGCAGCCAGGTACAGTTCTGTAAACCTTGAAAAGATTAGACAGCATTTAAATCTCAAAGAAAAATATATGGATCACTTTATAAAAACAAAGGGCTGACCGTGAATGTGGGGAAGGAGAAAAGGATGAGGAAAAAGTTTCAGTAAGCTCACATCTGTCAAGAAGATAGACTTCACATGCCTCAGTGTTTTCTTTATCACCTAAATAAATTGAACCATCAACTGGAAAAAGGTCACACAGCAGACAGCAGGGTGTGATTTTAAAGCTGTTATATTTCCCCTCCTCCATTAGAGCTTGACAATAATGTCAGCCTAAGGGCAAATAAAGAAAGTGAAAGTTGGAGAGTCTTATTACAGATGCATGGAGTTGGGTTTGTTTGGTTGTGGAGGTTTTTTGTTTTAAGACTTCATATAAGTCACTGTGTACCTCAGTGGTCAAAATGACAACTGCTTACATCCATAACCCATGGCTCCCCCAGTTTTTGTTGTAGAAATAGGTAGGCAGCACTCAAGTCTTCCTTTTTCTAGGCATCTGAATGACTTAGCAAGCAAAGTTGAGCTGGATGCTTCCAAATAAATGGAAATGCAGAGTGTGTACTGCAGAAGGTAAAATACAAACTGCCAGATTACAGAAAACTGGGGATAACACACCAAAATGCACAACAGTCATATTCAAAAGTAACCTGATCCCTACTGCAGCTCCATTTCTGGATTTCAAAGGAGATCACGGCTGGACAAGAACACAGCGAATTCATTTCAGCCACGACGAATGAATTATGTACTACCGATACTTCACAGATAACTGAGTGACTGCAAAAGTTCAGGCTAAAAATAACATGTGTTGGCAACTATCAGAAACAATCAGGACGTTTTTCAATTAAAAGGAAAAAGGCAAACAGTTGTGCCTTGTCTACACTGAAAAACTAAGGGAAAACAGAGAAGCACTACTGTGTAGTGCCAGCCCATCATGGGAAGGCAGATTTGCACCAGCTTCAGGCAAAACATTGTTCGGTTTCCAGAGATATAGCAAAAATGGCTTTGTTTGGAGAGAAATGCCATGCTGCAGCTAAGAAGCTCACCAACACTGTCCCGATGAGGAACAAAAATCAAGGCTTTCAACCAGGAGTTAACTCAATAAAATGCACATTTCTCACATTTGTGAGCAGCCAAGACATGAGCTCCACAAATCACAACTGCGTTCCTGTCTGTGGGTGTCAAGGAAGAGGTGCTCACTCAAACTTCCTGGGAGCTGTGCATCCCTCTGCTTGGCACCCCTCGAGCTGTGTCACTCAAAACCTGACAAATAAAGCAATGTGAGTCATTTTTCGGCAGCGTGCGGTCGTTAAAAAGCAGGCACTTGTTGCATCAGCAGACCATGAAATGTATATAACCAAGTCATACCAATAAAATCCGTATCAAACACAAGTGTTTGTTTACACAGAGCTTTCACCTTTTTAACTAAAACAACCCAAGCACTGGCAAAGGCAAACACTTAATGGCACTACATTTCAGAGGCATTTCCTTAAAAGCCATTCACCAAGATCCAGAATTCTGCATAAAGCCTTGAGCTTACATTTACATTTCCTTGAGTTATTTCTCCTTTTTTTCCCAAATTACTTGGCCATGAATATGTACTAGACATGACCTCAAAATTAACTCAGTATTTAGGCAGTTCATGCAATGTTTTAAACACACAGCCCATTTTTCCAAGTTTAAATGACATATTTGCAATTTGACACTGTTAGTTTATGCAAACTGTGCCTAAAGCGCATTTCCCTGTTTCCAAACATGGATCACCCGAATTGAGGCAACCCTCATCCCTCTCTGGGTTGGTTTTTGCTCCACAAACTGTTTAGTTGTCATTAATCCTTCCCTACGGCACCTGTGTAAGTGCTGAGTCTATGAAAACAGGATCATATGGAAATAATTATTTTTCAGTAACTTGGGTTGAGCCTGTTGCAGGGAAAACACTGAAGCTCACTGAATCCAGACAGCTGCACACTGCTGAAGGTCTGTACCTGCTTTAGCTGTCAGCACAATATATCAACGTACGCTTAAATACGAGCAGTTAAATATTTTACTGCTAATTACTTCACAAAAACATCCATCCCCAGACTTATCTATTATGGTCATTTATTCAGCTTATAGCCAGATAAATTTTCCCTCTTATATTAACTCATATACTAACTTATATTATCCCATCTCTTATGGATGGGACAGATGATGCCTCTTTATCCCAGTTGTTAGTGTTTGCAGCCTCAGAAAGGTAGAGGGAAGGAGGGTTAACACCCACCAGGTTTGGTACAACAAATTAAAGTCTGAATAACACCTTGATGTCCTGTGCTGTAAAAAGTAAAGTTCCAGTTTCCAGTAAAGATTTTTTTTCATGCTGTACTTCTCTCACCACCAATTCAAGCACTAACAAAGCCTACCCAGGGCTTACAGTTGTAGAAACACCAGGGAAGGCTGGGAACAGGGCTGGGCTGTTTGAAAACTTGTGTTACTCACTCTGCTAGTTCCCTAAAACAAAACATCCCACATGCAAGAATTCATAATGGCCAATTCAGAAAAATATTATTTCCATACAAGCCATTCCACAGCTCAGGCTTTCAGCTGCAGATTGTTAGCATGCAAATGTTGAGCATTTTTAGTCAGCTAAGCCTCAACATCGTGTCTCAAAAGAGGTGCTCTGGAAACAGAGCACAGTAGCGTTCCCTCTCCTGGTCACGCCAAGACCCTCACGATTTAACATACAGCTCATAGATCAACTGCAGCCCCACACTCACAACAGCTTTAAGACAGAACATGAGCTGTTTGAAGGGCTGTATTTACACAGGGTCAAAACCAGACAACCGAAGCTCCCCACGACATGACAACTCTATAGTGCTCTCACCCAGCCCATCTACATTGGAAATGAAACAGCATCTGCTTCTTCTCAGGTTAAACACCAACCAGATTTGCAGCAGCCTCTCTGGAAAGGCTTTCATTTGTGAACAGACATTTTCTGCTGTGAGTTTAAAACAAAACACGTTGATTATCTAACAAGCATGAACCTGCATCCATAACGCATGTGCCAGCACAAAGATAAAAGCCAACCCTTACTGGTTGATTTGGAAGAATCAATGTCAACCATTCAACCGATTTTCTTTTCCACTCAGCACTCAAATCAGACTTCATCTGTGCCTGCTGTGGCCCAGTGGACTCTTTCAACACTCCACAAGGCAGAGACACCTCTGAATAAAAGTCCTGCATACTGTAGGGTCCAAAGAAGCACCACTGCACGTCGACATCAGCTCTCCTCCACGGGGAAAGCAGGCAAACCCCAGGCTATGCCACAGCTTCTCACTTCCCCCTTCCCACTTTGACTAATCAATACATGGATAAATCTGGTGGCACTCTCATGATATTTTAAATGTGCAAACAATTTTTTTTGTTGTTGCTGTAAAGCTGCACAGTTGTCCTCAGGCATCTGCTGTTTGCATTTCTGCTATGACAGTAACAGTCAAGTGCCATCAATGAAAACTCACAGTCTATTGAAAACTTAGAGGAGAAAAAAAATCACCTCTGAGCACACTGGGTGCGGACTGACAGCTTCTTTTTGAGCTGTGGTGACACGCTGAAGACAAAGGATAACAAGTAATAATGACTTTAATTCATTTTTTTGCAGACATTTGTATAATCACAGAATGGCCTGAGTTAGAAAAGACCTTAGAAATCAGCCAGTGCCAACTCCCAAGTTCTAGTTTCAAGTTAATCCAGAACACTTTAAAAAAACTAATTCCCTTTCCATATGACAATGACTGCATATTAATCAAAACAAATTCTAGGCATACAACAATAAAAAGCCATCCCACCTTAATTTCTTAGCTGCACTTAACAGTGACATCAGTCTAAGGAAGGCAGTATATGCTCTGCTGAAATAGATTTGCCATTTTGACCAACAGCTAAGTTAGAGATCGTATGAGATTTTTCTTGTCTGACCACAAATTCAGTGCAAGTTTCTTTTCTACCGCAGTTCTGACAACTTAACTCAATTAAATGTCTCTGACTTCTAACAACAGATAAGAATCAGGCCAGTAATGAGCATTTCAGTGATTTGGCTCTTTTATTGCCATCACTGCACTTTAGCACTTAAAACTGCTTAAAATATTTCTTTCAAATAAAACTTAGAACTTTCCTTGTTGTAACAATCACCTCCTAAACCTGAATGAACACTACAGCAGGGTCTGTGAGTCAGAAGCCAGCCACCACTAGAGCCAAGGAGAGGAGGAATTGTTGGTATTCATTTCAAGGGAACATTCATTCCAACTGATATTTCAAATGTCAAGCTGGTATTAACTGCATCAAGCACTGATCAAAATACACAAGACAAGAGATTGCTGTGAAAACCATCACAAGCATCTAAACTGGCTGTCATCACTAGGAGGAGTTCGGAAAGGTACAAGCCTTTAGCATCTCCCTGTGCACCCTTCTGCTGAGGCTCTGTATTTTTGATGCCCTGATATAAAAGACAAATTCTCTCTCAATAAATTAGAGGGGAAAAAAGGTAGCTAGGAAATAGCACTTGCTCCACAGCCTAGTGACACGTGACCACCCATTAATTTAGGACACTGGGGGAGAATTGCTAGCTGGCTCTGTGCACACACAGCTTTCAGCACCAGCTCTGTACCTGATTTGCAAGTGATGTGCTGAACATTACAGGAAGTTTGTAGAGTACATAAATTCTTTATAAGATAGAAACTGCTGTGATTTACTCCCTCTTATATTTCACAATTTCACCAAAATCCAGTTTAAAGAGGAAAATGACACAGTATTAAAAATCAATGACAATTAGACCAAAAAAAAAATCTTAGCTAAACTGACGTAGGTGACCCTTAGGCAAAGGGACCAGGTAACTTCTCACCACCTTTTTCAGCCTATTTCTGCTGCTTTCAAAAAGATTAATAAAGTTTTTAAAAGCAGAAAGTTAATGGAAGGAACAAAACCTCTCCTCAGCATCCTCTGAAAGTGAATGTGGCTCTTCATGTCTGACAGGCAGGTTCCCACAAGCCTCAATACAGCAATTAAAGATATTATTGCCTCTTTATTTTGCTCCTCTCTTGGAAATTAGAGCTCCTTTAACAGGGACCACAGAAGGGCTGTGTCCCTGCCCAGGCTCAGCCGGGTGCATTGACACAGTCCCCAGTGACAGCTCATGCTAATATGTCACACAGTAAGTGTGATTAACTGATGTCCTGACACATTCCCTCCTGCCACGCTGTCACAGGGGCAGGGACATCCAGCAAGCAGCCAGGCAGGGATGCTGGAATGCACTGCGGGAAGATTTTCCCAAGGACACTGGTCAGACCCCTTGGAACTAAAAGGCTGAGAGTTTCAGCTGCTCCTAGAAAGTAAAACCTTATTCTGGAAAAAGAATAGATCTAAAGACAATAAAATGTTAAATTCCAACATAATTTTCCTTAAAATAAAGCCACACGATATAAAAAATACTAGACAATACATAAACTTACAAAATGAGAAAAACTGGTGTAATGGGAAACTCTAAGCTCTGGGGTTCTCAGGATCAGAGAATAAATGGGATTGGAAGGGACCCACAGAATCACCAAGTCCTAGATTTTCTAGAACAATGATTAATTTTGCCTCTCATGTCACAAAAAACTATCCTATGCGCTAATGTAAGCAACATATAACCATCAATACCATACTTTTATTAAATTAAAAATTAAAGAACAATCTTCCACACTGGAACAATTCTGCACCATTGAACCCCTCTCCACTTTCACAGAGTTTTGGATTTTTGGAACACCAAACCTTGCTAGACCAAAACTAATTCTGAAAATGTCACAGCAGTACACGAAGCTTTTCGCACTGCAAAATATTGATATGACACCTCCAGAGCAGTTATCCATATGTGAATTTCCTGTCAGATTGATATCCAGAAGTACTTAAGAAGTGGAAATGCAGCAAGCAAACCACAGGTCCAGCTCCACTTCAACACGAGGGAAAAACTCCTTTTTGCCCCGACACATTTAGGGCACAGATTGGGCACAAACACCCCTTGCCAGCCCCTCTCTCAAGCTGGAGCCTTTCAGCACTTGGCCTTTGAAGAACCATAAAATCTAAAATGTTCTTTTCAGCACATGTGTTCGGTGGTGAGAGCATACTGTGAAGGCAGCTCTTCCTGTTCACACTCCAGCACTTTATATTTCCAACTTCCTGTAACTATTCACACTTCCTAATAACAGCTGGCAGTGGATGTGCATTCAGTGAAGCTCACACAGACTCAAAAAGCAGCAATAATAATAACCAGCTTATACTTCCCTGATAAGATGACATTTGCAGGTAATGATGTAGTAGACCACTGGTAAGCCCCAGGTTTAGAAGTATTGACTCACTCTGTGCTTTCCTAAGGGTATTACCTTACATTGTATATAATACAATAATAATATAATATATTATACATCTTCTGTGCTTTCTCCAAAGGTATTACCAAACCTGAAACCTAAAAATACTGGGTATCTTTTCATTGTTTTTGTTTTCTGGGTTAGTTGGGCTTTTTTTTTCTCTGTTTAGTTTTATGTTTTGTTTTGTCGAGGGTGCTTTTTTTGTTTAAACAACAGGCCTAGTTTCTACTTTTTGTGTAAGTCCATATCAGTTTATTGATCTAAGGGTTATCACCAGTAAAACCAAAGCAGAATTAGGGCAGCAGTTTGTTATTTTAAGAGTCCTGATGGCTTAAAAAGAACACAAAAGGTTTCTAAAAACAATTTCCAAAGCCTCCAGTAGGGTGTAAAGACCACCCAACTCAAGCACATCAAATGTATTATCCAACAGACTGTGCAGGCAAATGTTATGGGCCCTGGAAGAGCAAACAGCAACCCTGAAAAATTGTTAGCTACACATCTGGTTTTTGGTTTTCTTCCCACAGACACTCAGTCTGCACCTTTGAGATCAGACACGTCGTGTTAGCTCTGCCAGCGGTAAGACACCGTCCACTGATAAGGAGATAAGGATTACTCTGCTACTATGAATGCTCTGAGGTGCGTTTTTGAGTACTGTTGGTTTTGAGTAAGAATTCACACATAAGATTTTGAGATAAATAAGACTTTAAATAAGCACACCTATGGTCTTGGTAATTTTACTTCTTCTTCACCCATATTTCCATCGCTGTCCTAATCTGAGTTCCTGTTTATGGCCAAGAAACCACCTGACAAGGCATGATGCAGACACACGAATGTCTTTGATTTCAGTTATAGCCAAAGTATTGCACCAGCTTCACTTTCATCCCCATTTACATTCTCCTTCATATGAGTCCTCTGGTCCTTCCATGCCTAAATGGCACCAGAAAGGTTGCAAGACAAAGCTTGGGTGAGCACAAGCCAGCAGTCACTACATGACAGCCCAGCCAGCCATGTAGATGCAGCTCCAGCACAACTTACAGGGCACTAATCCTTCAGGAATTTCCCACAATTCCTCTCCTTGTGCAAAAGGAAAGACAAAGTTTTTGCCTTTTATGCTGGAAAGGCATAATCACAAAGCTTATCTTGATGCACTGCAGAAGAGGACAGGATGTGCTCCCAGGCATCTCACCCAGAACTCAACTGAGGGTATAGCCAGTCGGGACACGGAATCCTGAAGGTCACTTCCAAGGTTGCTGCTTGTATTTAAGATGGGCACACTCAAGACAAATGTCTTGAGTAGCAATGACTTGGGTTATGCACAACAAATCTGTGTCCCAAAGAGTTTATCACCTAAATCAGAGTATTTTCAACGCCACTTGTAAGCATGTGTACTCTGAATGCACCAGATTGAAGGGACTCTTTGTTTTTTTATTAAATGGGTTAATTTATCTCCACCCAAACGTTTGCTTTCCTGCAGAGTTATTAAACTGTCTGGCTTTCAGGTGAATGCACAGTGAACAAAGGGCTGCTCCACTTTCACTTATCTAAATTCTGCCAGATCAATAAACACCCAAGCAGTGGAAAAAATCTTTACAATTCACAATTAAGGTATCGAGTCTGACTGAAACCAACCACGCTGGCAGCAGCCGAACAGACGAACTGTACCAAAACAAAACTACCCCAGAGCACTCTGTACCTACAGCTCCAGTAACTGAGCACTTGCTTTCAGTTTCTTCCAACTCAAGCTCTACCCACATGTGTAGATAGACATTAAAGGCAGAGGTACTTGCAGAAATAATGTGCTAGACAGAGCTGAGAAACACTGCAAAGCCAATCCTCAGCTGAGGTTTGACAGAGCCTACCCAAACCAAATCCACTTCCCATCCAGCCCCTGCAGAGCACATCGCCCCAAGCTGATCCCAGCCTCCAGGAACCCCAGGAACCAGCCTGTCTCACCCTTTTGTTCCCGGGAATACACTGGTCTCATCCTGCTATGGGAGCTGCAGGACCACAGAAAGCAGCCACATGCAGGAACATCTAATCCAGCAACCTGGGGAGAACAAAACAGCAGCCATGGAGTATTTTGTTACTTACTCGGGTTCTACAAATGGAATACCAGATGCCCAGACAAGGAGCACGCCATCCATAATTAAACAGCAAAGTTTGGCATCTACCAGTGACTTGTCTCCAGGAATATCCAGCTGCACACTACAACTGCTACCAAAGGACACAAATCATGGAAGTTTGGCCTCTTCTGCTAACAAACAGTGACAAGGGTGTGAGAGAGCATCACCAGCTTTATTTTTTCCCACATTTTCTTTTGCTGAACATCTAGAGTAAATATAAAGGCTTCCTGACAGAAGAGCTGAGGTCTAAAGTATCTAAAATATCTCATGCAAGTAACACCAGGAGTTTAGAAATCCACACTAATACAGAAATTGGAACATTTCCTTACAGATACAACCAAAACTTTCCAAGAGATCCCCGGCACCAGATTGCCTGTCCCCAGGGAACAGCAAAGTATGCAGATAATTAAGCTTACTTGAGTTTACAACTTGTAACCTTCGTGTCATTTTATGGAAACAAACTGTATTTAAGAGGAAAAAAAAAAAGGAAGAAAATATTTACATTTTGACAACATACAACTTGTTCACATGAGCGACCATCAAATAAGTTCCCATATGTTATCAGGAGGAGGTTTACAGTCTGATGTGACCCAGTGTATGCATCCTAGACTTCCGAAGGATGGCTCGCATCCCGCTGTCAGCACTCAGCAGCCCCCAAACTCATCTTTCACTTATGGTTATTTAGCTCCTCTGCAACTGTTTTCACTGAAGTATTTTTAGCATCTGTCTTCAAAACACAAGTTTTGCCCTCTGGAAAGAAGCTAATTGCACCACCAGCTTTGTTCCATGCTGTCCCATTTCCCTCCTCTTTCCCAATCTCCTCCTGTTTCTTCCTCTATTTTTCCTAATACTTGACATCCTTGTTTACACGGTCATGCTTAGCCAAGTTATCACCTTCATCTTCCTCTATCCAGTGTCCTCACACTTTCTCAACCTCAACTCCTTTTTCTCCTTCTCACTTTTGACTGATTCTTTCTCCATCACTGGAGAAAGTGAGCTCCACCTCTACTGGCAGCTCCTCTTCCCTTTTTCCCTACAGCAACATTCCCAGCAGACTCTTCTATGCCCATTTCCCCCATAAAACGGTCAAACTTGTAGACCACACCAGAAACTACGCAACCTACAAGACTCCAGCTTGCCAGTTCCCCAAAGATCACGACAGGATCTTCACAATGACAATAAAACCTGGAAGCCCTCACTCTGCCACAGTATTCCAAACAGCCTGAAGGAAAGGGGTGGCAGGCAGCCTGTGATCCCAGCAGCAGGCACACAGGTTGTATGGATCCATGCCTGTGAATTCCTCAAAGCTCTTTTTATTCCGGGTATCACAGTGTGGATGCAGGGAAGTCCACCACCAACTTTATGAAAATGAAAATTAAAAGCACACAGAGCACATGTCTCACTTTGGGTGGGGGCATTGTCACAAGCCAGAGATACGGGTATTTCTAGGGTATTTGTAGGACAACACCCTAAAATGATAAGGGCAAACGGCTCAGCACACATATTTTGTTCATGAGGAACAGTCCCAAACTTTTCTCTTTTAAAGACAGGGAATACATGACCTATTTCCAGTCACATCCATCCATTGCCAGCCCACCTCACAAAGATAATGCTCACTCCCAATCCATTATCCCTCTGGCACAAGGGGATAGGAATACCATCACCACAACCTCCGACTCCAAAAACTCATCCCAGGCTAACTTCACACAGCTCCGACGGGTTGTGTTTCCTTGGGACAACGCAGTGAAGTGGTATTTTTTGGTTAGGAAAGACACATTCCAGCAACAAGTGTTCCCTGAGGGAGTATCTCCAGTAACGGAGGTGACACACACCAACGGTGTGCCCCACATAGCCCAATCGCACCCGCGGCGTGTAAGGAAAAGAAGAAACGGGGCAAACGCTCACTGGGATTTTGGTGTAACACTTCCAAGGGGGATATTCCACACACGTGTGTCATTCCCAAAGACACCTGCCCTGAAAGGGACCTGCTTGAACCCTCCATCACCAACCACCGAGGCTGCAACCCTGGGGACCTCCTGTCACCTCACACCTCCCTCCACAGGTGCCGAGGAACCCTCAGGACCCTTCAGGGGACGGAGGACAGGAGTGACAGCCCTGGGTGGCAGCTCACCAAAACCTCAATCCCCCAAAGCACCACCACCACCACACGAGGTGACACCCGGGGGGGAACAGACCCCCAGCCCGGGCAGGGGTCAGAGCTGGGAGTCCAGGAGTGCCCTCACAGCCTGTGGGACAGACCCCCAGCCTCGGGCGAGATGTCACTGGAGGGTCCAGTCCAGGGGTCCCCTCACATCCCGGGAGAGAGATCCGCACCCCAGGCGGGGGTGTCACCAGAGGGCCCGGCGGTCCACCAACACCACGGGGGAGGGGCCAGGGGTGTCACTCGCGGGTCTCCTCAACCCTCGGGGAATGGATCGGGGGTGTCGCCCGGCGGTGCCCTCACATCCCGGGGGATGGACCCCCACCCCAGGCGGGGGTGTCAGCCGAGGGGGAGGGGCCGGGGAGCGAGGGGCCGGGGGTGTCACCC
>VYXC01007591.1:522949-543070 GCA_013397175.1 Platysteira castanea | reverse complement strand
TTTCGTCCAATCAGCGCGCAGAGCGTCCACCCGCCACCGATTGGCTCCTTCTCCCCTCTCAACACCCAATCGGACGCCGACTTTAACAACCAATCAGCGCCCTGCCGCGCGCCCAATCAGCGCCGGGGAACCGGAGCACGGCCTTTGTGTGTAGTGACGCGACGGCGCCGGCGGGGGGCCCGACCAATAGCGCGGCGCGTTGCTTGCAGGCATTGTGACGTCACCGCGCCGCGCGCGCGCCCCCACTATAAAAGGCGTGTCCCCGCGGCGGGGAGGGCGCAGTGAGTGGAGCGGCGGCTGAGGAGCGGCTCGAGGTAGCACTACAGCGCAGAGGCTTCGGCGCGCAGCGCTACCGGCACCAGCGCTTCCTTCTCTTCCTACCGGTAAGTACCGGACAGCGGACGCGTCCCGAAGCGGCCGGCGGTGCTGCGCGGCCGTTCGCGGCCTTGGATCCTCCCGGAACGCGGCGGACAGGCCGGGCCTTGCCTACGTGCCCTGAGTCACGGCCGGTTCCCATCCCCCTCCATTGCGCCTCCCCCCCCCCACTCCGGGGCGGCCCGGGAGGAAGGAGGAGGCGGCGTGACTCAGTCCGCTTCCCCTAGGGAGGGGAGCGACTGGGCCGCGAGGCGGGGGCGGTGGGGTAAGCGTGACTCCTCCTCCCCGTCCCGGGGGAGGCCGCTGGCCGCTTGCCCGCGGCGGGGGAGGGGGGCATTTGGAGCTTGAGGGGATTGGCTGCTGTGTCGTCGGGCCTGGGGTGACGGGGGGAGCCGGGCCCTGTGTCACGCGTGCCTGTCTCTGTAGGTAAGTGAGGAAAAATGGCCCGTACAAAGCAGACCGCCCGCAAGTCCACTGGGGGGAAGGCGCCGCGCAAGCAGCTGGCCACGAAGGCGGCCCGGAAAAGCGCTCCCTCTACCGGCGGCGTCAAGAAGCCTCACCGCTACAGGTAAGGCCCTCGGCTCGGCCCCGGCTGCCGCAGCCCCTGCCCCGCCTCACCGCCCCCTCCTCCCTCTTCCATCCAGGCCGGGAACCGTCGCGCTTCGTGAGATCCGTCGTTACCAGAAATCCACCGAGCTGCTGATCCGCAAGCTGCCCTTCCAGCGGCTGGTCAGGGAAATCGCCCAAGATTTCAAAACAGATTTGAGGTTCCAGAGTGCAGCCATCGGTGCGCTGCAGGTACTGCTGAGGGCCGGCTGGGCCGCGGCGCTGGGGGAGCTGCGCTGAAAGTTTCTAACATTTCTTCTTGTGCTCTTGAAACAGGAGGCCAGCGAGGCATATCTGGTGGGTCTCTTTGAAGACACAAACCTGTGTGCCATCCATGCCAAGAGAGTCACCATCATGCCCAAAGATATCCAGTTGGCTCGCAGGATACGGGGAGAGAGGGCTTAAGTGAAGGCTGTTTTTATGGTGTTTTGTAGTTAATTCTGTAAAATACTTTGGTTTTAATTTGTGACTTTTTTTGTAAGGAATTGTTTATAATATGTTGCATTTGTACTTAAGTCATTCCATCTTTCACTCAGGATGAATGCTAAAAGTGACTGTTCACATAAACCTCAGTGATGTTGAGCCTTGGGCTCAGGAGTGACAAGTTGCTAATATGCAGAAGGGATGGGTGTTCTTTCTTGCTTCTCATGCATGTTTCTGTATGTTAATGACTTGTTGGGTAGATAAACTTGTAAGGTACTAGAATTGATATAAATGTGTACAGGGTCCTTTTGCAATAAAACTGGTTATGACTTGATCCAAGTGTTTAACAATTGGGGCTGTTAGTCTGACCATGCATCACTGTGATCAAATGTGGACTTCCTTCAGAGGGTGAAACTACAAGTCTTAACCACAGTGTAACTTACAGTTTCCTAAAAACGTAAACCTGGCAGCTATAGAATACACTATGTGCATTTATAATAGCTATTTTATATATTGTAGTGTCAACATTTTTAAATTAAATGTTTTACATTCACATGTGAGGAGTCTTTGTCATTTGGTTTGAATGGGCTTGGAGAAGCTTCTGCCGCCTCCTACAGCTTCCTGTAATCCTGGGCTGCTGCTGTGGCAACTTAACCTCAGCTGCCAACAGAAGGGAGAACTTCTGGAGTATTTTGGAGATTTTGAGCAGCTTGAGTCCCTCCCTGCTGTGGCCAGTGAGAGCAGAGCCCTACAGCTGTGTAGGATCCAGGAGGACTGGCTGAGGCTGCAGCAGCTTTTTGGGGGGCTTCCTCTAATCAAGGCACAAACCCAGTTCTTAGTTCTTTCCTCCTTTGCAGTGGATGCAAAGTTTATTTTGGAATTGTATCTGGTCTGACTGAAGTAAAAGCACCTGGCTGTTCCTAAGAGGTCAGGGGAAGCATTCCCATGGAATGGGGCTGTCCCGGATCAACACAGTGGGATGGTGTGCAAGGGGAACAGCTAATACAGCCTGGGAGCAGATGGGCTGCTGAGCACCTGGGTGCTCCATGGGCTTTCTTTCCCATCCTGGGTTTTTTGGATGGTGTGGGATTATACTCAAACCTTTGCTTCTGGGTTCCTCAGCTGCCAGGGCCTGCTGGGCTGTGGTGGAGGAAAGTGCTCAGACTGTACCTGAACCACAGGTAATTAACACTGAAATTGGAAGGCAAGGCTGCTCAGCCCTGCCAGAACAGGCTGCACGGGTAAGGCTGGAGTTGCCACAGAAAGGAGCATAGGGAAGTGGTTGAGCCAGCCCGGCTTGATTTATTCCAACGAAAGTGCTGTGGTGTTCCGGGGAAAGCAGCAGCAATTCCGACCAGAGTCTGGGGTAAATTGGCACTGGCTGTCCATGATCTCCCCCCAGGAGGGCAGGGAAGAGCATCAAAACTCCCACCTCCTGCTCTGGGAGTCAAGGCCTGCGTCCTTTAGCTGCTGCTGGGGCCGTGGTGGCTCATCGTGCAGTTGCCCCTCAGACAAACCACTCCGTGTGCTTAAATCCTGCAGCTGGAGGAACAGGCACTCCTTACCCACGTTCTTATGCAACCTCCTCCTCCCCTCCCACCCCTACGCTGCTCCAAGTGTAGATGCAAAGTTAAGCACCAGCTCAACCTTTAGGTGAGGCTCAGTGATCTCAGGTCAATCACCTGGGCACCTCTCTCGAGGGACACTGCCTGGCAGGAATGTCCCCATGGGAAATCAGATCCTCAGTAGCCCATGTAATTCAGGAAGCCCCACACAGCTTGAGTTTAGGCCAATTGAAAATGAAAAATTCCAAGTCATGGGATTTGTGAACACTCCTGCAGTAAAGTATGTTTAAAATAACATCCCTTGAAAGCAGTATTTCCTCCAAGTCCTTACTGGAAACAGTGAAGCATCTGGGTATGGTATATGGTATCTACCTAGAAGCTGTTTCTTAAAATAAAATCATTGTCTAGTGGTCCTTAAAAAAAACCCACACCAGAAAAATATCAAAGTATCTCTCCATCTTAGTAACCTCAAAAAAAGAATTAAGTCAGATCCTGCATGTGCTGGACCAGAACAGAACTCCTGGTATTCCACAGTGTGACCGATGGTAGCTGAAGCCATAAACCCTTCCCTTACCGATTCTCCCGATGATTTCCTCGCATTCTTGCTCAGAACTGGATGCAAACACCAGGCAGTCGAACGTGCTCCCGTCAGGGCTCTCGGGGGAAGAGCTAAAAATGGAAACACATCCATTATCCAGCAAAGCTCCGAGCCCAGCCCTGCCTTCAACCACACCAGGGACCCTGCGGCTGCTCTGGACCTTGCTTGTTTATTTTCCCAGACTCACATCCCTCTGACCCCCCTCATAGGGCCCACAGGCAGTGCTCACACCACACAGAAGGCAAAGATCCTGGGGCTCCACGTGCAGCGTCCCACGCAGGAGATGGAGGGATAGGGATGGCGGCACAGGAGCTGCACAGGGGACAGGAAGGGGCCAGTGTTTGGGCTGTGGTCAGTCCCTGTTGGCCCCATTCCTGGTTTATACTATCCCCAGGACCCCTCCAGCTGGGCTCCACCAGATTCCCAGCATCCTTGGGAGTCACCCAGACCTTGGATGTCGCTCACCTTGGAAGAAGCCTTCTCCTGCACAAGGACTTCTGCCTCCTTCACATCAAATAAAACCTCCTGCAGGGGGGATGAGGGGGAAGAAGCCCAGATCAGCACAGCCCTGAGCTCTGTTTTTAATCAGACGCTTGCCAGAGATTATCCAAATGCAGAGGTGATGAAGCACAGTCAACCTCAGCTTTTTCAAGTTTTCTCTCTGCTGCCCTTTTTTTCTCCACCACCCAGTGCTGCCACATTTCAATCTTTTCACAAACAACCCCCCAAAGGCTCAAACAACAGTGACCTGAGTCCTAAAGCAGCCCCAGAACCAGGCTCAGACTTCCCAGTTTTCCAAGTGCTTTCCTGCATGTGGTTGCATTTTTTTGTTCCTTAATGCCCTTTCCTATCCTGGCTGCAGAGATGCTTCTGACCTGAAAAAACCCCACAGGGGTGATCAGGTGGCAAATATTCAGGCAAGCCAAGTGAACCTGGAGCTGGCAGGAAAAAATATCCATGGCAGAGACCCTGTTTCCCTGCATTCTCCCACAGAGCCCTTCCCAGGATGCGCCCAGACCTGGTGCTCACCCGTGCTGCCAAGTCCCTCTCCAGCACAGCAGGGATGGCCCCCTCCAGCACCTCTTTGCCACCACACTGGAATGGAATGGGAAGGAGGGAATAACCCTTGGACACATGAAAAGAACTGCAGAAGAGATGATTCACCCCATGGCAGGTCTCTGCCCCACAGCCTCACCATCCCAACGCTGGTCTGGCCCAGGTACCGCAGGTTGTAGAGCAGCCTGGGGAGAAAAGGGCTGGGGGGCATCAGAGGAAGGACCGTACACATCCCTCCCGCTGCTCTTTGCAAGGCAAGATTCTCCCAGCCCCCTCCTCACCTCCGGGCCATAGGGGCAGCTTTGGCCCCACAGCCTTGAGCAGAGATCAGGGATAGTGTGGGCACGCGGCTACCCCAGCGCCAGGACCCTCAGCCCAGCCTGGGGGCTCCCCATGGCACAGACCCACCTGCCCCCCTGCAGCTGCCGTGGCTCCCCCTCGCCCCGGTGCCGGGGGCTGCGCTGGAGCTGGAAGTGGGGCTCCTTCTCCTTCAGGGCCTCCAGGTAGGGCAGCAGTGGCTCAAAGATGGCCCCATCGTGCCACCGCCAGCGGAGCAGGCGGAAGGAAAGTGGTTGTCCCTTCAGCCTCTGCAGCACGGCCCCAGCCTGGAGGGAGGGGGGAGCAGAGGGGAGCAGGGGGGCAGAGCAGGGTGGGACACCCCAGCCCTCTGTCCCCACCCACCTGCCCGGGGCTGGCGTATCTCAGTGAGCAGCCGTTGATCTCGTCGAGGATGTCACCGGCCAGCACCACCTCATCCACCTCTGCCTGGCTCTCGGGGAGCACCTTGGTGACAAAGACTCGGCCGTCCACGTACCTGGGGGTGCAGCCGAGCCTCAACCCGGCGCCAGGGACGCTGCCTGGCTCCCCTTTTGTACCATCCATGACATTTCACCCATACATGGAATGCAGGGAAAAGCCACCTCATGGACAGCAGATACTGGCAAGGCTGAGCTGATGGGGAGAAAAGCACCCAAGACAGCCCCAATGCTCTCAACAGGGAATTTATTTCCCTTTTTGAGGCACTTTTGGTACTGTGATGACCAGATCCCTCTAGAGAGCGGGGAGGAGGATCAAGAGTTCCTACCTGAGCACCATCCCCAGTGCTCGGCACGGGACTGTCTCGTAAGTACTGGACACCTGGAAGAGAGTGGCTGGTGACAGTGGCCTTGGCAATGGCCGTGGGACATCCAAGGGACCCCATGCCCTGGATCATTTCTGGCACTGATGCCAACCCAGGGCTTTGGGAACCCAGGGAGAGACAAGACCCCGATGCCCCAGGCTGAGCCAGGACTGTCAGCGGCTGCTTGTCTCTGTCCTCTCTCGGGATTCAGGCTGTGCCCAGATCCTGAAGGGACAAAGCTGCTCTGTGGATGGGATGGCAGAGCAACAGCAAACCTTTAACTCACTGAAGAGCCCTCCTGCCTCACCCCACATGTCCCCATGCAGCCGGGGGACGCAGCTGCCCCTCCCCAAAGCCGCTGCTGTTTGCAGCAGCACTTACTGTCACATTGCATTAGCCGGGGACCCGAGATGTGGCCAGCTCGGCCGGGGGCACTGGCTGTCAGAAATGCCCCAAAGCCAGCGGGATCCCAGGCTCTGCAGCAGCACCATAGCTCAGCGCATGCCTTGACCAGCCCCAAAGCTGCCTGGAGCTTTTTGGGGATTCTTTTGGGTTTAAAAGGCAGTGGAGGGATGCTTTTCATCGTTAAAAGACATGAAGGCGTTCCCGCTGTTCTCAATAACATACTGATGTTTCACTGAGTAAACCAAGAGCGAAACCAACTGATGCGTAATCTGTCAGCCCAGGGAAATGGGGATTTTTTTTTGGCAAGAAATCAGGGAAGGGAGCATGGCAAAACTTCACTTATATCAGCGATTTAAGCCTGCGTACTTCTCTTGCTTGGTTTTACTCCCAGGAATGCTGGGATCTGCTCCTGGTGACGGCGCAGGTACCCGGCAGGATCCAGCCTTGAAAGCAGAGGCAGCTCTGCTCATCCTGGTGAACCTGAGCCAATTCACCCCGGGGTGCGTGGCAATCCCTCCCCACCAAACCATTCCTTATCTTCCTCATTTGACTTTTCAGGGAGGGCCAGGTGGTGAAAGGACAGCTCCCGGGAGCCGTGAGGTCTTACCGGCAGCAGCCAGCTCTCATCCAAGAAGCTGCAGTTCTGCAAACAAAGGAGTGTCAGCGCCATCGGTCCCGGCAAGGAAGGGGCCAGGGCGCCACACTGGCAGCCCTGTGCTGGTCACCACCCCACTGATTCACCACCGCACCTGCAGGTCCAGGGAGAAATCGATCTCTGTCAGCACCAGCAGCAGTGAGAGGAAGGGCTCTGCAGAGGGATGGGCATGGAGAGGCAGTGTCACCGCCAGGTTCCTGGCAGCCACCGCCTCACAGGGACATGGCAGAGGACAGAATAAAGCCATTTTCAGTGTAACTAATGAGTCCTGAGAGCGAGGCCTTGAGAGCATCCCAGCACCAGAGCACTCAGGCTGCTGCTGGAGGCTCATCCCAGGCTCCTGCTGCTGGCACAGGTGCAGCTTGGTACCTTTTTTCCCCAAATTCAGACCAAGGCTTGCAGCAAACGCTACTGACTTTGTTTCTCCCCTTAGAAGCACAGCAAAGCTGCCCAGGCTCTCCTGCACAAGCCCTGCGGTCACAGTGCCGGGTCTGCAATCTGCTCATGCACCAGCAGCACGGGTGATTTATAAACCATTGACGTACAGGTTTAACATGGGGTTATTTATCATAATCAAAAGATTAAAGGCTTCCACCCTGGCCTGGCCCCCCAAGGAGCACGACTGTGGATGGATGGAGAGCTGCAGCCTGTCAAGGCAATGTAGCCATTTAAAGCCCCTGTGCCACCCCTCAACCCAGGCCCATCCAACACTGCCTCCCCTCAAAGCCAGACTGGGTCTGCTTAGGCCAGAATCCTTGGTACAAAGGAATAACACGGAAGATACCTCAGAAGCAATTTCCCTATCCCATGCCACTAAAGCCAGCCTCAGACGGATTCAAATACTGTTTAAATATTTACACCTTTTTTTTTCCACTGCTGCAGCAGCGTATTTAGATTCCAGCGCTAAGTTTGGATTAGAAAAATCACAGTGGACTCTTCCCCCTCCCCTGCAGCAGTGCAGTGCTGTAACACAGGCTGCATCCTGCCTCGGGTGAGCCACCATCTTACCCCGGAGATCTTCACTGCCGAGGATGGAGCTCCCTGGATCATAAAACTGAAACACAGTGAAACAGCACAGATTAGCCGCCGTTTCGCAGCCCATTGCCCGTGGGTAGCAGCTCCCCCCGCGTGCCGCACCTCCAGGAGTCGGGGTGTCTGTGCCAGCTGCCTCACGGCCACCGCCAGCACCTTCCCTTGCAGGGCCAAGCGCAGAAAGTACCGCCCCCGGCCCTGCGCCGTCCGCGTCCGCTCACAGCTCTCGGCTCTCCGGATGCTGATGGACAGAGGGGTCGGCCTGTTTGGGGAGAGGGGAAGCAGCTTTGGCAGCACACGGGAGCGTCCTCCCTGCACCTGGGGTCTTTGGTATGAGCATGTCGCGACAGACGCCCCCACAGCTCAGGTTTTCACCCCGGTCTAGCTCGGGGACGCTCACCGGCCGCTGGTCCCCGTGGGAAGCTGCTCCAGCCAGTGCCAGTAATCCCGTCTCCGGAAGCCCCAAGCCGGTTCTGTGGGAGAAGCGGAGTGCGAGACCCCTCGCCGCGGGCCTGGGGACGCTGCCACCCCCTGCCCGGGCACGAAGGGTCACTCACGTCGGAGCCCCTTGCGCAGGATGTTCTCCAGCAGCTGGCAGAGGGACACGAGGTGCGGCGAGGTGTCCGTGCAGGGCCCGCTGCCCTCCCGCAGCCGCAGCACCCCTCCTGCGGGGAGGAGAGAGAGCGGCGGCACCCGTGGGTGCCCAGCCGGGGAAAGGGGAGGGGGCACCCAGGGGACAGCTCTGCACGGCCCTGCGGGGGGGGTCCGACACCCCGGCACGACCCGACCCTCCCCGGCTGCCGCCGCTGCGCTGGGCAGGAACTCGGGTAAACTTCCTCGAAGCCAAAGTCGGGCGGCGGGGCTGGCCCGGGGAGCCCCAGCGCGGCCCCGCCGTCGGTCCGGTCAGACCGGTACCGGTGCGCGGCCAAGCACTGCTGGCAGAAGGTGCTGGGGGGCCCACGCTCACCTTTAAGGGCGCTCAGCAGCGGCTCCTTCCTGGCCATGGGCTCGTCGTCCCCCAGGGCCAGGCGATCCCGCGACGGCGGCTGGACGGGAACCGGGAACCGGGAACGGGCCCCGCCCCAGGAGCGGAGCGGAGCGGCCTGGCCCCACGGGCGGGGGAAACCTCACACACACAAACACACACAGGTGTACGTGTACTTAAACTGAAAGCACGGGCACGGATGTACATAGGTGTAACACAGTGACACACACACATGTTGGTCTGCACAGATATATAAACTCCATACATTGTATCGGCAGAACCCGTATATANGGACCCGGGGGCGGTGCGAGGACTCGGGGGTGGTGCGGGGCTCCTGGGGCGGTGCGGGACCCGGGGGCGGTGCGAGGACTCAGGGGTGGTGCGAGGACTCGGGGGTGGTGCGGGGCCCATCANCAGCTGGCAGAGGGACACGAGGTGCGGCGAGGTGTCCGTGCAGGGCCCGCTGCCCTCCCGCAGCCGCAGCACCCCTCCTGCGGGGAGGAGAGAGAGCGGCGGCACCCGTGGGTGCCCAGCCGGGGAAAGGGGAGGGGGCACCCAGGGGACAGCTCTGCACGGCCCTGCGGGGGGGGTCCGACACCCCGGCACGACCCGACCCTCCCCGGCTGCCGCCGCTGCGCTGGGCAGGAACTCGGGTAAACTTCCTCGAAGCCAAAGTCGGGCGGCGGGGCTGGCCCGGGGAGCCCCAGCGCGGCCCCGCCGTCGGTCCGGTCAGACCGGTACCGGTGCGCGGCCAAGCACTGCTGGCAGAAGGTGCTGGGGGGCCCACGCTCACCTTTAAGGGCGCTCAGCAGCGGCTCCTTCCTGGCCATGGGCTCGTCGTCCCCCAGGGCCAGGCGATCCCGCGACGGCGGCTGGACGGGAACCGGGAACCGGGAACCGGGAACGGGCCCCGCCCCAGGAGCGGAGCGGAGCGGCCTGGCCCCACGGGCGGGGGAAACCTCACACACACAAACACACACAGGTGTACGTGTACTTAAACTGAAAGCACGGGCACGGATGTACATAGGTGTAACACAGTGACACACACACATGTTGGTCTGCACAGATATATAAACTCCATACATTGTATCGGCAGAACCCGTATATATGAGACACACGTGCAAAACAGACACATATTTATCTCTACGTGTATGAGGACAGGCTTTGCGATATGCATGTACGTGTTATAAAGCCTCGGTGCCGGCCCCGCCGTAGGTACACACGGGGTGTGCGTGGGCGGGCGCTTGCCCCGTCCGTAGGGATGGCCACACACGAACAGCGATTCCGAGGGCCGTGGGAAGGGGCGGTGCGGGGCTCGGGGATGGTGCGGGACCCGGGGGCAGTGCGGAGCTCGGGGGCTGTGCGGGACGGTCGGNGGGGTGGTGCAGCTCGGCCATGGCGGAGCCGGTGGATGCCGGTTCGTCCCCGCTGCTGGCGGCCGCTCGCCGGGCGCACGAAGCGTCTTTCGGGGCTGCGGCGGAGCTGGCGGCGTGGGCCCCCGGCCGGGTCAACCTCATCGGAGAGCACACCGACTACAACGGCGGCTTCGTGCTGCCCATGGTAAGGGCCGTGCTCCGGCGCCCCGGCCCCGGGCTCTCGCCGTGTCACCCTTCCGGGTCCTCCTGGCAGCCGCTGGAGGTCCTCGGCCACCGCCTTCCCACCCCCGTCCCAGGATGTCCCCTCCAGGATAACCCACCCAGGACCTTGAGGGATCTTCCAGGATCCCCCTTTCACCATTCTCTCCCCGGAATCCCCTGCCCAGGACCATGGGGTTCAGAGCAAGCCCTGCTGCAGCCCCCCCTGCAGACCAACTCCTCACTCGCTTCACGGAGGATGTGATTCTCTTCCCAACCACCTCTCTGAGAGGCTGAAGTCTCTGCAACTCCGTCAAACAACTTCCCGTTCGCAGAGAGCGATGTTTTGGTGGCAGAGATGGTTCAGAACAGCAGGAGCTTCCTGCTCTTTCTGAGCTCCTTTGGCTCAGCGGGGAAGTCCCCACTCAGCCCTAAATCAAACCTACAGCTAATTACTGTGAGGCCACGGAGCGTGGGAGCAGTTCAGCTGAATTCCCTGGCAGGCAAGAAAACTTCTGAAGCCTCTCCCATTCTTGACGTGGTTACCACTCCCCCGGAGCTCAACCAGCAGGACCTGGCACCGACCTGGGGGGTCAGGCACAACGTTCAGTGGGAAGACTGACCCTGTGTGTCAATAAATAGCCAGGAAGTTTAATTCTGTGCCAAGCTGAGTGTGCAGTGGGGGCTCTGGGCTGTTAAAGAGAACACTTGTGTGCTCCAGATGTGGGCTGAAGCAGCCACAGCTGTCCCCTGCCACCCGTGGGGATGCTCCAAGAGATGCTGCAGGGTCTGAGCCCACCTTCCCCACCCCCAGGCCTTGCAGCTGGGGACGGTGCTGGTGGGATCCCCCACGCAGGACGGGACCATCTCCATCGTCACCACCTCGGCGGAGGCGGATGAGCCCCACAGGGTGCAGTTCCCGGCTCCCTGTCCCGGCAGCTCCCTGAGCCCGGGGCTGCCTCGCTGGGCCAACTACGTCAAGGGCGTCATCCAGCACTACCGGGGTAAGGCCTGGGCTGAGGGGTGGTCAGAGCTCCCCTTGCATGGGACTGGTGTTCAGACCCGGCTTTGGGAGCGCTCCAGGGGCTCTTCCAGTGCCGGTGCAATCCTGTAACTCTGATGGGACCAGGCTCCAGCAAAATCGATCTCAGCTCCAGAGGTGATTCCCCTGCTTGGGGAGCTGCTGGGTCACGCCCTGTGTTCTGAAATGTTGGACAGGGGCTCCTTGTGTCATTCCCCGTGAGCTATGGGGCACACACAGTCCTGCAGGGGCTCATGGCCCCCTCTTCCCTTCTATTCCCACAGCTGGTCCCGTGCCGGGCTTCAGCGCTGTCATAGCCAGCGACATCCCCCTGGGCGGGGGTCTCTCCAGCTCGGCCGCTCTGGAGGTGGCTACGTACACCTTCCTCCAGCAGCTCTGCCCTGGTAAGGCAGCAGCCGGTCCTGGGCCCTGGCATCTTTTTCCGAGTGGGAGCTGGGGTGAGGGGGGTGTCCTTAGCTAGATCCCAACAGCCCTTGGGAAAATGTTGCTGTGAGTGGGTAACAACTCCCCAGCTGGCACTGCCCTGGCTGTGTGGCTCTTCCAGCTTATCTGGCCTGACTGGCCCGGACCTCTAAAATCCATGGACCACTCCTGAGGCTGGGCAGAGGGATGAGAAGTTCCCTTGGGAGCATTCTCTCCCCATCATAATGCCCCCAAAAACCAAGAGACCTGAAACACCAGTTATCACATCCAGGTGGATCTGGGGGCCCAGATGGATGGCCATGCAGTGGTGCAGGAACAAGCACCTGCAGCTGCAAAACCCCATTCCATGGGAAAACAACCTTTTACCTCCATGTTTGCTCCCCCTGCTCCCAGGCAAGGAACCAAGGTCCTGGAGCTGCTAACCTGTGTGTCTCTGCTGCGGCACAGATGACGGGGATTCGGTAGCCAAGGCACTGGCGTGCCAGAAAGCAGAGCACACGTTTGCTGGGATGCCCTGTGGAATCATGGACCAGTTCATATCCGCGATGGGCAGGGAAGGCCACGCGCTGCTCATCGACTGCAGGTCAGGGTCGAGCGCTGAGCTCACTGTGCTGGGCCTGCCTTCTTGGGCAGCTGGGGATGAGCTGGCCCTGTGCCCATGAACTAAGGGCAGGAGTGCAGGGAGGGGTTAACCCTTCAACCCAGCCCAAAACCTTATCATGGGGACGGGGCAGCATGCACTTTAATTCCCCGTTGTCTTGATTCTTCCTTTTGCAACCTTTCTGCTACTTGCCTGGGCTGTCTTTCCCGCGGTCGTTAGGGTCTGTTATGGAACTAATAATTGGGAGGGAGTGAAACGCTTGAGTGAAATCCTAAACCACCTGGACCTTTGCCTCTGTAGTTCAGGATCTGCCTGCCACGTGGCCTCACTCAGGTGTCCGAGGGAGGGCCGGGGCGGGCAGGGGGGGCGGGCACACGGCTGAGCTCTCCCTACAGGTCCCTGGAGACCGTCCTTGTCCCGCTGAGCGATGCGAGCCTGGCCGTGCTTATCACCAACTCCAACGTGCGGCACACGCTGACGGGCAGCGAGTACCCCACGCGCCGGCGGCAGTGCGAGCAGGCAGCAGCGGCTCTTGGCAAGGCCAGCCTGAGGGATGCCACCCTGGCCGAGCTGCAAGGTGGGGACAGTCCCTCCCTCGTCTCTGGCCACTCTTCGGGGCATCAAGAGCTTGGTGCCCCATGGGCTGAGACCTGGGGCAGGCGGGTGGGCGCACACTCTGTGAGGGGAGTGTGCTGCACGCAGAGAGGCTGCGGCACAGGATGGTTGGAGGATGCACCCCAGCAGCATCCTGCAGGCTGGGGGGTTTTGCTGCAGGGACACAAATGTCTCTGCAGAGGCCAGGAGCCAGCTGGGGGACGAGGTGTTCCGGCGGGCCAGGCACGTCATCGGCGAGATAGCACGGACAGCCCAGGCAGCACAGGCACTGCAGCACAGGGACTACAGCATGTTCGGGAGGCTGATGGTGGAGAGCCACAACTCCCTCAGGTGAGGATGACCAAGGATGCTCACAGCCTTCCTCACGTGTACCTGCACTGCCAGGCAGAGCTGGGCCGGGATCTGCGGATGCGGCATCGCTGCCACGGCAGTGGCTGCACCAGGACACAGGTTCCAGCTGTCCGTGGTGCAGTGGCTGTGCCCAGGGTGCAGGACAGGGCAGAGCACGGGTCTCCTCTCTCCAGGGATGACTATGAAGTGAGCTGCCCGGAGCTGGACGAGCTGGTGGCAGCAGCCCTGGAAGTCGATGGGGTTTATGGCAGCAGGATGACCGGGGGAGGCTTTGGAGGCTGCACGGTGACACTGCTGGAAGCTGGGGCTGCAGAGAGAGCCCGGCAGCACATCCAGGTATGCAGCAGAAAAGCAGCAGGAGATTGACTGAAAGATCCCAAGGGAACACTCAGGGGCACAGCACAGGGACACTGTTGAAGTGTCACTCCTGAGCCATTGGGGGTTGGGTGGCTCATCCAGGGCCATGTAGGGGTAGTCCCGAGTTTGTTGATGCCACTAGGCTCGTGCAGCACTGTGCCAGTCACAGGGCCCTGCCCCAGGACCTCACTCCATCAAGAAAGGGAGTGAAAAGATGCTGGGGGGGCTTCAGGAAGGCTGAATCCATCTACAGAAAAATGGTCTGTGCTGAGCTTGGGCACTGCTGAGCTGAACACTGGCAGTTACAGCCCAGGAAAGATCTCAGAGCCATCACCAGTGTTCCCTAAATCAGTACCTTGGCATGCACAGGTAGCTGGAAATGCCAGCACAACGGGGGTATCAGGACATGGGGCATGTGAACAAGGCAGAGCATGATTTTGCTGCTCTATGAGATCATGCACCCTGTAAATAGCTGAGGGGTGGAAAGAAGAGGCAGAGGAAGGTCTGAAATGAGGAGAGACCAAAAGGACTTTGGCCTCTGCCAAAGGTGGGAGAGAGGGAACATGACCAGGAGTTACAGTCCAGTGAAGGGTGGAGGTAGAGTGGTGTGGAACTGACCAGCAGGGCCTTTCTCCCCAGCTCTGGTATTCCCCAGCCCCAGAACCCCAGCCTTGACTACTCCTTTTGTTTTTCAGGAGAAATACAGTGGCACAGCCACCTTCTACCTCACCAAGCCCTCGGGAGGGGCAAAGGCTCTACCCCTGTAGAGGAGTGACCACCTCACCTGGGAACCTTGGGCTGGCATTGCCTCCCTCCCAGAGGCTTTCCCAAAGGGATCAGTTCATCCATCTGCATTATTTGCCTAATAAATGCAAAACATTTGCACAGTTGTGCTGTGCCCACATGAGCCGAAATCACTGGGGACTGTTCCTCAGAGGATACTGGTTTAACTCCAGGTTGCACTGGTGCAAGGAGCTGTTACCAGGGCTGTGGGGTCAAGCAGAGCAGTGGCCACAGGAGAGGATGGCAGTGGAGGAGCAGCAGGCACTGACACTTAGCAGAAGTTCCTGCTTTGGAATCTTCCTCTGGCACCTGCCCTGCAGCTGGAGGAGATTGAGGAGGGGAAGGATTTTTAAATTTACTTTAAAAAAAAAATAAAGAGGCAGAATATAGAGAAAATATTTATTGAGTGCAAGAGGAAGCCATCTGATCAAAGATCTGCTCTGGACCCAGCTTGGAAAGGCTGAAACAGCACCAGGTCTAACAACCAGATGAAATTAAAAAAGATAGGCCTGGGTTAGTGCATGTGCATGGGGAAGGTCTGCTTCCCTGAAGAGCAGATGATGGGCCATGCTCTGTGCTTGGAGAACGGGATCATCTTTGGTGTAAATGCTTGGGAAACTCCCTTTTAGGCAGTTCTCTGTGTTGTACCCTGGACCACAAAGCCCAGGGAACGGGGCACGGAGTCATTTGGCAGGAGGAGAGAAAACCCCAACCCCAGGAGAGATGGGAGGAAGCAGGGAGGCAGGCTCATGCCACTGGCACGTGCTCAGGAGAAATAGTGCTTCTTGAAGGCACAGTAAAACCTCACAGTTGGTGAAGGATCCCTTGAGCGAAATTAAAAACTGACCCAGCTCCATCTGCAGTCGTGGACACTCCTGTGGACTTGATTCACACCCATCCATCTTTGGTTGAAAAATGTACAACCCTTCCCCCAGTGAAATAAAAAGCCTGAAGAGGAGAAGGAACTGTTGGTGGTGAGCTCTTCTTCAGATTCCAAAAGAAGAAAGGAAATTTTAAAAAGAAATTAAAAAAAGAAAACCAGAAACAAAAGCCAAGGTTCGTTGTCAGATCAAAGCAGGTTGGTGATGCTGCCAGGGGGCCCAGGCAGCTGCTGTTTTGGTTGGAAGCTCTAACCCAGAGCAGTGGCAGCTGCTGCTCCAGGCAGGCTCCTCACCAGCTCCCATGCAGCTGGAACATGCCAGGGAAACTGCTGCAAGACAGGGAGCCTGCTTGTTCTCCCTGGCAGAGGGCAGGGAGACTCCAGGGATCCTGCCCAGTGTTGGGAAATGAAGCCCAGCAGGGTCTCAGCTCAGCCCAGCCCTGTGTGAGTGGGCCTGAAGCTGGGGCTGAAGGAGTCTCAGATGTGTGCAGGAGGGTGGGAGTGCCTGTTGTTCCCAGGCTTGCTCTTCCTTTGTGTTTACTGATGGAGCACAGGTCCCTTTATGGATGTTGCTGCTGGGCAAAAAGTCTTTTGAAAGATACCCAACGTCCTCTGCCCCGAAATCTCACACTCTCCACATCAGCTGCATAAGGAATCCCAGCACAGTTCCCATCTCAGCTGCTGGAGCCATCCCCATCCCTTGCCTCTGGGAAGCTCCCAGCCCTTCTGTGTCCAAGTGCTCCAGCTGATGGATGCTCTGCAGCGAGTGGATCTGGCCCCTTGCAGCCTTCTGCTGGAGTCTGGTGCTGGAGGATACAAGGTCCAAGGCAGAGCCCACCGCTCATCACCAGCCTCATCACAGAGTTCAAGTGGTCTTTGAATCAAGCCCTTAACTAATTTCTTCCTGTTATTCATGTTTCCCAGCAGCCACAATCCCGGTGTAGCCTCCACATTCAGGATAGATCTCATCCACCTCCATTTTTTTATAAAATAATAAAATACATTTATATATATTTATATATATACTATGAAAACTGTACAATATTATATGCAAATAAAAAAAAGCATCAGAGGCCATCAAGTAACGCAACACAAACAAAAGGTTATTCTTTGCCATTGTGGTACCAAATGTCAGCAGCGAAGGACAGACACAAACAGGTGCAGTAAGAAAGCACAGGTTACCCCAAAACCCTACCTTGCAGCTCTCATAAAAAACCCCAAACTGAACAAAACAACCATCTCCAGTGGACAGGCGAGTAGCCAGAGAGCCTGGAGCAAAGATGGAAATGGTGACCCCTCTATAAATCAGGATTTTGACTTCTGAGATCCTCTCAAAACCGAGGACCTGAGAATAAAATCATTCTATTCCATTTACCTGGGGAGGCTGGAGCCATGGAGATACCCCAATTTCTGCCCTGAAGGATGAGCTTACACACCCAGCTGTGCCAGAGCTCTGAGTGTGCTGGGCTCCAAAGAAGTCCAGAGGTTGGAGTGCCATGGAGGGTCTGTGCCCACAGGAGGAGCTGCCCAGGCACAGCCTGGGTCATTCCATAAAATTCTGCCCTCTGATCCCAAATGTCCTGCTGGCGCTCAGCCTGCCCTGGCTCAGGCCTCGTAGAACTGCCTCTCCACCTGCTGGGTGAGGGTCCCGCTGGCCATCACGGTGCGGCTCACGAACTCCTGGGTGAGGGTGCTGCTGGAGTTCTCCACGCGCTGGGTGGTCACCAGCATCCCGTCTGCAAGGGGAAGGCACCAAGTATGGGGTCAAAGGGAACGGGGTCTGCTCTGCCTCGTGATTCTAGGCAGCTTGTTTTCCATCACAGAAAGTGGTATTTAAGGGCTTCTCCACACCAAGTGATCCGGTGCTTTGCCATGTCAGTCAAGAGGATGGATCTCCTAAAGCTCCCAAACTCTCCGTGTTGCAGCATGAACCCGTGAGCTGCTGGGACAACATGGGACAACTACATTGATGTGAATAAGAGTTTGTCCCACTGCTCTGGTTTTCTCTGCCCTGAAGAGATCAAACCTTGCAAGAAGAGCTATGATTTAGTCCCTAGTGATAGTGCTGAAGGACTCTGGAATTCAGCATTCCCTCTGGTACTGGGCAGCACATGTGGAAGTGACTGCACCTGTGTCTGGGGCAAAGCAGGGACACAGTATAGGAAAAGGGCTGACCCTCTTCAATCCCGCCTGATGCACCCTCCTTCCCTGCCTTTGGCACTTGAGGTAAGAGCAGCCTCAGACCTTTGGACATGTAAAATTACCCTTTGTTTTCTGAGGGCAGCAAAGCAACAATGAGCCCCTACCTGTGAAGTGAGGATCCAGAGAGGAATGGCTGATGCTGGTTTTGGTGGAGTATTCAGTGGGGAATTTGTAAACTTCTTCTCTCATGTACTGTTGTCCTCCAAACTGGGAGAAAACACCTGGGGAGAAGGAAAAGGGACAAGTCAGTCAAGAAATAACAAGGAGCTTCCAACACCTCAACCCTGCACAGTGAGCACCAGCAGGCTCAGGAGTTTCCCCTTCCTGATATTGGAACCAGGTTCAGGAGGAACTGGGAGGACTGGGAAGGTCTCACACCTGGGCAGTAAGGAGCTGCCCAGGTATTTGCACAAATAGGCAGAAGTTTCACCGTAAGTTAAACACTGGCAGGTGCTCCCTCATTCAGTGCACCAGGACTGGGACAGTGCTCGCCAGGCACTGCACTGCCTTCATGGAAAACACTGTCTCCGTGTCTTTCATGGAACATGGAGTCACCAACGGAGCTGGAAAGTGACTGCAGGAGTTGTGTTGCCTGCTTGGAGAGGTTTCTCTTTGCACCTCCACAAAGACATGGTACTGTACCTCTGTCCTGAGATTCAATGGTGATGAGGCCTTCTCTTTCTGGCCCAAAGCCTTGGGTGGTGTTGGCTTGCACTTTGAACTTGTACGGGACATTCTCACTGAGGTGGGGCACAGTCAGGGTGGTTTCCAGGTTGTCTCCTTCGACATAGATTGTCCTGGGCTCCCCTAATCCACACGGACAGAGTGGTGAAGACCGACCAGAGTGATGGTCCCTCCAAACACACTCCCCCCCATTGCTGCTGCCTTGGCTTCCCCTCAGCTTTAGACACCTCACGGGCTGTAAGATTACACCCACTTCCACTAAGGGTTAAGACAAGCCCATTTCACTACAGCAGGGAACCTCAACAACCAACCTCCATGGGGGTTTGGCTGCAATAATCAACAGGTCCTTCCTCTTCCCACCACATTTGTTAGACCAGAGCACGCAATGGCACAAAGTGTCAGGAGCTAGCAGCTCCCAGGCCTGGAATCAGCCTCATGTCGCCACTTTGTCTGCACTGATGTAAGCAAACAACTCTTTTACTGGTCCCAGCCAAAATAGAGCAAATTGCTGCCTTAGCTGGAGGTTATCTTGTGCTCTACACAGGGGAACTGAGCTGCCTCAGCCTGATACTGTACCTCCTCCATGCAGCATCTCACAGGTGATTCTGTAGCCCAGGATGGGCCCATTGGGCTCACGGGGTCTCTCCCAGCTGAGGTGCAGAGAGTCCGGGCTGAGGGCAGTGAAAACCAGTGGTCCAGGGGCACAGGGGGTGCTCAGGGTGAAGGGGGTACCTGCAAGGGCACAGGGGACACGTCAGAATCACAGCGAAGGGAGCCTGAGAGGGATCTGCACACAGAATTTATGGAATGAGCCGGAAGAGATCAGCTCTCTGGACAACGAGTGCAAAGTGAGCGTGTGGGGAAGAAGGTCCTGTTCCAAAACGAGAGGAAAGAAAGGAGAGCTCAGGGTGTGGCAAGAGGAGAGAAAACAGCCAAGCCAGCACTGTAGACAGAAGCAGAGACGTCAGTGCCACCCTTCTGTCCCCAGCCACCTCACCTGGCACGGGACTGAGCGGGCTCTGCGGGTCCACCTGGGACTCGATGGTGATGACTCCCTCCCTCTCGGGGCCCCAGCCCTCCTCGCTCTGCGCCTTCACCTTGAAGATGTAGGAGTGGTTGGGCAGCAGGTCCTCCACCACTACCGAGTTCTGGCTGGGGTTTGGGATGGTGATCCTGTGCACCTCTCCTGGGACACACAGGGAAGAGGATGTCAACATCATGTTGCAGACACAAAGGCAGAGCCACAACTTTCGCCTAAACTCTGCCTCAAACAAACTGCCTGCGAAAGCTACCCCAGGGCCCTCCCCAGCCACCCCCATCACACCTTGCCACCAACAATGGGTAGTGCAGGACAAGATGTTTTTCCAAAAAAAGGCTTGGGATAAACAACAGCTTCTTGAAAACTCAAGGAGTTTCAGACAAAAGAATTCTGTTTTCATGAATGCTGCCCTGAAGATTCACGTAAAAATAAGATATTTTCATTTCAATCCTTCTTCCAAGTCCCATGTGTTGAAAAAATTCATGTAAGATGTTTGGGTTGATGGAGAGAATTAAAGGGGATTTTTTTGGAGGAGAGATGATTCCACAAGCAACCCCCGGAACTGTTCTCCCTCTAGGAGAAACAGGGAATGGAAGCTGTAGGGTAGCTGCAACATTTCCTGCACACAAAAAAAGGCTACACAAGAAGCAGATTTAGGACTCTGAATCCCAGAATGGTTGATGTTGGAAGGCACCTCTGGAGATCATCTGGTCCAACCCCCCTTGCTCAGAGCAGGGTCATCCATGGGGT
>VYXC01007591.1:496296-522823 GCA_013397175.1 Platysteira castanea | reverse complement strand
GGCTCCTGCCAGCTCACCTTCAGGGACGTGGGGCCCAGGGCAGAGAACACCAGGCGGGTGGGGGTGTCGGGGATGCCCAGCGGCTTCCTGGAGTCTGAGGCAGAAAGGGAACATCAGGCTGGAGATTTTGGGGATGGGGGCTACGGGGGCTGGGGGAGAGTAGGGAGTGGCACACACAAACATGGGATGGTCCTGGTGGTTTGGGGAGGATGTGGTGAGATGTCCTCTCTGCAGACTGGCCTGTCATGAGGGGGGGGTTGGCTGGCTGGCTCTGCACAGCTACAGGGATGTCTCACAGCCTCAGGGTGCAGGCTTGGATGGGACAAGTTAAGGTAAGTTTCATGCCTCTGTGACAGAGAGCCCAGAGCAGGGGCCTGGTGCTGGCTGTGACCCTCCTCACACACCCTGTCCAGTCTGCCAGAAGCTTCACAGACTTCATCAGGTGTAGGTCAGTTAAGACTGGCCCACAGCTAAATCAGCCCAACACCTCCAGGCCCTGTTCACGTGGCCTGGGACCACATCTGGGTGCTCCTCAGCTCGTCCCACAGGGACACAAGGCTCATGGAGAGCACAGCAGCCTCCCAGGTGACACTCAGGGACTGAAGCCCCTCATTGAGAAGGAGCTTGCAGAGGGACATCTCATAAGGAGCACACGTTCTCCCCAAGAGTTCTCCAAAGGCCTGTGGAGTAAGACTGAGAACAAGAAGCTCATTAGGAGTGAAGAGGATGGGGACAATGAGTTGATCAGAGCACGGTGGCAGCAGTGGTGGTNAGGCACCTCTGGAGATCATCTGGTCCAACCCCCCTTGCTCAGAGCAGGGTCATCCATGGGGTTAACCCATGACAAACCAGAAGACCCAGAGCAGACTCTCCACTACCTGAAATTCCCACCAACCCCCCGGTGCCAGTTCACTGACCTCCGTTGAGGAGCTGATACTGCACACTGTAGCCCTGCACCTCCTTCTCGCAGCGCGGCTCCTGCCAGCTCACCTTCAGGGACGTGGGGCCCAGGGCAGAGAACACCAGGCGGGTGGGGGTGTCGGGGATGCCCAGCGGCTTCCTGGAGTCTGAGGCANCAGAAGCTTCACAGACTTCATCAGGTGTAGGTCAGTTAAGACTGGCCCACAGCTAAATCAGCCCAACACCTCCAGGCCCTGTTCACGTGGCCTGGGACCACATCTGGGTGCTCCTCAGCTCGTCCCACAGGGACACAAGGCTCATGGAGAGCACAGCAGCCTCCCAGGTGACACTCAGGGACTGAAGCCCCTCATTGAGAAGGAGCTTGCAGAGGGACATCTCATAAGGAGCACACGTTCTCCCCAAGAGTTCTCCAAAGGCCTGTGGAGTAAGACTGAGAACAAGAAGCTCATTAGGAGTGAAGAGGATGGGGACAATGAGTTGATCAGAGCACGCTGGCAGCAGTGGTGGTGAATGTTAATCAGTCCAGGTGGGTTGAAACCTGCAATTCACCTGCAAACAGAAAGGTGATGTGATGGAGGCACAGGCTGGGTCAGGAGGAAGATCAGCACAGCACACAGCAAGCCATGGAGAGGAGGTTTGGGGTGAGCAGTGGATGGCAGCAGCTCATGGACAGACGGTGGCTGGGCTGTTATGGGATGTGTGGCTGGGAGGAGACACTGGACAAGCTGTACCTATGTACTTGCACATCCCTGCAGACCCATCAGTCATGATTATAGAGTCCCGACAGCCAATGCTGGGGTAGTAACCCTTCACCTTTGCCCTGCTCCTGAAACCCACGTCCCGGGGCCGGAGGAGTGTCCTCCCAGCATCTTCATGGATGGGAGGGAGGAGTGTCCCCGAGTAATCTACAGAAGCAGTGCAAGAAGAAAGAAAAACACCATTGGAGATCTCAGAGCAGGTTCAGCCCAGGCTCCTGCACAGGTGACATTTTAAGGCTCAGGTTTGAAGAATCTCTTAGCCACCTTCTGTCAGCTCCAGCTGATTGACACATGTGGAGCTGAAAGGCAACCACGCTGCTGGATAGAGTGAGGAGAAGAGACACGTGCTCTCCCTGGAGTGCTTCGTGGTGTGAGGATAAGGATGGAGCTCCCTTCCCTGAGCACCCTGCATGTGAGGGGTGGGAGTGCTTTCCAAACTCATCTGGAAGCAGAGAGGCCTCAGCAAAGCACCAAACATCAGTGGTGGGGACATGACCTTCCAGACCTGCGGTTCACAGGTCCCCTTAGCTGTGAGCAGTTCTCACCCCATGAGGACTTTAGGGTGCAGGTCCAAAGACAGTCATGGGGATGGAAGGGAAGGACAGGTCCCATCCCTGTGGTACTCACCGTGCCCCATCAGCATCGTGGAGTAGTCTCTTGTCAGGGAGGAGCTCCCCATCACCCTGTGCTCCTGGTGCACGTGGGAGCTCAGCTGGTGGTAGCTGGTGTTGGCTGTCCTGGTCAGGGTGCCACTGCCACTGCCGGGGAAGGAGAAATCCACCTGGCCATTCAGCAAGTGCTCTGTGGAAGAGGGCACACCGTGAGGAATGTGGCTGTGGACAAAGCTGCTGCTCCAGTTTCTGTGGGGAGGAAGCAGGAGGCATCATGGTGGTCCCCCCTGCCTTGGCTGCATCCCAGGTTCAGCCACTCTGCAAGGTGGTTCTGGAATGCTACATCTGGAACAAGCCACAACACCCAACAGGAGATGCAGAAACAAAGAGGTAAACAAAGACTTCTCCCTACACCCAGCACCAGACACACCCACGGTGCCCAAGGTAACTCCAGACCTCGGCCTTGCTGGGGCACTGCCTTGTGGTTCTCGCCACAATCTCTCACATCTCCCCTTAGACGCAAGCACAAGTTTATAATTTCAGATTTTAAAAGGTGGAAGAAGGAAAATGGCCCTTTATGGAGGCAGTTTCTCCAGATCTCATTCTGGATCCCATCTCAGCTGGATCTGAAAAGCAAACTCTGCTCCGCTGTTCTGGTCCTTGACAAACAAATCCCCATCCCCACCCAGCAGGCCAAGAGGGATCAGCCACCTGTGAGACAGTGATTTCTGTTTAACAGTCCAGCAGATCTGCCCCAGAAGCCCAGGGCACTTAATTAAGGTGAAGAGCTGCCCTTGGAGGTGGCACTTAGCAGGTATCATCTGAGTTTGCTCCTGCCTCGAAGGTCCAGCCTTTGGTAGAAGCAACTTGCCAGCAGGCTCCCAAGTCCGTGCCGAGATGGGGGTTACCTCGACACTCTTGCGAGCAGACACACCAGGACAAGGTTTTGAAGCAGATCACACCAACACGAGGGTGGGCACACAAGGGGAGGCAGGGGACACAGAGCCCATCTGCCGGCCCCTCGGCTCAAAGCAGGACGAGACAGGACACTCAGTGCCGTAACGGAGCCGTCCTTCACCTGCTTGGGGCCCGGGCGTCCCGCTCCTCCTCACACTGCCAGGAGCCACAGCGCTGTCCTCCTCGTGGAGGAGCCCCTCGGTGTCCGAGGAGAGGCGGCTGCTGCCAGAGAGGCGGGGAATGGTTTCGGGTGGGAGCCTCCAGGTGATGCGGCGAAGGTCCAGGTCTTCTCCCAGCAACGGCACAAATTTCCACCTGGAGCCTTTTGGGACAACGCAAGCACTGGTGTTGGCACGGTCTGCAGGGGTCAGGGTGGGCCACCCACCACCTCTGTGCTGCTTGGACAGGACGGGACAAGCACCGGGGGGATGATGCCTGTTCACAGCCTGTGTTGCCAAGTGTGAGCTGAGGAGTTGAGGTGGTGCAACCATCTGGTAGGTGGAGAATGGTGGGACCGTGACATGGAGGGGGTTCTTCAACCCCCAGACGGTTTTTCAGCCCTGTGTCCATCATGACAAAAGGTGAGAGTCAAAGTCCCACCACACGCCTGTCCCTGTATGAAGAGTCTGCAACAATTGTCCTCTGCTCAGGAGAGGTTTCATCACTCCTTGATGTGCAGCCAGGGCGGTCGGACTCCTGATGTTCCCATCACCTTGCTCTCTGAAAGGACCAGGGACTTACTCTTGGGTCCTAGGCCCTGGAGAACCCCCAGAGAAGATCCTACAGACACACCTCATCATTTCACTTATGGTTCATGTTCCCCTCCTCGTGTCAGCACAAGACCAGGGAGTCAGCCTCATTCAGGAAGTGGAAGGGTGGAGGAAGAGAGGCCAGTGCCCTCCCAGCACTGCCGAATTCCCTCCTGTTGGCTTGGCCTAGACCCTGGCATCCAAGGGACTCAGAGGTCTGTGCCTTTGCTGGTGGCTTGTTTGCAGGTGCCAACTCTCATGGTCCAGCCAAATGGCAACACAAAGTGAAGATGAGCAGGGAGGGCCATGAAAAGCTCCTCTCCCACTCCACACTGAGAATTCTCTTTGCCCCATGGTTACGACAAGGAGGCACTGGTCTTATTTACACTATGACCAGCCAAGTGTTCCCATGGATGCAGCTATTGAGCTCTGGAAAGGCTGATCTCCACGACTTGGATCTCCCCATCTCTGAGAGATGGAAAGAAGCACTGAAGCTCATTGCTGAAAGCTGATGTTAAGGAAAATGAATGTTAGAAATGACCTTTTCAAACTCAGAGACACAGACCTGAATCATCAGAGACACTGGGCCGCTTGCTGCCGGCTGGGGAGCGGAGCACGTCTGTGCTGTACATCAGGTAGCTGTCATAGTCCTCACCTCCCTCTGCATCAATGATGGGGACATCGGGGATGATGGGGACTGCAGGAGAGGTGGAAAGTGCCATTAGACAAGCAGAACAAAACCACACAAGCAGCAAAAAACCACTCAATGCTCAGGCATTCCCAAGGTGGCTGGAGCAGCAGAGCAAACAGGAGGCGGAGAAGCAGCTGGGGTGATGGGAGAGCTCTCCCCAACACGGCTCCCGCCCCTCTGCCCCCTGCCCAGGCTGGCACTCACTGGACATGGGGCGCTTGGGCTGCGTGGCGAGGTTGATGGTGGCTTCTCTCTCGGGCCCCCAGCCCGCGCCATTCCTGGCCTTCACCATGTAGCGATAGGGCTGCGACTCCCGCAGGTTCTCGATCAGCACCATGCGCTTCTTGGGGTCTTCAACCAGCACCTTCTTCATGGGCCCAACGGGTACTGCAAGGCACAGGCACGCCTATCACCCACCAGGCACAGAGGACCCTGCAACACCCTGCACTTTGGTGTCAGGATCCAGCCTGGCTCTGGGAAAAAGTGCAGCAGCTCTTTGGGCTGCTCACAACAGGCAGCATCACCTCAGGGTAATTCCCAAACAGAATGCTGAAGTCAGCCTACAGGAGAGGTCTTCTGTTGCTGGTGTGTCACAAATAACACCTTCCTGGCACCCATCCCCTTTATCTAGACCTATGAATTAAGTTTTTGAGATGAAAACCAACATAAAATGCTAAGGAAGCAAATGGGAACAGAGTTTTCTGGCATTTGCAGGGTTAAATTTTGACTGCTGATTTTTCTGTGCTCTTTCCATCAAGAAGTGACCTGTCCAAATCCCAGTTTTCAAAAGAAACATGCCTGGAGCTGTTTTGGCTCTGCTGCTGCTGCTTGGGACCGACCCAGCCTGCAGAAAATGTCCTCCAGCCCCTCAGCCTGGCTGGACTGTCCCATCCAAAATCGAGCTCTTACCGTTGTCCTCGTTGACAAGCCCATAACAGACTTCGTAGGCCGTGATGTGCCCGTTGGTTTCTGCAGGCTCAGCCCAGCTCAGCTGGGTCACGGTGGAAGACACGACATTGAAAGCCAAGCGCCCGGGCTCGCTGGGCACTGGGAAGGAAAAGCAAAGGGTCCCCATCACTGCAAGTCAGGAACCAGCGGATGCCCAGAGCTCCCCAGATCACAGCGGGGCTGCAGTGGGAGACACTCAGTGCTTGACCCCAAGACCACCAGAGGCTCAGGGCTGGGGCCCTGACCCCGGTGCTGGGTGCAGGGGTACAAACTTGCTCCCAAGTGGTGGGAAGGAAGGTGTGGGATCACTCACCCTCCTCCAGCGTGCGGCAGTAGACGATGTCCGAGTAAGTCCCTTCTCCCATGGCATTGTAGGCACAGACTTGCATCTCGTAGTCGCAGAAGGGGTAAAGGTTACTCAGCTGTGCTGATGGGGTTTTGACATCAATGAGATGGGCGTCTGACTCAGAGTCTCCTTGGATCCAGTATTTCACCTGGCAAAGCAAGAGCAAGTCATGACTCCTTCAGATCCTCACATAATGGGTGACAAGTTCCTTGTCTCTTACTAAACCTGCTCTGGGAATGGTGTTGTATCATTCCTCTGAAATGGGAGGCCAGGATAGCCTGGGCACTTCATGATAAGTGATGGAAAGGGAGATGAAGCCACCAGGAATTTTTCTTGCATATCCCTCATCTACCCAGCAATGGTCCCTCAAGGATGGAGGGGACCAGAAGGGGTGAACTTGCTCCCTTTTTGGGTGTGTACTTGGATCCCTTCAGTACTAGTGTCTGTGTGAAACACCTGCAGGAGGGGACCAGCACTCTTCCCTGGCATCCACTCACCTTGTACCCCAGGGGTTTTCCTGGGGGAGGAAACCAGTTGAAGCTGATTTCCCTGGAGCTGAGGGCACGGGCATTGGGGTTCAGCGGTGCACTCAGGCGGCCTTTGGGGGACTGGGGGACCTGGCCCAGGCCAGTCATCGAGGGGACACCATCCACCAGCTCTGCAGACAACAAAGATCACATCAGCGCCTTTCATCTTCCGCCCTGGATGAAAGAAGGAACTGTGCCTCTCTCAGCACTGCCCCACCATGCTGTGATAAATCCTTTATTTATGTTATTGACCCACTTGATGACAGTTTTCCTTGCCCAGCCATAGGAAGCACCATGCACCACTCATGGCAAGTCCTACCTCTCCCTTATTTTTATGGCTTTTCATTCAAACTCCCAAGGAGAAGGAATTAAGAATCCATTCTATTTCCTTCACCGAGGGAGACGATCCATCTTCCCCCCACCCACTGACTATTCCCACTCGTGCCTCTAGAGGGGGACCCAAATCTACCAGTCGGAGCTGGCGGAACCTTGCTGCGGCTTTTTGGGCGAGGACGGAACTCTGTGCACCACATCGGGGTGGGCTGGTCCGGAGAGGGGGTCCCAGAGCGCCCGCAGCCACTGTCACCGCCTGGTTGCCAGCCCCTACCTGGGTCAGCGATGGTCACCGTGGTCTGGGGGTAGCGGCCGATCTTGGCACCATACTTGGGGTGGAGGAGGTCGATGGCAAATTGCTTGAGCTGGCAGTTGTTGAGGAGGGTGTCTATCTCTGTCAGCTCCAGCAAGGGCACCTGCACCTCCTTTCGGGTCTCCCCAGGCTGGAAGACCAGTTCACCCTCCGTGAAGACGTAGTCCTGGAGGAGAAGGAAGAAGTGTGTTCAAGGCGAGGCTGGGTGGGACTCTGAGCAACCTGGTCTAGTGGAAGGTGTCCCTGCCCATGGCAGAGGCTTGGAACGAGATGATCTGTAAGGGCCCTTCCAACCCAAAATGTTGTATGATTACAGCCCGCAGTATCCATGAGGAGACCCCCAAAGAGCTTTCCCTCATCCCCCAGTCAATCCCCATTTGCCTCCCATACACACAGGTCCAGGAGCAGCCGGTACCCTCTGCCTCAGGCATAGGCATCCTCTCAGGTCCTCCCTCCCTGAGGGAGCAAGGGATGGACGGGAATGTCTACCTTTGTGCTGACCTCAAGCCTTGGGTCTCTCTCTCCCAGCCACATCCTGATAACCCCTCTTCTGTAACCCCAGAGTTGGCCTTTTCCCAGCCCTACATTCCCACTCCTTCCTGCCTGCCAAGGCCAGGAGCACCACCCTTACCCTGCCATTCTTGGCAGTGAGATCCCGGGTCCTGTAGGTGACTTGGGATTTCCCGTTGTCTATGATCTCCCGCAGGACAGGGATCTTGGCCAGCTTATCAAAGCGGCTGTGGGAGTAGGCTGGCTGCAGGAAGGTGATGAGGCTGCTGGCTGGAAAGGCCAGGAGAGAAGGAATATGTAAAGCAAACACACAAAGAATCACATCACAAACACCAGGTGTCCTCCCTGAAGAGAGTTCCTGTCACCCACGGGTGTGAACTGTGCATAAAGGATCATTGCATGGGCTGGAGTCTTCACCACTCCCCATTTGTGCTCCCTGCTCAAAACAGCCGGGTGGGAAGCAGAGGGAAAGTGCTGGGGACGTTAGCACAGTAACATCAAAGAGGTTCGGCTTCACTCCAGCACTGGAGCAGCAGAGGAATGTGGTCAGCCTTTACTCTGTCAGGGAATTGGTAGCATCTAGACTTGTGATGGTCAAATGTTTCTGTCAGCAGGGAAGATGCCCTTCCTTTGGATGCTTTAAAGGATGCTCAAGTTTAGACCCAGGTGACTTCAGAAAGGAGTTACCGAGCAAGCCTCTGCTCTGTGCCCTGGGGGTGCTCAGGTACGCAGACTGTGCCTCACAAACCACGCCAGCCCGTCTGGACATGGGACACTCAAACAAAAACACCTTCAAACAGTCACAGCCCCTCACCTTGTTCTTTGATGATGGTGATGTTGACAACCCTGCGCCCAATCTTTGCGATGCCATTGGGGATCTCGATGGCCTCCACCTGCAGCTGCTTCTCATCATCATCATCCTCCCTGATAAAGAGCGGGACACGGACGTCCACCAGCTCCACGGCCTCTTGGAACTCCACCATTCCCTGAGCATCTGGGGGAAAGGGCAAGGGTGAGAGGTGGGAAATAACCCCCTGTACCCAGCCAGGAGGCAGCGCTGGGCTCTGCTGCCTACCTTGGTCTGAGGTCACTGTGTAATAACCCGGTGCAACCTTCAGGTCGTTGAAAGCCTCGTGGGAAACATGTTTTTCCACCACTTTGATGATGTCTGGCTTGGCTGAGTAAGGGGCAGTGAGCACCATGTCCACAATGGTGTGATCCTGCCTGGGAGCAGGGGAGGGAAAGGCAGATGAGAGCTGAGACCGGGGTAACTCATCTCACACAGCAGCTGGGGGCCAGTGAGTGTGTGGGGCACTCAGTCACCCCACACGTGTGCGTACAAAGAGGGAGAAGCTGCACCAGAGAGCTGCAGATTCCTCTTACCTTTTCCCAGAATTGGGCTGTAACCTGGGGGAATAAAAAAACCCAACCAAATCAGAGTGACTAACACCTTTGGGGAGACCAAGCGCTGTGTGAATCACAGCCCTGTGCAGGTCTGAGCTGCAGCACTGCCCCGCGGGTGCCAACCCATCCGCAGAGCCCCAGCACATGTTCCCTCCTGCCCGGCTGCTCCCTCCTGCCCTGGGTTTCCCAATGCAGTGAGGAACGTACCCACAGGGAAGATCACATCTGGATTAGGCTGTGGGGAGGAGATACCACTCCCTGCTCAGCACTGGCATCCCCAAACTCCTCCCTGCCTGCACCAGGCACTCCTAAGTTTGCATCAGGCTGAAACTTTTGAAGCCAGTGGGAATTCTCCCACTGAGCACCATGCAACCAGGTTTTGCTCCTGCTGCTCCAAAGCCAGACTCAGCTGAGATCTCCTCCACAGCTGGGTGGGCTTTGCTTTGCAGCCCTGGGTGGGTGAAGCACCACTCCAGGCTTGTCTCACAGACCACGCTCCCTCCCAGCATCGCAGATTTCACACCCTGCCCCTCTGGTCCAGCCTATCATCATCAGTGCCCTGGGGGAACCCTGCCCTGCAGGAGTCTCTCCCCCATTGACTCACCTGAACTTGGTCTGCTGGACCTTGTGGCAGCCAGGAATGTGCTTGAAAACGTCGTTCAGCTGCAAGGAGCGAGAGGGGCTTTCACAGCACGTCCCTCACTGAACAGCGATGTGCTCAGCGAGCAGATGCTGCTGCCACAAAACACAGGAGCCCTCTGACCACCCCAGGCCCTCCTACACCAGGTTTCTTCCCAGGACATGGCAAGAGCTGCAAACTGAAGCCAAGCAGGAGCTTCAGATCACATGCCCCAAAGCAAACCCAAAATCTCAGAGATGCTTTGCTAATTCTTACAATTGTGACCTTAAAAATTGCGCTTTCTCACAAAAGAAGAAAAACTGCTCCTTCCTTTCAAGAGCTGTCTGGGTTCCCAGGGAAGGTGCACTGCCCAGCCCCGTGTGGCTGTCCCCAAGGCCACCCCGAGCCCCCCTTGTGCCCAGGCTCCTACGTTCTCCTCCACTTCCTTGCGCAGCTGCTCGCACTCCCGGGTGTCCGGTTTCACCAGGTTCTGCGTGAAAAGCCGGGCCAGCCTCAGAGACAGCCCGTAGGGAACTGGAAAGAGAAATTCCCAAATCAATCTCCTTCCTTCTAGTCAGAGAAATAACCCACCCAGAAGCTGGAAGCATGGGGACACACGCCATGCTCCGTGTCCAGCTCCTGTGTCACCAACACCTAAATCACACAGCACTAGCAGGGAAAACCCTCTCAGAACTGGGGGGCGAACTGGGAAACTCTCTGCCAGATCCAGAGAAGGAAACAGCATCCAGTGGTGGCTCTGGACTGATGAGGCAGCGAAATCAAGGCTGGATCACTGAGCTCATGAGACTAAGACACAAGCAGGGCACATCAGGAGGTCTCCAAGGGCCCTGCCACAGGGCTGCACACAGGACTGTGCTGCTCAGCTTCCCCCAGGATGGTGGCAGGTAAAGGAACAACCACCCGTGTAAATGGACGTGGAGGTAACACTGGGGCCACCAGCAATGCTTTGGGTCCTTTACAGCACCCACAGCACCTCCCCCGCCCTGTCCCTCGCAGGTGACACTCACTGAGGTCCTTGGGGTTGGTGGCGGCGGGGGAGGTGACGCCCTGCTTGTGGACATTGTTGTGGATCTTCCAGCGGACCGTGTCCCGACCCTTGAGGGAGCCGCTGCGCACCAGGGGCGTGTCCAGGTGGTCGGAGGACATGAGGCTCTGGCGGAGCATGTAGTGGTCCTCCTTGAAGCCAACGGTGCGACCTGCAGAGCCAGGGGCGGGGTCAGAGCCTGGGCACACTGGGACAACGCCAGCCATCAGCTTCCCAACGCCAGAGACTCTGTTCTGGGGGATATTTAGGGTTTCCACCATGCTAAGGGGGTTGGGATCTCAGGAGGGAGGAAGGGGTGTTCATGAGTGGGGAGAACACATCTCACCAGCTAAGCATTACAAGGTCAGGGAGAGCCAGCAGTGGGATTCCCAGCAGGGCATCCCAGGGTGTGGGGCAGGGAAAAAAAGTGGGCCAGCAGCTCCAGGGCTCCTTGGCTCAGGCTCTCTGCCAGCAGGCTTCTCCTTGATCCACCTCTCCAGCTCAGAGAGGAGGGATGCCTATCCCAGCACACCCCCAAACCCAGGAAGGCAGTGCACCCCACAGACCCTTCCCCCAGGACCAAGGGCCGGTACCTCGTGCGCAGCAGGGGAGCAGGGCCAGGCAAGCCTAGAAAACAAACGGCCGGAGACACAATCACTTTGTGGCCAAGGATGAAAAGTCCTCCCTCCATGTCTCCATCAGGGAGGATCCACATCAGCAGGGATGCGTGGCGAGCGGGCGGATGGGGCTCTCAAGCTGATTTCAGATAGGGGAAATCTGACTAAAATTTCACCAGCGGCTCATGTTGGCAACAGCAGAGGCGCTGGACACCACAGGGACATGCCCGGCCAATCTCGCCCGGCTGGAGGCTGGGCGGACTCTGGAAATTTGTCATGTTTTTGGCCATATCTGGTTCTCTCCCTGGGCTGGGGCAGCCAGCTGAGGCACTCACCTTGCAGCAGGCACAGAATTTCCAGCAGAGCAGGAGCAGCAGCCCCAGGAGCAGGATGAGGAAGATGAGCAGTGGGATGAGCCAGAGGAAGCTCCCAGGTGGGCACTCTGCAAGTGACAGCAACGTCACTCCCAGGCATCAGCCCCCATGTGGGGTGTGCAGGGAGGGAGCAGGGAGGCAGGGACAGAGGGGAAAGGCTGGACCACAGCTCTCTGAGGGATGGAGCAGCCCAGTTAACCCTGGGAACTCCTCACAATGAGAAGTGCTGTTCAGGGAGGGCTATCACACCTCTGCTCACACCCAGCCATACCAAAGGGCTGACTGCTGCAGCACCTTGCAGCAATCCCTGCCCATGGCAGCAGGGGAAAGGCTCTGATCTCTAAAGGTCTCTCTGAGGGTGCCACACTCCACCCGTTGCAGTTCATGTGACAGACAGCATCCCCCACCCATGTCACACAGCAAGGTGGGCAGGGAGGTGCTGCCTGCAGCTGACCCGGCCCAGGGGCACAGCAAAGGGACAAAGCAGGGATTGGAGGCACTGTGGACTTGGTCACTCTGATCCAGACCCCAGGCTGGACACCCCCTGCTCCTCCCAGGTCCCTGCTCACCTTTATTCTTCTGCACACGGACAGTAGTGTTGGGGAGGACGCTGGGGTCTCCCTCCAGGGTGTAGTGGTACGTGCAGTCATCATCCTCATCCTGGAAGGAGCAATACTCGCCAGCCTCCTCTGTGGGGAGAGGAGACATGGTTGTGACATCATCAGGGCCAGGAAAGACTTGAGGAACACCCTACACGCACACACACACGGAGGATGGGCACACGGGAGACACCACATGTCTGCACCCCGCTCTGCTTCTCGTGTTACCTTTCTTCAGCTCCTCCACCATCTGGATCTGGAGCTGGCACGAGCTGCAGTTCCCTTTCAGGCTGCCTGTCCCCCAGGTCTGGCAGCGGACACAGTCCCGGATGCTCTCACACACAGCCTGGAAGCCCTGGGAGAGGCAGCGTGGGATGGTCAGGGACACCCACAGGAGCGAGAGAGGACACAGCCTCTGAAAGGCAGAGCTGGAGAGGCAGAGCTGGAGAGGCAGTACTGCATCTTCACCCCAGAGCCAGGGCAAGGTCCAGGTCAAAAAGAATCACTGAGAGCAGGATGCTCATGAAGGGTTCATAAGCCCAGTTGGCTCAAAAACCTCTTATACCACCAGCCTGCATTTGGGCAGCAATTAAATCTTCTCCAAGGGTTTCAGTGGCCTTTCCAAAACACGATCAAGCCAGCTTTCTCCATCCCCTCTGTGGGATTAGCCCATGTTTGTCAGTGGAGAAATCAAATGTGTTCAAGGCCAAGTTGGGTGGGGCCCTGAGCAGCCCGATCTAGTGGAAGGTGCCCCTGCCCATGGCAGGGGAGTTGGAATGAGATAAGCTCTAAGGTCCCTTCCAATCCAAACCAGTCCATGGTTCTATTAAATGAGTTTTTTCCCAGTCTTGAGAGAAATCAGAACAAGCCACAAGCTGAGCCTCAAACCTCTGCCCATCACCAGGGTGCAGATAAACACGGACAGACTCTCAACAGTTCCTGCTGGTGAACAGGAGGGCAAAGACAGCCTGTTGGCTACAAAGCAGCTCCCGCACCAGCCCCTTCCTGGCCACAGGACAGGTGAGACATACCCTCGCTCAGGATTTTGTTCCTGACTGAGATGTGCCTTCATCTCTGCTTTGCCTTCATTCCCATGCAGAGCCTCCTGGGAAGAGGCGATAAACCCGGAGGGACTCACCAGGGAGTAGCTGATTTCACAGGTGGAGCTGGTGTACAGCGAAGCCATGTCACAGATGCATCTGCCACATTCACACCTCCCGTGGTTATTGCAAATGCCCTGGGAGAGAAGAGCTGACAGTCGGTGTCTGAGAGCAATCGCAGACACGCAGGGGCTCTGGGACTCAGCAAGGTGCCCCAGCAGCCCAGAGATTCCAACACAATCGATCTGCCTGGAGCAGCTGTCCCTGGGGAGGGCAGGGCACGGCAGGGCAGGGCAGGACCTACCCCTCGGCTGTCGATGCAGGTGTCATTGCTCGTGGGACATTCACAGCCCGGGCCCTCCCAGCCGCTCTCGCACACACAGGCGCCCCGGGAGCAGCGGCCACGATCTGGGGGTGACAGGAAGGATTACTCGGGCTCCAGTGCTGTGCCATTCCCCCGGCCCTGTCTGTGGCACCCCTGCTTTCTTCGGGGTGCACAGGGGCTGCAAACAGCAAATCCTCCCTGCTCGTCTGCAAGCACAGAGTCCCTGCCACCCATCACTGGTCACTCAGCCCCCCGTGCCAGTGCCACCAGTCCAGGACACCCTGTCACTGCCACCAGCACATCCCCCAGCCGGGGGGCTCCGGGGTGCTCTCACCGTTGCAGAGGAAGCCGGAGGTGCGCGGGCACTGCAAGACGTCGAACTCGCAGAAGGCGCCGTCGAAGCGCAGGGTCTGGTCCTCGGAGTAGCACTGGCACTTCCCGCACAGGCACTCGCCCCGCCCCGAGCACGGCTCCACATCCCCGGGGCGGATGCAGGCTTCGTTGTTGGGGGATGAGGCCGGGGAGCAGTCGCACGTGTCCCCTCGCCTGGGGACAGAGATGGTGCTGAGAGAGGCAGGAGCAGAGCGCAGCACAGCGGGGTCTGGGCAGGGTGCCCAGGGCATGAGCGTGTGTCACTGTGGGTCTCCGGACACAGCAGGACCCCCGGGAGGGGGGTGGATCTGGGCACAGCCCTTACCAGCCCGCGTGGCAGATGCACTGTCCGCAGACAAAGTTCCCATGGAAACTGCACTTGGGTGAGTCCAGCTCTTGTTGCTGAAGAGAAGAGAGAAGAGGCATTGCTGAATGGGCCCAGCTGCCCCCAAGGCCATTTCAGGAATCAGAAGGGCAGATCCAGGAACAAAGTTTTGCCCTGAAGACCAAGCTCTGCCATAGGACATCACATCGAGCTTGGAAGAGGCAGTGATGGAGATCTTGGCCAGGCTGAGCATCGCCGAGGGGTCGAGCAGGACCCACATGCACCAGTCAACACATTCCCACCCCAGGCTGGCCAGGAGGGGGAGGAGGACACCTCTCTGCATCACCCCACCTGTTCACAGGGACACACATCGCAGACGACAGCGGTTTTGATTGTGAGGCTGTCGCTCAGGGACGTGACTTTCACGCGGATTTCTCCCTGCCGGTCCTTCTCGGGGAGGCTGCAGACGTGCTGCCCACCAACGTACTCCAGAGCATTCACATGCATGTGGAACTTGCCCTGAAGGAAGGGACACACTGCAGGGATGAGCCAGCTCTGCTGGACCACATCCCAGCTGGACAGGGAGAGCTCATCCCCTCACACGTGCCTTCCCTCCGCTGCCATCCGAGGACTTACCACTTTTCCACGGGTGATGTGGAAGGAGCCAGATTCTGTCTTTTCAAACATCAAGGAGGTGAACTCTGTCTTCAGGCCTCTGGGAGTGGCATCAGCCCGGATGTCCATCTTGGAGCGGATGCGCTGGGTGGCAGAGGATAAACACAGCGTTGATTGTCAGCAGTACCCTGCTCCAGAGGGGCCACATCCTGCCTCCTGCCCGCTCTCCTGCTCAGGAGGTGCCCACCCTCTGCCCTCCCTGGGAGCCAGAGTGAAGGCCCAGAGAGCACCATTACCTCAAAGGCTGTGACGAGCAGATCCACAATGTTGGAAGAATCTTCCTGGAGCACCCCGATCTCAGAGATGGGGAAATACTTGTGCAGCTTCTGCAGAGAGACAGGAGCTCCCTGAGCCAAGGCCTTGAGAACCCTCCTCTATCAGAGTGGGCTCTGCTTTCAGCAGGACTGGGACCAGAGACCTCCAAATGTCCCTTCCAACCTAAATTACTCCCCAGCTCTGCACCTCCACTGCATTATAAGAAGCAGAAACCACCACAGGGAGACCTCTAGAAGCTCAGATTCCTGCACCCATTAATACACCTGAGACCTGCCACAACCCAGAGCAGCCCCCCAACACAATGTGGCAGCCTCCCAAAGATCAACGTGTTGGTTTAGCACTTGGGGACAAGCGATGGCAAAACACTTTCTCCTCACAGCTGAGCTGAGGCAGAGGTCCAGGAGGAAAGGTAATCCCACGTGGCATCACTGCCGTGGTCTCCTCACCTCATAGTAGCTGTAGGAGTGGTTGGTGACAGCAAAGATGGGGATGATGTTGTGCTGGCCCAACAGGCGCACGAGGGTGGGCACTGAAGGGTAGTCCTGCTTGGTGTCGTACACGTAGGTGCCATGGCTGTCCAGGTGACACTGCTCATCATTCCTCGCCAGGATCCCTGCCAGGACGTTGGTACCATCAGCTTCATAGTGAAAGGCAGACTCGGTGGAGAACACGAGCAGGTGAGTGCTGTCATTTCTCCAGCCAATCTCATCCTGCAGCCAGGGAGGGGGAGAAGGAACCTTTATCTCTGTGCCTCCCAAACCCCTGCACAGCATTTGCAGCCCTGGGCAAGCCAGCACTGACAGGAGCTGGAATACCCAAGGGACAAGGCACCACCTGCACCTGGCAGCAAACACCACCAGCCACGTGGCCCCAGGAGCCCCAGCACCCGCCCGCACCCCCAAAGCACGGGGTGTCTCCCACCCAGCAGCTCGGTGCCAGGCACATGTGTGTACAAGGGGCAAGCCCACGCTTCCCTGGACGTGTCTGGAGCTGTGCTCATCCCTCAGCCAAGCGGCCGAGCCCAAGTGGGCTCTTTTCCAGGGAGCAGAGTTTCATCACCACGGGCACGGAGGGGGACAGAGCAAAGAGCACACGCAGGGTGCCCAGCAAGTAGCTCCTGTGCTGGGCATCAAACACCAGGACATACACATGTTCTGAGACTTAGGAAAAACTGGGAATGCAAAACAGCTTGGCTCTGGAAGTGTGTGGCTGGGAGGGCAAGAACCAACTGTAGCTGAACCTGGGCTCTCTGGCTGCCCTGTCAGCTTCCCAGTGTGTGGCTCTTCTGCTCATCAGTGGGCATCAGGAAGATCCACTCATTAAAAACACAGCCCTGGCCACCCTCACCTTGCAAACAGCTGTCTGCAGGATGGCATCGAAGCCACCCTCGGGGGCATCCAGGTTGCCGGAGATGCGCTCCTTGCGGAGCTCCTCGCTGAAGTCGTCGATGTTGTTGGTCAGGTGGATGACGTTCTTGAAGGAGAACGGGGAGTCGGCGTTGGGCCAGGGCTCACGCAGCCTAGGAGAGATGGAACCAGAGGTCTTGTGTGGGGCAGGAGCAAAGGGATGCTGGGGTGCAAGGAGAGGAAGTGTGGGGAGAGTGCCTCAAGGGAAGTCACAGAGCTGAGCAGCTCAGCCACCAGCCCTGAGAGGGAGAAGGGATGAGGGCAGAGACAGAGGAGAAGACAAGACATGCAGTCTGTTGTGGCAGAGCAGGGAAGGTCTGAAAGCAGAGGATGACACTGCTGGCATTGTCACAGTGCTGCAGCAAGCCCTGAGGGATGGGGAGACCGGGGAAGACACTGGCAGTGAAGGCAGAGATGGATGGAGGCTCTTGCACCGCAGACACCGAGAGCCACGGAGAAACTTTCCACTCCCTCTACTCCCACCTCAGGGACCCAAGGGGCTCACTCACTTTTCAGGTCTCATGTCTGTCTGAGGGGACGAGACTTTGTCCACAAACTTGCCGAATCCGATGGTGTAATTGGAAGTCAGGTTTCGCAGGAAGCCGGCTGGGAGGAGAGGAAAGGAAGGGGGAGACTCATAAATAAACACATGCCTGTGAGCTCCCTGCTCCAGGAAAGAAGTCCTTTTGTGGGCATCTTCTCTGCTGGTCGGTTCTTAGACGAGATTCCCAAACTGTCATCTTTTAGGATCTTTGGGGTTTTGTAGAGTAGAAACCTACATCCCCTTCAGCAGCCCCAAAACTGGAGCTCCTGCAAGAGCACCCAGCAGGTTCAAGATGCCAAGGGCCCTGCACAGATCGGCTCTGAGGGGCACCAGCCCCATGCTGGGCTGGAAGGGGAGAGCGTGTGTGAGGATCCCTGCAGGACCAGAGAGACATCCCCATGCAGGGCCACACAGAGCAGTGGTAATGAGAAGCTCTAATTAAAACAGACACGTCTCAGCCCACTGCCAGCTGCATCCCCCTCTCTGGTGCCGGCAGAGGACTCGCAGCTGCAGGCAGGAGTGAGCTGCCTGCCTTCATCAGCACAGGAGCAGGCTCCCCTCTTCTCCCAGCTCTGCCCTCACCTAGCTTATGCCCCATGCTTTTGAGGTTGTCCAGATCATCAGACATGGAGTAGGAGAAGTCCATGAGGATGTAGAGATCCACAGGGCTCTCCTTGGGCTGGAAGACGTCCATGTCGAAGCTCATCTCCTCCCCAGCCCGCAGCCGCATGGACATGGCCTGGGGGGACACCTGGGTCCTCTGCAGGGACGTGTTGATACTGGCATTCTGTGAAGAAGAGTGACGTGAAGGGGATGGACTCCATCTCCGGTGTGGGTGCAGCGAGGAGGAGGAGGCAAGGAGCAGGGAGATGTGTGGGGAGTGCAAAGGCAGGGATGAGCCTGCTCCCGTCCCTCATGTACTGCCCAACAGCTTCCCCCACAGCCACACGTGTCCAGCCAGGCACCTCCTCCAGAGGAATGCAAGCATTTTGCTTACATCTGCTTTGTCTGCAAAGTCACCCCAGCCTGCATCAGGACCAGTGGCCCACAGGTCCACCAGTGAGGGAAGGCATTGCTTTTGAGTAGACCCTACATAAATTGTGATCTGGACCTTCTTGCTGGAGACTCTAGAGGAGGATGAAGGAGGTGAAGGACCCGTCAGGAGAGGCTGAGGATGGGCTGTGTCCCCAGCACGCACCTTCAGTGTCCTCATCTCTCCCTGGGTGTACACGATGTTGGCCTCGCCGCAGCCGGAGCGCAGCAGGTTCTCCAGCAGGTCACAGCGTGGCTCCTCAAAGCTCTGCCAGGGAGCAAGAACAGCCTCAGAGCCACAGACAGCACCAGAGCCACTGTGAAAGGGGGAAATACACAGGGCAGGAGGCAGAGTCCTGTGCCGAGAGCATTATGAGCCTTTGGGAGCAGGAGTGGGGCAGAGAGATGGGGATGAGCCTCGCACAGAACCAGCAGCTGGAATGTGACCCGCAGTGAGTTACTGGGCTGTGTGGGATAAAACTCTCCCTCCATCCCTTGCACACACTGTTTCTGGCACAGGGACATTTTCTGATAAACCCCTGTATTGCTGCAATTCTGCCCTGGAGTCCCCTCCCTCCCTATTTTCTGCACCAAAAGGAAATCCACATTTCAGTGCTTCCCATCCAGACGAGAAGCTGGATCCAGAAGCTGCCTCTGCTCTTGTGTCCCTCTCCCACTGAGGGTGGTGGGATCCCTCCACCAGCAGGGTGGGAAGTGGAGCCCCAGGCTGCCCTGCAAGTTCTCACCTCCTCGGTGCAGAAGGAACAGTCCTTATCCACCCGGATGCACTCGGTGCAGCTCTTTGCCCGGGACAGCACACAGCGGTTATCTGCCAGGAGAGATCGGGGCATCAGGGATGGGGAAAACAAAGTGAGCTGTGGGAGGGCGTGAGAAAGGCTGATCCCACGGAGAGATGGAGGTTTGGCCTGGTTAGTGGAAACTGACTGCAAAACAGCAGCAGGGTAGCAAGAGATGGGCCCCAGAACAGCAGGAAAAGCACACAGCAGGTGTTCTCCACACGGGGACTGGTGTTTCTGGAGCCCAGGACAAGTAGACACAGTCCCCAAGGGGAGGTGGCAGACAGAGCCAGCATGGCTCCACTCACTTTTGCTCCATTGGCAGAGGCCGGTGGCACAGAGCAGGGACAGGAGGAGCAGCCTGGCACACGCCCGTGGCAGCACATTCATCCTCTTCCTCCTGAAACAAAGGGATTGCTCCATTGCAGAGAGCCAAGAGATGGAAATGGACCTGGATATGACCAGGGCAGCTCCCAGAGAACCCCTTCCCAGCCCTGTCGGGGTGGGACAGCCCTCACATCCCAGGGAAGCCAAGGCTGGAAGCAATTGCTGAGCTCTTCAGGGCAGGGCACAAAAGCAAAGCCAGGGATGGTTTGTCCTCTGCTCAGGCATCCACAAAAGGCTCGAAATTCCCAGCAATGCCACTCCTGTGCCTGGAGTTGGGGTGCGCAGCTCGACAGCAGCAGGACTTGCAGGCAGCTGCAGCACAGGAGGCTCCTGGCCAGAGCCCAGCACCATCCACACATGTGAGCACTGACCAGGCCAAGACATTGCTTTTCCTGGCAGGTTAGGGAAAAAAAAATAAAGGAGGAAAACAAAGTGACTGTCCACATCTCTCCCTAAAAGCAACACTGACCCCTCCCTTCAGCTATTTCCTATCACACTAAGAGTTTCCAGGATGGTCAAGCCAACAATAAAAAGAGGGTGAGGCCTTGGGAAATGCCAGGCTTGGAGTTTTGGAGTCATTGAATGAATCCTTGGTTTGAGAGCCTGGCAGCTCCCCTTTGTCCTGTCCAGGGCAGCAGGACCCCTTGATGGACACAGAGGTCAAATCCTAAACAGAGTGAACCATTCTCCCTGCACCACACGTGACTGAGAAAACCAGAAACTGCCATCCAGAAGTCAGCATTTGGATGTGGTAAACAAAAGGAACAAAGCTGGAGCTTGAGTTCTGCAGCTGCTGTGCCAGAGGTTCATTCTGGCACCCAGCAGGACAAGTGAGAGCAGTCAAGGAAAAAACAATAGTGTAAAGATACCATTAAAGCCTCTCCTTTCTGGAAGATGCAATTGTGAAATATAAAATGTGAATGAATTTTCTTGTAGCTTCTTGCTGTGTCAGCCCTGACTTTAAAATGAAAAGAATGTGAAAACCACTTAAAACAGGGAAAGGAAACAGGAATAGTTGTTGTGTGCCAGGTTCCCTGAGGGACATCCAGCACACACAGCAGTCACCTGGAGACTCAGTTACTCACAGCCTGGCCTGGGCTGCAGGGAAACCCCTGGGAAGACCCAACCTGACTCAACAGCACCAGATCACACTTTGGCTCTGCCTCCTGCACTGGCCACTGCAGCCAGTGGAATACATTGAATGCAGCAATTGTCGTGACACAGGGCTCAACAAGCCCAGCACCGACACCACAGGATCCCTTGGTGGCTGCACTTGGTTCCCTGTGGCAGTCACTGGATACACAGGCAGCAACTGACAGGACACTGGTGTCTCATTCATCCTGTCAGCCGTGCCCAGAGGGATTTATCACAGTCATTAACGCCCAGGGGCTCAAACGTGAGGAGCAGGGGAGCCTCAGGGCAGCATCTCTGCAGGGAAACCCTGGGAAGCTCTGCTGTTCCTCAGGACTTGCAGCCAATGTGCTGTTTTGCTGCTTTTTCGGATGGGTAGAGGGTACCAGCTGACCAAGGGAACTCCTCTGCTTCCCTCCCTGCCACAACAACTGTCCTCAGTCGGGCCCTTTGCAGATTTGGCTTCGGGTGGTCCCTGTCGCCCACAAGTCAAGTCACAGCGCTGGCTCTGAGGCCAACACTCCTCACCCTGGACATGCATGTGACCTCCTTCAGTGACAGTCCTCATTCCAGCACTCACTGGCAAACGCTGTGTCCCTTGCTACCAACACAGGCAGATTTTGAAGCCGGGACAATCCATTTTTCCCTTGCTCTGCCCCAGCCCAGGATGGTGCTACGGAGTCGTGGGGAGGTGCCAGTTAGAGGTGGGATGAAAGGGTAGGGAAGAAATCCATAGAGCCCGTGGAAGGAAAACACAGTTGAAAACATCACCCGAGCACTCAGCAAATCCCATCTCCCACCGTGGCATGGGCCACAAGGAAAGGATTGAGTATGGGACCAGACTGCTCAGCTCACAAGGACCTAATTCCTCTTCCTTTAATCACCAGCTAGGGAAAAGTCACCAAGGAACGGATGGACACACCCTGGGCCTCGGGCACATAAATTGCCATCATCTCTTTTCAAGTGCTGAGATAAAAGGCCATAAAATCCTGCTCAATATTAACGTCCTGTTGCCCTGTGAGCCACCAACCTTCAAGGATTTTGCTGGGCAGATGCCAGCAGGCTGGGCGCTCGTGGCACAGAGCATGGCCACTGCAGGAATGCAGCCTGCAATATCTGTGCAAAAATATGGGAGCAGCCACCCCTTGCTTTCAGAAGTGTCCTCTGGAAGGGAAAACACCACTTTCACTTCAGGAAAGCTGCAGGATTTGGTTGCATTTTCATGATGACAGCGACAACAACAAAAAATCTGTTCAGTTGTGCAAAAACAAGGAGAAAGGCAAAGCAGCTCCTGCCTGCACACAAACTTCCTACCACCTCCCAGACCTGCTCCAGTGTTTCCTCCTGGTCTCCTCTTGCTCCCCCAGCCTTTGCCCTGCCCGTCAGCACTGCCAACAAACCTGCTCCAGGACTATGCCAAGAACCCCTCAGTCTGGAGAAGCTGGGGCTGGCTACCGCATCCTCAAAAATCCAGGCAATGCTCCAAACAAACCACTGGTGCAATGGGACAGAGGACAAGGTTGGAGTGGCAGACGGGGGAGAGGGAGTAAGGAGGAGGTTGTGATGAGCCACAAAGCAGCAGCAGGAGCCTGGTCCCAGCTGCCACGTGGGGGACACCCGGCAGGTTCGGACACGGGGGCGGGAAAGGGAGGGAGATGCTCAAGCGATGAGCTCCCAAGCACAGCCTTTCCTCTCTTGGGTGGAATTGGCCTTTTCATGGCTGCAGCAGCGGGGGCTGTGTGGGGGCTGTGCAGGGGACAGACCCTGGTACATGGCACCAAGGACCATCCACGTGTGCGTGTGTGCCGAGGATGGGCAGAGCAGCCACAGCCGAGGGGATCGGGGACACAGCTCGTGTTCTCTCTCTTCCCCGCACACATAGTCAGAGCTGCTGGGACCATGCTCCAAAACTTGGAAATTATCAAGCCAGACCCCCAAAAAACTACCAAAACCTCAACCCACAAATCAAATAATCATCTACACATGAAATCATACTAGTCTGGTTTTGTTTGCCTTCCTCATCCATTTCCCCTCCTTCCCTAGGTGTGCGCCTGCAGCTGGGAGACTCCATGTGAGTGTCTCCATTTGTTGTTTCCAGCTCCCAGGTTGAGCTCCAGACCCCAGACACGGCCCCCAGCATCCCCCAGCCAGGGACAAAACACAGCAGGACCCAGCCCGGGGACCCGCCTGGAGCTGCTGGGAGCTCTTTGTGGCCAACACGCCCGTGCTGTGAAGGGCTGGTGGCCGTGGTACCACCCCCTCCTGCTGCCCCCCGGGCTCGGGCAGGGGGCAACCCCAAGGAACAGAGGCAGGAAGGGCAGGACCGTGCCTGGGGACTGCACAAATACCAGCACACAGCCCCGCGACCCTCCCGTTCCCTCCATGTGCTCTTCCTGCCACTTTCTCCGCTCCTTTGGCCCCACAAGACACTTTCTCCCTCCTTCCCCTCCGCGGGTGCTCCTCATCCCCCTTTTGCCCCGCCTAACCCATGCCTGTTAGCCCCTTCACACCAACCCTCCTGTCCCTTTTCCTATTGCCTGTCCATTTCAGACCCACCAATCTGCAGATACCCCAACACCTGCAGTTCAGCCAAGCCCACCCTGAATCCCCCACTCCCTCCTGGCCTTTTCCTCCGGGAACCCCCCTTCCCTTGCTCCCCCCTTGCACGGGCAGCCATCAGTTCTGGAAAACAGCCCCGGTGGGCTCCGCGGGTCGGAGGCACCCACAGCCCCGCTGACCTCGCACACTTTCACCCGTGAAAGCTTTCCCTGGGTGCCAGCTCCGAGGCACAACAGCCTTTCCCCCTTGGAGCTGGGCTGAGGGACAGGGCGACCCCCGGAACCTCCAACAACCTGTCCCCAAAGGGCTCTGCTCTGCCGTCCCACCCACGGCACCGCCGCCACCGCTCCCTGACCCCTACCCAAATACCTGCGGAGACAAACCCCGACCCGTGCAGCCCCCAGAGCCCTGCCCGGTCACGAGCGTTGCCTTTCCCAGCCAGCCCAGAGGCACGGGACGGTGTCCGACAGCCAAAAACCAGGGGAAAAACAGAGGGAACAGGCGGGCAGGGGCTGAGCCCCGCGCTCCGTGTCCTGCCCACCTGCCCGCTTCATCAACGCAGCAAAGTTCAAGCGAGCTGGACACTGCAGAGCACAGATGAATTAATTCCACAAACCTCATTAGCGCTGGGTCTGACTCAGTGTCCAAATCCTCCGCCGCAGCCCGAATAACAGGCACCCACACACCAAGCCAAGAAATTCTTCCGAAGGCAGAGCGGGAACGCGCTGCTTCGCTGCTGCAACTTGATTTCCAGCTTTGGGTTTTTTCCTTTTTTTTTTTTTCCCCCCTCCCTCCTCTCTATTTTGTGTCCCTTTTCTCTTTCCGGTTAAACGTCAACTCCCGGTCCGGCGGGGAGTGCAGCCAGCCCACGATCCCACATAACTCCCTGCGGATTCCTGTACCCTCCAGTCAAATATCCACTTTGTTCTCACTCCCCTCGCTGCTGCCTCGCCCTCCCGAGGGGCTGGCAGGGAAGAAAGGTGGGAGCTGCGATAAATGAGATTGGATCCCAGGTGAGGAGAAGTTTTATCCCAGCCGGGAGGGAGGAGGGGGTGCCCGTGACGCAGGGCTGGCGTTCCTGGCTCCCTCGCACACCTGGCCGGGCAGGCACAGCCCTCCGGACCCTCCCTCCGCACAAGCACCATCCCACAGCAAAAGCGCCGAGCGGGCGCTGGGAAGGTGCTGGAGCGTGGAGGGGCTGCTCGGCTTCACCTGCCCGCTCAGGGCAGGGCTGAGGCAGCTCCCCGACCTCTCGTGCCAGGGCTTTCTCCTCCGAATTTCCTTCTGGCACGACGGGGAGGTGTCACCCTCAGTGCCCAGGGAACTCCTTGCTAAAATATCGGGTAAATTCCTGCCCCGACAGCCTGCAGATGCCGAGCCCAGCCTCGGTGCTTTGCTTGCAGAGAGGAGGGATCTGAATCCTGCTTTATCCAGGGCATGGGCACGGCAGACCACTCCTCACCTGCAGTAAATCTGCCTCGAGAGGCAGTGCAATCCCTTGAGCATCATGAATGAGACCAATCCGTACCTGCATCCCACCATGGTCCAAGGCTGCAGTGAGCAGCAGTCCCACAACTGATTCCAGTCCTTCTGCTGAGCTGGATCCAAAACCCCTTCCCCAGTCCAAGGAACAGCAGAGGAGGGTTTGGAGTTCAGGTGAGGTTGTTTTTCTGTTCACGACACCCTTTTGCTTTAGAGTCTGGGGTTTGTCATGGCTCAGAACCGCTCACACTTTCCACAGAGTGGAGCACACACGTCCTGGAGCAGATGCAATGGCAAAGGCTGCATTTCAGCTCCCTGATAGATCCTCACAAGGAACACCGAATCCCCTGAGCTTCAACACAAACAATAGCAACAGCCAGATGAAAAAATGCCACATTTCCTGCCTGACTTGGAGATTAAAATTATGAGCAGGGCAATTTTGCCCTCCTCGTTAGCAGTGTGGCATGACAGAGGCTGCTGCTCACCAGAACTGATTGAAATGTGAGGAGCAGGATTCCTTTCACTACAAGAAATTAGGAAGCTCAAATGAATATATGCAAACTGCCTTAGCCCCGGGATAAAGGAGGATGTGCTTGTGCCATTAAAAACTGCAGCAAAGGGGAAACAGGTAGGGGTGCAGGGGAAGATGGCATGGACAGTTTAAATCTGTCATTTCTGAGTTTCCCAACACGACTTGGCAACCCCAGCCATTTTGGAGATGTGATTTCCTAGATTTAAACAAAGTTCTGAAAGTGAAGGAGATTTGCTGCTGGGTTTTAAAAAAATCACACCAAGACAGCGACTGCAACACGAGAGCTGGGACGCGAGACAAATAAAGGCAGAGCAGGACCAGGCTGTGGGTGCCAGGTGCTGATGCTGGAACTGCTGGTGAAGAGCAGATCATTCCCATGGAGGGGCTGAAGGCAGAGGGTCCTGCCCCACCTCAGGGGTCACAGCTGCAGCAGATGTTGAACACTGCAGATGAATTAAAACTGGGTTTCAGTTCCCAAGATGGGAGGGGAGCTTGTGCTGGTGCTCACAGATGTGTCTGGTCAGCTCACCTGGCCCTGTCCACCAGCAGCACCCAGCTCCCACCAGCCCCACCCCACCTCCCACTGCTGCAATTTTCCTCTTCGAGGTAAACAATGCTGCCACCGCAATTGAAAAAGCCAATTTAGGCTGCAAGCAAGAAGCATAGTCATAAAAAACCCAGTTATTTTAGTGATGGATCCCTAACAGGAATCCTGAAGCCAACCAGAAAAGCTTGTGAGCACCCACCTTCCACCACAGTACTCAGTGTCCTGACTTTCTGGATGTCCTCCTTTCACCACCTGAGATGGAGAATGTTTATGTTGCCTCCTGTAGGATCTCTGGTCTCACCCACAGACCCTGACAGCCCCAGGGCTTCCTGACACCACCTGCCTCCCCATCATCCCCACAGCCTGGAGCAGCAAGGAGGGACCAGATCCTTTCAGCATTTCCAGCTGTGAGGAGAAGCCCAGTTGCACCCTCTGGGTGCTGCCAGAAGAGCTCAAGATACCAATTTTGCACCTTTCTCTGAAACACGTCCCCCCAGCACCTGAGAGATCTCCAAGCCCATGGAACGTGAGTTTTCCCAGAGCTGTAACTGGGCTGCTTTTACATTTGCAGGGCTGATAAAGGCACTTTTCCAACATAAAGGCAACTCCGCTACCAAATTTTTAGGGCAAAAAAGCAGAGAGGAATTATAAAATCTATGTAAATACTCATAAGAATATAAAAGGTTTTAACTTCATCTTGTCTTAAAAAAAAAAA
>VYXC01007591.1:456768-496289 GCA_013397175.1 Platysteira castanea | reverse complement strand
AAAAAAAAAAAAAGAAGTTGTTTTATGAGTTGTCTTTCAGGCAACTTCTCCAAATTAACTTCCACCAGGGAAGAACACCTGGTGAACTCAAGTTCTTGCCTTGGTTCCATTCCTTGCTCTCCCTGCCTGCTGGATCAGGCTTTTGCCACACAAATTTGCTGTTTTTAAGAACAGAGAATGGGGACTTCAGAGGCAGGGTCAGCAGATTTCAGTGCAGATGGCTCCACCGCAGCTCACAGCCACATTTGTGGTGAACCTCACATTTATAAATCAGTGATTTTCTGGTGTGGCAACGTGGCCTAGTAATTTTTGCCCTAGGAGGGAAAACAAGTAATTTTATAGCTCACGCAAAATTATTGCTCTCTCTGCTGAGACTATCAGTCCGAGTGCCAATTACTGATAATTACAAGTGATTTTAGGGTTAATTATTTTCTTCTTTTTTTAATGCCATGCCAGCTTGCAACAGAGCCTTTCTTCTTTCTGTCCTGCCACCACAGTGTGCCTGGAGACAGCTTTGGGGCTTTTTCTAGGTCTTTATTAAGCAGTTACAGCCAAAATCCTGCTGCTGGAGCACGTTCATCCCCTTTTAAAATTCTGTAACAACACACATTGCTAAAAGAAAAATAAACACTTAATCCCATCACTGCACTGTACACTGTAGTGACAATATCCTGCTATGTGGCTTAAATAAAAGGAATGTGTAATAATGTATTATTAATGTTCATTAATGTGCACATAGTTTATTGCATTAAATGGTGCTTAATATAATTCCCCGTGCAATTAAAAGTGCCAGATGAAATCCTGCCATACTCTCTCCCTCAGTCTTTCCCCCAAGGCAGCATTAACTACACGTGGCCCCTGTTTTCCAGTGGATGTTCCTTGTCATGAACATGTTCCTAAAGGAAAATCTCTCTGCTGAACATTCCTGATGAATATTTGCCTCTGGGATAGACCAGCAGCAAGAGAGAAGTGGGACACAGAAACAACACCAGAGGAAAACATTAGTAAAGGATCCAGGATAAAAATTCAGCCTGGGACAATCCCAACACCCATCCGGGGACACACCAGGGATAAACCAGCACCTCACCCAGCTGCCAGAGGCTGAGCACACCCTGGTATCTTCTACACGAAAAGGGAAAACGTTTCCTTGTGAAATCCCGGAGCTCTGCTGTTTACTGGCAGCAGAGAGCACGAGCCCGCCCCCCGCCAAAGACAAGCTGCAAATAAACAAAGACCAACTATTGGAAGTCGTTGGTGTCCATGGTTCTCGCTTAGAACAAAAGGAAGGAAGTGGAATATAAACAGTCGGAGGAACAGCAGCGCAGGGAAGGCTCAGAGGTGGAAAACTGCTTTGTAAAAGCCCTGCAGGAATGTGCTGGGGTAAAGTTGCCCCCAAAGGGAAGAGGAGATTTTGGTGGAACCTCACTGCCCCTTCAGGGGTCTTGAGCCTCCGCAGCAATTTATTTATCTGAATATTTAACATTAGACAGCCTTGGGGAGCCCTGCTGAGATCTCCGTTCCTCACTCCCTCTCTGGAGATATTTCAGAACTGTCTGCACACAACCCTGTGCCACGTGCTCCTGAGCAGGGAGGTTGGGCCACTGCGGTCCCTTCCAGCCCGACGCATCCTGTGATTCCCTGCAGGTACCAACTCTGGCCTTTCCTGGACTCACACCATTCCCCAGGAACGAGCAGCTCATACCCTTTGATGACTCTCTGGGCACATTACAAAACCCACCTGTTTGAGGGGCTTCACAGGAGCTACAACTTCTCCCCTGCAAGGGAGAAGAGCTGGAAAAGAGCTTGTGCAGGTGTTGGCTGCAGCCATCACCTCCCTCACTGCTGGAGCTGTCATCAGCAAAGCCTTGGCATGGCCCAAAGCCTTGGCAAGGAAGACTCTTTCTTTAATTTTTTGTTCATCTCAGTGCATAACTCCCCTAAACCAGACAGTGCAGCAGCAATCCAACTAAAACATAGCTTCAGGTGCTCCCATTCCACGGTTTGAGGTGGGGCTGGCAAGGGCTGCCCTCCCCACCTGCTCCTTGGCCCAGCAGCGCCCAGTGAGACAGAAAATAAAAGCGAGTCCTGAAGACACAAAATCCCTTCCCACAGCAGCATCAAAGGAGGGCAGATCTCTAAAGCACAACAAGCAAATAGGAGAGAAAATCAACGCCTTGGGGCATGGAGGTGGGAGAAAAGACTTCAGAAGGGAGAGGGAGAGCAGAACCAACTCTGCCAAGGATGACTTCATTACTGCAACTCTCCTGCCTCTGCTGAGGCAGAGACACAGACTGGAACATGGAATTTCAGCTGAGACAAAGCTCCTTGAGCTGCGAGACACCCCTGCTTAGGAAGGAGATAAGCAGAGAGAAGCCTCGTGATGTTCAAGGAGCAGAGATTGTAATTCTTGGACCAAGGAGTGATGAAAATGGGACGGTTTTATTCACCTGGGTATGGTTAGCATCTCTTTGGAAGGAGAGGTACGAATGAGTATCTACAGCTCTTACAGTCACAAGTGCAGCCTCAGCAGTCGCTGTTGCAGCAGCATAAGGAACTTTTTCTCTGTTTCAGCTCTGAATTTGCCTCAGTGCAGCTGTGCCCCAGCTGCAGTTCTTGAGGGCTGTTTAGTGCACAGGCACTGACACACTCAGCAGGTCCCCAGGCCTCAGCAGGGCTCACGCAGCCAGAGCTCCAAAGCAAACCAGTCCAACCTCCTGTCTGAGGGCTTCAGGCCATGGTTCCCAGGCCAGGAAGGATCCTTTTCCCTCAGGACATCGCCCTTGTGTGCCTGAGGTTCCCTCCAGCTTCTCTGGGGTGCTGATGGACCACAGCCCAGTGCAAGTCACCAACCTGTCCAATCCCATTCTCAGAGCTGGGAAAAAGGCTTTTCCCTCCAAACTGCAGTTTCCAACCTCTGCATCCATTACCTCCGATCCCACATGCAAGACAAACAAGAGCAGTGAGTTATTGGCTGCAAGTTTGTTATACAGGGGTTGGCATCCTCACTCCACCTTTTTGGAGAGAAGAAAAACCCAAACCCAAATCATGCCTGTTGCAAGCTGCTTTCTCCACTGCAGACAGCAAATGCCCACTCCTGGGAGCTCAGGAGGGAACTGCCAGAACACAGCCCAGTCCCACAGGTCTCTTGCAGAAGCTGTTACTGCAGGAGTCTGGAAACTGCTGCTCCAGGGGCCTCATGGCAACCCTGCTCAGCAGAGCTCAGGGAGATTTCTTCTCATCCCTCATGCAGCAGCATCAACCCCCGTGATCAGCATTTTCCATCGCTCCAGATGCTGGACAGTGTCACTCAAGTGTCACTCCCGGCCTGCCAGAGCAAAGCAGGAGCTGAACCACCACTTCTCAGTTCTGATCCCAAAGTCCACAAAGAAATCCAGAGGTTTGGAATGACTATGGATGCTGCAGAACAAGGAGGAAGAGGCACATGGAAAGGGGAAGGGGTGGGGTGCCAGGATGTGTGATATGAATAAGAATTTAAGCTATGTTTAGTAGCTTCTGTAGTGGATTCAGCCCCAAGAACTCCAGCAGCTGCCCTGTCAGGGGATTAACCATTAAGACTGGTTAATTAATGTGGTCTCATCAGGCTCTCCCAGTTTGTGCTTACCACCAGTGACAGTGACGGGGCACAGCTGTTCCTTCATAGGATGGGGACAGAGTTAAGGCACCTTTACCAGCTTGCAGGAGCCACGTCAGCAGCCCAATGCAAAGTAAATTAACAGAGATGCTTCCATCTAACTATTTTCATGCTTTTCAATATTCTATTGCTTTAAAAAGAGCCGTTCCACCATCTCCGCAACTTCCCATGCTAGTCACATCAGTCCTTTGGTTTATCTCCCGTAAGTACTCCTGGATACACACTTTTTTTTTTAAGCTTAAATGACTTCCAGGACAAAGTGTTTAACATGTTTTAAAATTTTCTGAAAACAGGATATCAACAAGCAGGATACCAACCTCTTATTTCTACCTTAAGTCTCCGTAAATGCAAAGTCTTGATGAGGAGTGACACAAGTTACATAAAAAACTGGGGTGGCAGGGGGGACAACTCCAAACCACTGAATTCTCAGAAACTTACACTTTTGCTGATCTGGCAACCATCTCTCCTACCACTGCTTATACACCAGGACAAAGAGGCTCTGAGTAGAAATTTAACTTCAAAAGAAATGCAGACACATCAATGACACCAGGGTTTTTTTTTAAAGACTTGTCAATTTTTATACAACAAAATTTTCAACTGAAAATACATTTTCACAACAGTGGAGCAAGCAGTAACTGCCATGTGTGCATTCACAGAACATCACGAGCTAAAACAAAGATGGACAACATCACAAATAGGATCAGACACTCTCCTCTGCTTATCTGCTGTCCAACCTCTTTCCGTGGCAATGGAAGTGTTTTCTGCACAGGTCTTTGCAACTGAGTTCACAAATCAAACCTCTAAAGCCTGAGGGTTCTGCATAGAAATCTCCATCCCTGTGAGATGGCAACAGATGTTCCAGCACAGTTTCCTCAAGAGTTCAACAGTTTCACACGTGGTCACTAAGACTGACACAGAGAGCACAGGGTACAGGTGTCAGTGCTGGAACAAAGAGTGAGCCTACACTCACTGATGTAGTTTGCTTCAAGTCTCTGCTACACATCTGGACGTGGACACTCAGTGGTTGTCTCTGCTTCAACTCCCTCAGAACTGAGCTGGCTCTGGAGGGAGGCACCTACACAGGCTGCAGGCAGCCCTGGAGCACCACCTGGAACACACAGGGGTAACACTGACAGTCCTTCACTGCTTGCCCTTTTAATTTATTTTCTTTTTTCCCCCCTAAACCAAACTTGCAAGTAGGTAAGATCCCAGTGCAGTAATTAATAAGCAAACTTTTACAAGCTGACTCCAGATACCACCTTCCTCCAAGCACAACACAGGCAGCCTGCTTCTTCCCCCAGCAAGCAAAGGCAGAGGCATGGTGGGCAGAGGTCCATTACTGTGGGCACACAGCTGGCATCCTGCTCCTGCCATCAGCCTTCCAGAGGGGAACCGTGGGCTGCTTCAAAGAATCTTGTCATCTTTTACCAAAGGAGAAAGCCACCCCTCCCTTCCAAGGACAAAGGCTTCAGTGACAAACAAGTCCAAAACTCCAGGCCCAGCACAGCAGTCACTGCTTGGCCTTTTTCACAATGGTGCCCACAGCTGAGATCACTGTGGTTTTGGAGCCACTGGCACTGGTTGTCACTGTGACAACACCTGGCAGTGTTGCAGTGGTGGTGAGGATGGTGGGTTGAGCTATCGTCGTTACGGGGATGGCAGAGTCCCACTTGCTCTTCCTCTTCTGGGCATCTGTGAATTTGATTAAACCAAGCAAACATGGATTAGCACTACGTTAGAGGTCACCAATCCCTTCTTAACACCCTGTCTTGTCGACCCTTAATACCCCACTGCTTGACTAGACAGCTTCCCCTCACAATAATTTCAGGATACACTGGCAGTAAATGGTGAGGAGGAAAGGCAACTTTTCTCTTGGGTACCAGGAGCCAAAGTAGAACTCTAGACCTGAACTCCAGCCAAAGGGGAGACAGGATCACTCCCTGCCCCAAGGCAGATTTAATTTTAACAGAGCGCACACATCCCACTTGCTCAGCTACAGGCACAGGACACACTCATCAGCCTCCAGTGGCTTTTCTCCCTTCTCCTCAGTTTGCAAGGCAGGAGAATGATTTCCAGTGTCTCCAAATCTCAAGATATATAACTCCCAGGAATACTCTACCACCACAGACAGCAGCAGCTTTCTTGAATAAGTCTCTTCACTATCCCACCTGGCCCCAGTCTTTCATTCCAGAAGGAGAGCCATGGAATACAGGGACTAGAGGAAAGCCAGTCCAACACACCTTAGAAGAAACACTCTCCTGCATTATCTATACGATCATTAAGGAGCCTTCAGGCTTCAGGAAGCACTAATCCCAGCATTACTACAGCTTAAGGGGTACATTCACAACTATTCTTTACCTCCCACAGTGGTGCTGGATGTTGTGGTGGTTGTGGAAGCAGCACTTGTTGTTGTCCCCTTTTTAGTGCCAGTCACAAATTCAATCTGGGAAGTGAGAGACATACGGGAGAAAGGGGAGAAGATAAAAAAATGAAGTGTTAAGATAAATAGCCTGTTTTTAACCCACATCAACTCTCTGTTTCTTAAAACCAGCTTTAATGTGATGTAAGACATTGGAATGGCCTCTGAGCTGCCCATCACATAGGAAGGAAGACACAGACCTTGGGCCATGAGAATTAAAGATTTCTGCAACCCAGCTCCTGAGTCCGATACAATAAAAATGTGTTTGACAACTGGTACAGGCACAGGATTTGATACAGCTCAGACAGGATAGATCCTGGTCATTAAACACTGTACTTATACAGTTAGAAGTTCTTATTCTTTTTCCTTTAAGGAACACACAAGGCAAGTCCCTGCTTGCACAATTTATTGCGACTGCATCACAGCAGGAAACCTGGCAACAAGAGCTCCAACAGCACTGCAGCCTCAGAACTGCAGATCTGGGCAAGGGCATGATCAGATACCTGGGTTACTGTGCAAAAAACCAAAACAAGCAGCAAGACACAGCACGCACTGCACAAAAAACCCTCCACATACTGGAGATGGAAGGAGCCTTCTGCAGCTTAGGTGGCAAATCTCTAACATTAGACATGTTCTAATGCCAGCCACTGGCTTAAAGGAAACAGGACAGGAATAAAAAGCCTTCCAAAGCCTGTGTTCTTTTTGGGGCATATATAAGAATAACTGGGCTTGTCACAAAATACATGAAGTTAAAATAGGCCCAGCTTTTCTGGAAATTGGATGCAACAAGGCAGTATCACAGAGAACAGAAAGCAGGTATTGTTTCACACTGAGATATGGTGAGGAAATTAAGCTTAACTAGGCTAGGCACCAGGCAAAATGTCATAAATTAAGGAAAAAGTTGTTCTTTATTCATTATCTTGCTTGTATCTGACTTACTGAATGCCATTTTTAGAGCTCTGGTTTAAAAATACTGACAAAACAGCAGGAAATCCAGTGGAATAAACAACTTATAAATGGACTTATAAGGAAGGGCAAACAACTTGATCTGTGCAGTTCGGAGAAAGACATGCAAGAAGAAAGGAGAGAACTGGGATAAAACAAGCAGTTTTAGCACAGAAACAGCAAAGCGATAGAATGAAATTCAGCAGGGAAAGAAAGAAAAGCCCTGCACCTGCATCTCTTTAGGTTTTGAGTAGGTACCTTTGTGCGTTCCTTCTTGGCCTTCTCCAGCTTGTCCATCTCGATCTTCTGGGCTTTAGCTGAGAAAGAGCAGAAGATGTGAAGCAATAAGAACAGTAAAATTCCATAGTTCTCACTCATTCACACACTTCCCATCATTAAAAAAAAAAATACATTCAAATTCTATTTAGAAAAATTAAACTGCCATGAAAGCAACTGCTGCTTTTTAATCAAAGCATTGCAGCACTAATTTAATGATTTGAGAGATGAAAACACTGCAGAACCAATTTAAATGAAAAGCCTTTCCAAACTGATGAAGCATCAATAACATTCAGGCACATCCAACCAGAATGGAGTCATTAAAGAGCAGCATGTGATGACTTCTCATTTATACAGAAAGTGAAGACTCCAGTGCAGTTAATTAAGTACAAAACACAAAGACCCAAGCTAGGACGAAAAAAGGAGAGACTTCCTGGAATTACCTAGTGCCTCATAATATGAATCCTCTGACCAGCCATGAGGATCAAACATGTCCTGAAAAAAATGAAATAAATCAGATTAGGGCTATTCCCACAGAAACACAAAACCCAGTGCAAAAATGATTTATGTATTTCTGTTCTCCGATGATAATCAGAGGTGACAATGATAATCATCACTGATTTCTTCCTGTATCCTAGTGACACAAAGTTCCCATTAGACCTTCTTTTATGTTCTGTTGTGACCGTTGGGACCGTGTTCTGTTGTGAATGAAGAAACAGCTTTGAAGCCAAAAAGGATGCTGGGCTAAGTCATGCATTTTTCTGCTACTCAGCTTCTCTCCCCCTCAAGGAGTCCCATCCACACCTCCACCCTTCAGCAGTTTTTGTGCAGAATCATTGTAGCCAAGGTTGAGGCACTGAGGCTCAGTGCCACACAAAAATGTTCAATTCAGTGCAGAGGCTCAGACGGAAGTTGCCTTACAGGACCTCTAAGCAAGCAGGCTCAAGAAAGCCTGAGGTGAGACTTTACACCTCCATGTTATCTTTTACTCGCTCATTTTCCAGTCAAAAGCACTGCTCCTCACCTTTGGATAATTTGTACCAAGTTCATCAATGGAACAAAACTGGATCAGCTTTTCATAGATGCTGCAAAGGAAAAGCAAGAGGTCAGAACAGAACCAGGGAGGTAGAAGGCAACAGAAGTGTTTCAGATGTGTCAACAGAGAGAGGTTCTCACCTCTTCACACTACAAAGTGAAATGAGAACCTGGGAAGCTACACGTGCTATGATGGATGTGGCACCCCATTATCCAGAATATTTCCTATTCCCCAAAACACCTCCCAGCTCCCAGAACAGTCACATCTTCTAAAGTACTTCATCCCTAGCCTTCATGTTTCAAACCCAACCAACACACCAACTCCAGCTGTTGCTTTACCAAACACAAAGAGTCACAAAAGAGTTGCTGTTTGAGTCACAAAAACGAGAAAGACAATGTGTAAGCAGTAGTCCTTCCTGTTCAGGATACTCCTTCTGCTACAACTCCAACAAAAAGGAAAATTCTTCAAATTTTCTCTGTGGTACTTCAGTCACTTATGAAAAGATGGTAGCTCACCTGGGGTTGCGAAATTCCTTTTTCCTCTGGATGATGTAGTTCATATCCATGCCCTCTTTCACTTTCCTCTCATACAGCTTTTGAATTTTATCCTAAGGGACAAAGATTACAGGGTAAGCCAGGATGAAAAGGAGCAGCACACCAGCTGACGACTGTACATGTGGAAAGAAGCCAAGTGACCTCCTTCAGTGGAGCTACAATTTCACCTCTACCCCAGGGCCAGGCTGGTTAAGAGACACTTTCTCCCTGAAGGTCTGAAGTACCTTCATGAACTGTCTGATCGGTAAAGGAATTATCTTTGCACTTACTGAAGGTTTTGGTGATTAAAGATCTGCATATAAGGCACAGACTCCTCCTTCCCAGTCTGTTGTTTCTGTTTACAGCCACTACACAGAGGAGCCAATTCTGAAATACAGAGGTTCTCCTACAACTCACAACGACCACCAACACCCTCCTGCAGCCTCAGGTGAGCACCTGATGGGTGCTGAAAGAGCTGCTGGGCTACGCTGCCCACAGGGCAAAGCTCCTGCTCATCTGTTACTCAGGCAGAGCCAGAGCCAAGTTCTGCTGGAGAACTAAACCCAGTGTGATCATCAGGTATTGCTGGGGGTGCCCACTGGCAGCCAAATGCTCTCAGGAACAATGTGCTGATAAATCCCTGCTTTGGTACCAGTCAGATGGAATCAGCTTCTCTTTGCACATCACCCACAAGGCACAAGCCCCTGCAAAAGGCAATTTAACTGATTCAGGCTGCAGATTCCAAGCAGTCTACTCTCCAAAAAGGCTAAAAGATTTCAAATCAAACATGATTTTTTTCTTCCTCAGCAAGGTGGATGAAAGTACTTAAAAGTATTCCTACTCTGGTGATGGTGAAGGGACAGCAGAGGCAGAAGCTTTCAGACAGAACAGAGAGTTCAGTGGTACTGCTAAAATATCCTCAGTAACATCCATCATCTTTTCTTTATGACAGAAATTTTTCACGTACAAGAGGCACATAAAACAAGACCAGAGGCTGGGCCTTCAGTCTTTCAGGATGGAAGAAGCTGAGTCAATTTTCCTTTGTTGCTTCTGGCTAAGTCACTTCATGTCTCCCTCCCTGGACAGTCAGACACAGAGCTGACTATTGTCTAAGGGCTTGCTGCAGCCTGAATAAAGGAGGATTGTAAGAGCTGATATGAAACTCAACAACCTCTGTAAGATAAATTTTCATCAGGTTGTCACAGAATCAGCATGAGGAAATTACACGATCTCCACATCCAGCACACACATTGTGAGGTTTGAAGGAACAACTGCAAAAAGGTGGATCTGGGGAATAGAATTCATTGAATAGGTGTTCCCTTTTAACCCCTCCCCATGGAGTAGCAATAAGGTTCCCAAAGTCCACAGATGGGCAACTATTCAGTCAGCTTTATAATAAGAAATCCTCCCTTTGGCAGAGTTCAAAATACAGTTTATCAGAGGAAAAATTTGACAAAAGAGCACACCACCAGTGAAAAGCCCAGAACATTTTGCATCTCTAAGGAACAATCTCTAAGGAACAATCCCATCTCCTTGCTCAAAGTGCTCTAAGATGTGGTTTGACCTGCCAACAGAGGACAAGCTCCCCTTTGATTTAACACACTAAACTGCTGTCAAAGGGGAAAAATTCTGCTTTATTCTGTCTGCCCTGTCAAGCTCTGTGCATTCCTCAGGTATAACACACTCCAGTTCATTGATGTCAGAACAGTAAAATCCTTCTACAGCACTAGAGGAGGTTTGGGTGTGCCCAGGTACGGTGTTCGGAGAAGACGAAAGCCTCATCTGGCTGGTGAGTCACTCTGAATCACCACTGCACGCTGGGGGCTACTTTATAGAGCAGTCCAGGAGTGATTCTTTACTTGTATTTCTGCTGGGCAGAAAACCAGAGTTAAAACTCAAACGTGTGTTAAGGAGACAGCAGTCCCTGCTCTTTCATTTGCACTCAGTGAGGAGAATGCAGGTTACTGCAACTTGGTCACTGCCAGTATTTGGGTGTGCACCAGAGAAAACATGCATTTGTGTTCTTTTGTTGCCTCTAAGCTACCAGCCTTCCCTCTAAATGTTTACCATCCAGAGACATGTAGGTGGAAAAGGAATCCAGGCATTGCTGCCCCAACTATTCCAGTTTAGGGGATTTCAGGCCTGTATAGAAAAACAATTTGTTCTTTGCTAGGGAGCTGAATTTGCTGAGGTAAGAGGAAAGCAGCCCTGACAGTAAACATTGCTTCTGTGTCACTGCTGGGATCAAGAGCTGCTTTAAAGCATAAGTAACCCACAGAGGCTGGAAAACAGCTTAAAGCTACTTTGAGATTCCTAAACTAAAACTGCTGTGAAGCCTAAAGCATTAACACGGTGCATTCATAAACTCAGTGTGATAAAACCCAGCTTTAATGCTGGAACTTTGCCTTGTGCAAAATTACTGAGCAGGGTTCCCAAATATCCTCTGAACTGCAAGTCTTAAAAAAAAAAAAATCTAAGTGGACTTATACCAACCTGCAATTGGTTAGAACATCTGCCAGGAGGCTCAGGAGGGATTTTGATCTCATCTGGAGACATGTTCCGCACTCTCTCTGAAAAAGAAGCTGGAGAGAGCAAACTGGGATGAGTTCTGGCACTACTGATGGGAATTTCAGCCATAAAAGTAATTAAATTTGTTTTATGTCTTTGTCAGCACTATTCCCTCACCGGGAACCAAGGGACAAAGGTGATGAGAATGCTGACAACTGGTACCTGTCATGTTTTCAAGGTGCTGAGCAAGAAGCAACTAAAGAACCTACAGGTTGGGTCATTAAAAGAGGGATATGATGCTTATTTTATTGATACCTACACCCTTGGAGAGCGAATTGGACCATGCATGTGGAGGATCACAGGAACAATTTTATGCAGTCTGGCTCTTTGCCATTTTCGGGGAGATAATCACTTTGTGACTATTTAGCTCAGGACATACCCAGATGAACCAAAATGGTTCCAGAAGGGAACAACACTCCCCAAGGCTGTCAGAAGTTAACCACAAGAAATTTCATTTCATCCTTAAGTTAACACTTCCTTTACAGGCACTTTGATCTTTGCTTACAGAGACAGACTACAGCTAGAAAGAACAACTCGTTCTGCAGGACTGGGAACAGCCCAGTCCCGATTGCCAGACTTCCACAGCTGTTTGTACTGGGATACACTACTGAAGTACCTGATTGCCCTGTAAAGATTAGTGTACAGAGCTATCAGCAAAAGAAATGGCCACGTTTCCCCCCATTGCTTGCTACTTTCCCACTATTATGGGAAACCCAGGCAAGTGTTGGAGCAGAGATTTGTGGCCCATTTAAGCAGCTGGGATTGTTTTCAAGCATAATTTGTCCAGGGAACACATCCCAGAGTTGGTCTGTAGTGGATAAGAGGCCTGAGAGCAGCACAAAAGTCACATCGACCAAGTTTTTCACATGTGTAGCTCCTCAGTTACACGTTCCTCACTAAAGCTGCCTGGGCTGCAGCTGCAGCATCCAGAGTTCAGCTCCTCTGAATAAAGGCCAGGAGGGCCCAAAGGCCAGACAAGGGTGCTGGAACTCTGGAGAGCTGAGGCTGCAGATAAACAACACCACACATGATCAGTGCTGCTACAGTTTCCATGTCTTTTGTAAAAATGTGAAGCTCTAAGGACAATATCCTTTGGAGAGGCAAAGCTGGCAGGCGACCACTCATTCTATTTGATCAAGATGTTGCTGAGGGTTAAATTCTTCAGCAGTTGCCAGCAACAAACAAAAAGTGTCCTTTGGCATTTACCGAGTGGGAGCCTTGATGGAAGGAGGAAAGCTTGCCAGAGCCCCAACTGAAAGGCAGGCAAAGGGAGCTCCGTGACAACAAGGCACACATTTGTTACAGGTTACAGCTGCTAGTGGGATGGGGAAGCCTCTGGGCTAATTACAGCTTCAGGAAACCTAGAAAGACAGTGGCAAAGACACAGAAGTGTGGATAATACACAGCACACAAGGCTTGCTGGGAAAGGTAAAAGCTGATTAATGGCTTAAGAGGTTCCTAGCATCAGCAGAAACATTAAAAAAAAAAAAATAAAGGACCATTAAAGCCAGACTTCATAAAGCAAAGAAAGCGCCTGAAAAAAAAATAAATCAAGCCTAGCTCCACATTAGACATCCCATAAGCTCCCTGTCTTTGTAGATGAGCCACAGAGAAATATAACATTTATGGGAACTGTGTGCTCATATAAACTCAGGAACTCTGGACAGGACCTCTGTTTTACCAGCAAAAAGAAGTCCAAGTCGTAAGAATACGTTCAGCAATCCATTCAAAGCTCCCTTGACAAAGAAATCATTTTGGAGGCAGCACAGCTGCCAATGAGACAACATATTTTGCTACATGACTTTACTGGTTTGGTGCTCATTTCCTCTTTAGTTTAAGCCTTGTGAAAACAATTCTTTATCAACATTATGGGGGAAAGCGTCTTTTAATGGTTTACAAGGAACTGGAACTAAGGAACCTTTGACTCCTGCAATCCCACCGGAGCTGGAGGCAGCTGAACACTGGCAGCAGCAAGGCAGGACATGCACCTCACAAACTGAGCACAAACTTGCAGCATTACTCAGTTATTTCATCACTTTGCAGCCAGACTGAGGTGCCACATCATTAGGAGGAAAAGGGTGAGTTTAAGGGTGAGTTTAACCCCTTTGGGCTTATTTACTGTCAGGAGGTACAAATTATCCATGTCCTCCAGCAGTCCTCAAACTTGCTCCCCAAACAGACAGAATGGCTGATTCTACAGCATCTTCCCACCAGCTCTTACCCTACAGGAAAGGGCAGCTGGGATTTGTCGCTGTTGAGTTCAGGGACAGCAAAAAAACAGCATACATTAAGGCAGGAAGAAAAGTTTTTTTACTAAGAAGAAACCAGACTTTATAAAGGCTAGTCAGTACAACTATCAGAAGGTCATTGGTTCACTCGATGGACCATTGGTCAGTTATACCATAACCATTGGTCAGTTATAACAACGCCTAAGAATAACAAACTGGAACAACAAGATGTACAAAACACCACCTGCAAAATACAGTTTACACAAACACATAAGATGGTTTACATAAACTTCTCCTGGTTCTCAGCTCCGTGCTGTGAGAGAGTAACTTCTGACAAACAGGGCCAGAAGCTAGAGAATTTCTCTCTGAATGAGCTTGTCAGCGTCCACAATGATTATCGTTCAAAATAATCCTGGGACTTGCATTTACGGCCACAGGCTCCTATATAAAACATTTTGTGTTTTCCAACTCCCAAAGGCAGTTTTCCACCATCTCTACAGCAGTAACTGCAGATGAACAGCTCACAACAAGGTGTGTCCTCATAGGATACATCCAACTGCTCTGTGCATCCTGTTATTCCTGCCAAGATCAAAGTTTTATTTTGACATGAGTCACAGTAGTGACACTGGCTTCAGCCCCTAATGTGCCCTGTGATTTGCAGGCTCAGCCTAGAGGATCTCCAAGTGAGAACCTCAGGAAGTGGCTGTTGGCACAATTAATCACTCCAGGCACACCCAGATTCTGGCTCACAGTAAGTAAATATCTTCCCCAATCAGATTCTCAGTCCTGACAAAGAACTGAGGCTGTGAAGCAGATCCCGTGAGTCAGATGGGGGTTCAAGAAAGCAGGGGCCACTGCCCCTGAAAGCATCCTGCTGCTAAAGGACACTGCTGCTGGTGCTTAGTCTGTGCATTCTCCTTCCACAAGCTAACCTAAAAATTAAAACTTTCATCAGCACAAGCAGTAGGTGTTTGTAGCTTTGTGTGCAGTCAGCACATGAACTGTGGCAAAGCAGAGACACTCCTCTGCTCCCAGGCCATGCACAGCAGGCCAAAGCACAGGCAAATATTAGGGGGTACCTTGCAAAGACTCAGCACCTCAGCAGTCAGTGAAGGATATTTACTCACCAGATTTTGGCAAAGCAGAAAACTAAATGGAAACGCTACATTTAGTGTGCTTCAGTTTGAGATAGATGGGTTATGTGACCTATACGCAACAGCAGCAGACAATCTGCAAAGCAGGAGAGAAAGTGGCACAGTGCAAACCCTGAGCTCCATTTCCAGAAGGAAATGACTGCTCTCAGCCCAAAGGCTGTGTGTGCTAGAGACATTGTCAGAGAGCACACAGGAATTTTTTTTCCTACAGAGGGGTAGGAATGTTTTCCTAGTGCAGAGAAAACCAAAAGAACAGAGAGCACAGGAGCTGGCTGTAGAGGACAGACCCGGTATGGATCACAGCTCTTGGATTAACACTGCTCCCAGGTAGGATGAATTCCCGTCCCTTTCAGGGGTCACTTACATGCTGTGCTTTAAGCAGCCACAAGGGATTAGAGGCAGTTGAGGTGCCAGTTTGTTTCTAAAGGTCACACTATGCAAAAAAAAACACGGAAAGGGTGATCAGAGGGACAAGGGTTTCCCCTGGAGACGTACAAACCAGTGGTGCTTGCTCTCTAAAACTGCATTCCCTGGCACTCCAGTCAAGTCTGCTTGGCATAAACCAGGGTGTGGGGGGTTCTGATTTCCTGGCACCAGAACAGCCAAATCAGAGGGAAGAACTGGAGGCAACAGCATGCCAGTGAGTCACCCATCCATGGAAGGACACCAGTTCCCTTTCTGCTCTGTGGGCTGAGAAATGCAGAGGGAGACCTGCCATACTTTCTGCTCTTATGAACACTGACTTTGTGCTCAGATATCCCAAGGGATGGAGAGAACATTTCTTACAATCCAAAAGGTAAACAACCATGCGCAAAGAACTTCAGAGCAAAAAACCCCCACATCCTAAAAGTATTATTTTGAAAGGCTGCAGGACACAGCAAATGCCATGTCCTGGCAGCACCACGAACTCTTCAGAATGGTACAAAAAGCCCAGAAGGCCAATGCTAATGTAGAAATCTGTGAAAATAAGTTTCACATGTACTTCCTTCTCCACCACGGGGATGAAACCTTCCCTCTCATTCTGTCAGCCATTGATTATATGACCACTACTTTGGCATAAGTCAGGACAACCATGCCCTTCCCAGCTGCTCATCCCTACTGTTTTCTTTGTGCCAACTCCAGTGCTCACCTAGCATGTACTAAACACATCAGGGAATGGATCCAGCTGGAAGCCTCAAGGGAAAAAAAAAAAAAAAAAGAAACAAAAAAAGAACAGTGAAGATGGATCCCAGCTGGCTCCCACTTGCAGAGCTGCTCCAACGTTATTGTGCATCCGGGGGAGGCAAAACACTAACAGTGCTTTTGGCAGGAGCCTACATTTATTTAATACTTAAGCAACTGCACAATCACAGACTTTAATAAAGGTGATGCTGAAAAATGTAGGGTTATCTTCTGAGAAGGGCAGGCCTGCAAGCTCTTAATGCAAAAAGCAGTTGTGGAAAACTGCCTAAGGAGGACCTTGACTTCCACATACTAATAGACAAAACTTGAGGTGTCCAGATTGGAGCAGTGTCAGAAAATCCTGCACCTTTTTCCATTAAAGAATTTTAACTGTGAAAGTCCAACTTTCCAGAAAGGGAGTGGTTCTTACATTACTCCAACTGTAAGTCTCTTGCAACAGTTCCTTTTCAACTAGATAAGATATGGTCTAATGGAACAGACCTACAGAATCCAGCACGGTAAGTATGCTGGCCTCTAATAACCTGGTTCAGCACAAAGCCAGCCTGCACACTGCTGTTGGGAAAGCATATTAAAGATAAGATTGCAGAGACCTCAGTCCAGGTCTCGGACTCTCCAACACTGCTCACCCAGGAGCTGTGATACTACTAAGTGCTCCCTGTGCTGCTTTTAAACCCACATGCAAGTCTGGGCCATTGTGGGACAAAGAGAGCCAGTCTGGGCTGTCACTGGGGGAAAAGGGGACTAACAAAATTGTAACCTGAGCCTTACACCTTCACTAAGAAAGGACTTCCTACTACATTGCTTTCCAACCGCACAGCTTCTCCCATATGTGAAGTACAGAGGAAAACAGCAGTTGGCTTCCAGTACATTTTGCTGTACTTTTTACTCCAAATGCTGTTGTCTCATCCATTTTTCTAGGGTGCATTTTGAGGCAGATGAGTAGATTGGAGACAGATTTCTGTTGCATTTGATGATGAGATTGGTTGAAACAGTTTTGCCCTCTAAAGGCAGAAAATCCAATAGAGCAGTTGCAAAGTCTGGGCAGGCCAACTTAAAAGGACTTATAAATCCCAGACTTCAGCGATGGCTGCTGTAGGAGTCACAGCTGAGCACCTGAGTATTTACCATTTTAATTTACCTTTATAACATTTTATGGCTGAAATATCAAACTGATTTGAGAGATGAAGCAACTTCCAAACTCAATAGTTTTTAATTATATTATTACGTGTTACCACACAACTGCAGGAGTAACCTCAGGAACAGTTAACAGGAACCCTCAGAGAGTCAGTTCAAGACAGTCAGAAATGCAATATAAAATACAGTTTCTGTGCAGCTCCAAAGAGACCAAGCAGAGGATTGTATTTCAAGCTGGCTGTATTGAGAACCCTGGACTCTCCAAATCTAATAATGGTGCAATGAATAAATGAGATGTCACAAAAATCAAGTAAGTTTTAGTAACCATTAGAAAACATACAGTACTATGTCAGCACAGCAGCTGGAGATCTCTGAGTAGCTCACATTTAAATGGGGATGCTTTTGGTGAGTTTTGGAAGCCACAGGACAAAGTCATCACTCCTGGTTCCACTGGCTCTGTCTAGACAAAGCTACACTATTGGTTTTAATCTTGTCTAGAAAAACACCAACACTGCCCTTTACATACATGTTTTAAACACATAATACATGAAATGATTTTCATATTTTTAGGCATGAAACCTTTCTCCCAGAAGAAAAGTTCACTGAAAATATTCAGGCAATAATTGAAACTACAGCATTGCCAGGACAGAGGGAAGTTGCTTTTTACAAAGTGGGACTTACGAGGTCTAGCTTGAAAAAAGCTGTGAATAAATACTTCTGAGTGAACTTACCAACCAGCTCCTGAGGATCTCTTTTCTCCACTTCTGAGAATTCCTGCAAGAAAGGAGGAAGAAGCAAGTCTTAGTCAAGTTATGCCTCCAACCTAAAAGCGATGCTGTTTATTTGTTTAGAAATTTACTTTATTCTGAGACAAGAGAATAAAAATTAAGAATGAAACTCAATTTATTAGATAAGAGGACAATGTTTGGACCATGAAAAGTCAAAGTCTAACAGGATGCTCCATTTCTTTGCGAAGCTAAATTTAATGAAAGAATTTAGGCTTTGTTTCACCAGGTCATGGACACTGAATTCCTTTGGAATTCCACAGACACTGCTGTACCCGAAGCCTTTCCTCAAAACAGATCAAACCATGAATTCTTCTTTTTTTGTGACTGGCCCTGGGCACCACCCAGGAGTCAGTGTTTTAGAGCACAGTTAGGTAAATACAGGCTGGATCCAGCCCACAGGAAACTCCCTTAGTCCTGGGAATGCCGACACAGCCCTCTGCAACTCCCAGTGCTCTGAGCAGGGCCAGCCTGGTGCATTCCACAGAGAAATGCGACAACAGCCCAGATGCTCCCAGAGCCAGAGCTCAGTGAGTTCAGGGCAGCACCTGATGAGCCTCTCCAGCCTCCCAGGGCTCTGCAGGATCCCAGGCTGCAAAGGTTAGCCAGATGTGTGTGTGTGGTGCTAAATTCATCTCTGCCACTGCAGGGCTTTGGCTGACAAACCCCCTCCAAACCAAACTGCCAGGGAGCGTGGTGGTGACGCGGATCGCATGCTCCCATTTTAGAAGGATGATCCCACTGTCAGCTCTCTTGCTGCTGCTTTCCAGGAGTGATACAGCCAACCTGCTCTACCTGAGACTCAAGGGCAACCTCCACTGGGTTGCAGTGCTCTCTCTTGGGAGATGTCCGCACAGCTAATCCTTCCCTGGGTACAGAAATTAAGGACACTTCACTTACAGATGTTTGCAGCAGAGAGTGCTGAGCACGAGGCATTATGTAGGACAAGACACTCTTAAATATGGTTCCACCATACTGAGACCAACACCCAAATATTTTGGTGCTTCTGGGAGATCCCAGGAGAGTCACAAGTGATATCAAGTTCGGCACAAATAAAGTTCCTGAAACAGTCCCAGCTGTATCCCTACATTGCCTTCTCCCCCTGCCTCCCTCCCAAAGACCTTTTGTGACTCACTGGACTGTTCGTCCAAAATTGCTCAGTGCCTCCAAACACTGAAGCCATTCATTGAACCTGACACTGACAGAATGCTGCCTCCTTGCTGCTTGGTAACCGCTCCCTGACCCCCTCCTTTTCCCCATTTCCAGTCAGGTGAGATGTGCATCAGGTGAGGAGAGAGCAGTGAGGTCGCCAAGCCAGATGCGGCAACAGCCTGTGCCAAGCTCACTCTGAAAATCCACCCATTTTCAGAGAAGCCAAAGCCCACTGGAAGCAGAAAAACAAATTCTTTGTGTGGCACTAACTGCTACAGGGCACTTTTTATAGCCATTCATGGAAGACAAAAAAAAAAAAAAGAAAATAAAAGCACTATTTCTGCATTAGTACACTTGGATCACAGAAATACCAGGCTAAAGCTATTTTAGAAAAAGAAAGAAGTACACAGAGGAACACGCATCTTCTCCCTGGCCAGCTGGCCCCAGGCCCCTGTGAGATGGGCTGAAGTGTAACAGCTCCAACCCCTCTGAGATAATGCCCTTGGTGCGTGCATCAACAGCTCTTCTCCCAGGGCCTCCAGCAGCACAGGCAGAGAAAAATTTAAACAGGAACATGACATTTCAAAGCAAAAAAATTATGCCAAAGCAGTAGCTCTCTTTGGTGAGAGCACTGGACAGGAATCCAGGGAATTCAGACTGTGTTCTCCACAAACCTACAGGGATGGGGAGTTCACACAGTGAGCTTCAGGTCACCACTGGAGAAGTGGGGGCAATTCTGTGGTACCTGATGGCCTGTGAGGACAAATCCAGATGAACATGGAGGCTGGAGAAGCTCACAGAGCTGCAGATGCAAGGTAACATCTGCCCAGGCACAAACAGTGACTCACCAGCAGTAAATACATGTAGTCAGGAGGCTGCTCCTTCCCTTTCCGGGGAGAACTTGCTAGATGGGTAATTAAAAGTGTTTCTCACCTTGTTTGAGACAACAAGCAAATGTTTATTGAGGTGAAAGGAGGGAACCGCTTTAACTCCAACCTTGACTAAATTGCATCCTCCTCTCTTATCTCTTGAAAGTTTTAAGTGGAACTGAAAGGGAAGAGGAAGAGAAAAGCAATGTCCCTGAGCACCTCTTGATCCTTACTCATACCCAGCACTGCATTTATGATTCCATTATGCTTCCCATCTCCTTCTGCCCACTTGTCCTCAAAGGCAAGAGAAATAATCCCCCAAAATAGCAATATTGCCAAGCCAGCACTTAAGCAACCCAGTGGCACAGCCAAATTCAGGTGCATTAGACACGGCCTACGTGGCCCCAAGAAGGCTGCCCTCTTATTTGGGCCACTAACAGGCTTGTAAGTGGCTGTGCTGCATTTCTGACCTTTCCAGAAGCCCATTTTCAAGTCTCCTGTACGCCTGGAGTTAGTACCAAGCAAAGGCACACAACTCTCAGGAAACATGAACTAATATGCTGAGAGAGAGTCTGATGGCCAAACCCTCTCCTGTCATGCACCTTATATTAGACAAAGATCTCTGAAATGTTAGTAATGTTAAATAGTACGTTGTATGATCTTCCAGCATCATCAGTAAGTTTGCTTTTACCAGAATTTTCTTCTTTAGTTTGCATCCTTTGAGTCTGTCCCATTTATGACAGGCTATATCACGCCAGTCCTATCAGGCTCCACTGTTTTCCCCTAGCCCACACTTTCCCACCACAGCCGCTCCAACAAGTCCAGTCCCCACATCCCCAGGCCTCAGCCAAGACATGAGAGAGCCCAGAGCTACGCCAAGCAAAAGCAAACACGTTCAGCACCGGCTCGCAGCCACACCTCACTGCCCAAGGGATAGGAATTTTGCTTAGTGATGAGTTTCTTGTACCTCCACCCACTGCTCCATCCTTAACGAGCTGGAGACATCAACACAGCTTTTCATTCTCTCGGGCTGCTTTCAAACCTTTTAAATGCCTCCAGAAATCAAAGGGATGACCGACTTCTCCTACAGTGCTTGTTCATATTTGCTTAGTTTGCTGTTGAAAACTATGAGGCAAGCATCAACAACTTGACCAAAGTTTGGCAGATGCAAGGTTTAAGGAGTCTTGTTCAAACCTCTGAGTATCTACTGAAGATCCAGAACAGTCTAAAACCTCCAGTAGAGCAATCACACAACAAGAAATGTTCTACACTCCCTTAGGCTAATTTAAGTTTGAGACACACGATGAGTACAATGAACTGATTAAGAAAGACAGCATAAAAACCACAAATCTGCAGATCTTATCTAATATATTAAGTGGAATGAAATGGAGAATCACCAAGTGGAAAAATAAGGTACAATAAATACTGAAAAGTTGCTACCTTTTGGTTATGAAAGAGAAGAAATATTTATGTGTGGACGAGAGATTTCTAAAGGAATTCCAAAGCACTTAAACAATGGAAAATTTGGAACGCCACTAAATTTTAAATAGAGAAGTTACCTAAATCCACTTAGGCAAAGGTGATCTCCCTGTAGATTACATCACCAATATCCACTGTATTATGTATCAGCATCTCACATGAAGAGCACAAAACCAAGCAGCTCAGTGGTTCCAGCAGGAGGGATTTTATGTAAAATCTCCCTATCAGTGTAAATATATGAAATTATTAGAGACTTCAAGTATCCCAGAGCTAAAGGCATCACTTAAAGGGTTCATTTCCATTTGAATTCTGAGGTCTTTCAAAAAATAACAAAGTTAAGACTTTGCTAGTGGCACCTGTACCACAGAGTTTCCACACACCAAACCTCTGGAAATCTGTAAAGAGGCAGCTCTGAATTCACTTATAGCTTGACTGAGTTTAAAAAAAAAAAAAAAGGAGTACTGTACTTTATCATGCACTCAGCAAGTCGATTTTCTGGCTGCCATCTACTCTGCAGCCTTGATCTCACAAGATCAACGGTTTAAGGGCCCAAAGCCAGACGGCCTCACTCCAACAGAGCCACTGAAAGGAGTCAAGGGATGCCGTGGTGCTCCAGAGCCAAGTTGGAAAAAGTGTGGAAACACAAAGACAAGCAGGAGGGAGACTCCTTTCCCCTGATCTGGAGACTAATAAAGAGCAGACTCTGAAGAGCACAAGCTGCTATGGACAAAGTATTTAAAAACCCCAAACTGCATCTTTTTAACATAAGTCATGATTTCTGTGCTTCCAAGAACAATCGTGCACATCAGCTCACTGATAGCAGACAACACTTATGCTGTTACTAATCCTGCATGAGTACAGGAAAAGGTTTTTCATTTCTTCCACTTTCCCAAGACAAATGTTTTTTCCAAGCCATGGACAAGATGACTCTGCCTGCAAGAGCCCGGCTGATGAGCACCCAGAGTGCTGTTCAGTTTCCGTGTATCATCATGTATCATCAGCAGTTAAAGAGGAGCAAGATGAAGGGAGTGTGTGTACAGACACATAAGGAAAGTGCTGCATTTTGCCTGAAGCTTTTGCCTCACTGAGGTGAAATATAGACCATCTTCTCAGTCCTACATCCAGTTACATAAAAACCAGTGTTTGCTCAGGCTCCACAGAAAATAAAAACAACCAAACACAATCCTCACAGCATGGAACACAGATTAAAGGAAGGAAGCAAAACAATATCAGTCTGAGACTGATGAATTCCAGTTTGGACAGGCTTGCCCAGAACAGCTTTATTTAATGGAAAGAATGGACTGACCTAAAACAATGCTCACTAAATCCTTCCTGAAACAAGATCCACAAATCCAGCACAATGCTCACATCCAACATAACTGTTGGCATTAACTGTCGCCACAAGGTACAAATTCAAGCAATTCTTGCAGAAAGCAGGTGCACATGTCAGTACAGGTGCACTTCAAACTACCAGGAGAAACGGTTCAAGAGGGAGGCAGAAAAGACACAAAACCAGATCCTGATTGCTTTAACTAAGATGCAAATTTTAAGAAGTGGTGAAGTTGATGCCAGATTTGCCACTGCTCAGATTTGCAGCCAACGGAATCCTGCAGCTTCATTTTTCCACTGACTTCCAGGTAATATTAAAAACAACTAGCTCAGACAGTACCTCCCCCTCAACATTCTTTATTTTTTTTTCAGAGAATGCTCTTGTGTTGCAGAATTTCTTCTCTCTCCCAACTACTTCACCTGATAGTTCGCACATAAAATTAATGCCAATTTAACCTGCCACAAAATGTACAGACCAGTCACATCATTGTCAAGCAGTGTATTAGTTTGAAGACATTGCAGAGAGTTTTTCAGTACAGTCCTCACACAAGTAGCCAGTGGATCTGCTGCTGCAACAGCTGTTACAGTGGATTTCTTGAATCTGAGCAAGAGTCAGCAGTAAGTTTTTGTAATTTTCCCTCCTCTTTACAGTTCAGAATATCTCCTGTAGTCCCAACGTATCAACAGCCTCACTTAGCTGAGTATGATGGAAAGAAACTATAACTTAGCAGAAAGTGTTAGAAGAGTTGTCTAAGCCAACAGTGATGATGGCCTTGCCAGAGCAAGCAGGTGAAATGCCTACATCATGCAGGGAGCAGGAGAAAGACAACCCCAAACCCTGCATCGTGCTCTTTTTTTTCCCCTTTTCTTTTTTTAGAGGAACATGGTAGCAATTATGTTCTTGCTTTTCCTCTACAACGATCAGAAGTGCTCATGGGAACAGAACATCAGAAATGTCTCATTTAATATTAAAAGTGCATGACAACAACAATTTCATTTCTTGCTCCCCAGATCTGCCTGATGTTGGTGTGCACCCAGGCTGAAGGCAGCAAACAGAGTCCACATCAAGTGCACTTAGAGTCTGGGGAAGAGAAAGCCAGGGAACAGGAGTACAGTGCTTTTATTCCTCCTCCCCCCCACCCCTTCTTTTTTTTCTTGTATTGTGAGAGAGGAGAATCCCAAGAGAAAGCTTGAAACAAGCATATTTCCTACAGCTATATCCTGTTTGCCAGCTCTGATACATAGCTCCAGGCAAAGTGCCCAGTACAGCATAAGAAATTTAACTAAGAAAAACCTGTAGAGACCATGATCTAGATACCAAGAGAAGTACAGCAGCTCAGAAATAAGCCACCATAGAAAAAAAACCCTGATACATCCACCCTTCAGTGACACTTATGTACTGGCTTTACAAATCTATCTGTTTTGAGATACAGTCACAGACAAAAAGGGAAGGAAGAACAAATCAAGAGTCAACTCTTGAGACATTCCCTATCAAAATAAAGAATGTGTGTAGCTGACACTGCCTTTTACTTTTCCAGCTAAATTACCTCTAAAAATCCACATTCATTAATGAAATGAAAAAAACCACCCACTGAAAAATCCCGACCAAGACCTGGCAAAACATTTCAGTGAGAAAGTGCTTTAGAAAGGAAGCATTCATAGCATAAAGCCTTTAAATAGCTTCTTTAAAACTTGACTCCATTCACCTGACATATGCTATCTCAATATTTGACAAAGATTATTCGTTAGGAGTAATTTCCAGTCAAGGAATTATGTGCCAGAACTTCTGCTTTCCATGTGGAGGTACAGTTAATAACACCTGCTTTCCAGTGGAGCCTGGCCCCAAAGCTACCTGCTTCCCTTCACAGCCCCAGGAGCACAGCAGCTCCCTGCAGCCTGCCCCTGATCTGCGCAGCCCAAAAATTCTGATTTCAAGTTGCTTTTGCTTCTTACAGTGAAAGAAAAATTCACTGGTGAAGCACCAGCAAGACATGACAAGGCTGGAAGTGTCAAGCTACTTTGATGATTTTATTTTTTACAGCTTGTTGCAGTGCAGAATCAAGTAGAAGGTGAAGGTGGGCTGTGAAAAATCTGAAGCCGGGCTGTGAAAATTCTGAAGCCTCACAGCAGCAAAGGAAAGGCTCAGGAGAGCTGACAAAATTAACTTCTTGCACAAGCTTTCTTCCCTAGTACATAGTACTAAAAATTCTTCATGGTTTGGAGTAGAGGCAAGGTGTAAGAGCAAGTATCCTCAGTGAGAAATTCACTCCTCCATGAATGGATCCCACAGAGTTTATACAGATTTTGCTCCTTCTGTGCCCAGAACAGGGAGCTATTTTCAGCTATTTGCTGGTATTTGAGGCAATGCTCCATCTGTGCTGACTGCTCAGCCTCTCATGCTGACATGCACAGACCTGCACACTCAGAACAGCCTGTTTGAGAACAGCAGCCAGAAATAATTGCAGCTACAGAGCTGGACTTGAAGAACTCAGACCTTTATCAGGTGAAATATGCAAGGGGAAGCAGCTCCAGAAAGGACTTTTCTTCAAGTTTAAAGACAAACAGAACAAGCCTGGCTCTTCTTTGGAGGAAGGTGAGCCACACCTGTGTCAATAATCCCTGGTATTTAGTACTGCGGGGAGTGAAGAGTCTGCTGCAACATGTATGCCCGGCAGGGAGGAAGGAACAAGCATGTCCAGGGACATGTCTCATCTCCCAAACAGCTCCAGAGCTGGATGGAAGCCAGGAGCTCTCCAGGAGGTACTAAAGCTTCAGAGCCCGACAAGGCTGTGATCTGTCTCCCTCTCGGACACAGCTAGAGACAGGAGTACGTGTGGCAAGGGGCAAAATAATCCCAGATGCCAAATGTTGTTTTGCTTCCTGCACACAGAACAACTTTTAACTGCCTGTGATATTCTCTGGCAATAACTGAAGTTCACCCAGATAGAATGGGAACCAGGTATCAGCTGGTTTCATGTCTGGGCACTCACTGTAGCAGTGCAGAGAACAGCATTTGCAGGCTGAGTTACCTCTACTCCCCTCTAAACTCTCTGCCAAACTCTCTGGTTCTCTCTACACAGCTCTGAAAAACCGTGTCAAGCCTGAAACAAGGGAAAAACACACAGAGCTGGAAACACAGACAGCATTTATACAATTATATTAGAAGGAAGCTAAGACACAGAAAAGAGGAATCTGAGACTGCAGTGCTTATTGCTGGCACCTTCAGGCTGTGCTCCCAGGCAACAGAATGAGTAAGGAAACAAACCACTGGAGTTCTAACCTTGACCCCGACCCTGGAAACTGCACAGTTCATGCTTTGAAAATGTTTACAGAGGTAAGCTCCCAGCCATGCATAAAGCAATGCCATATTAAGCATAAAAGTTTTCCCAAACATACTTTTCTCCCCTTCTTTGGAGCAAAATAATTATACTTGAAATGAAGTTAATGAGTAGGTTCAAGCATTTTTTGAGAACCTGTCTTGATGAACGTATGCTGAATTCAGAAAAATTAAAATGCCTTATCAAAATAAGAGTTAATTTCAGGGATTACGTTGCTGTGCACACACCCATTTACCGGTCCTCAGCACTTACCACTTTTACTTTAAATCAAGATTATTTTGGTATTTAAACAAACACGTTAATGGGCAAGATAAAAAACCCACTGCAGTCAAAAGCCTCTAAGTATTAGTACACACCTACACATCATAACACAGTAAAATTACTTTACAAGTATGCTGGATCAATAAAAGCTAAACACAATAAAGAGCTGATGATTATCAAGAGGTGGTACTTAGGCATGCTCAGAAGCACAGTATTCCTCTGAAAATTTGACAGCTTTCTGCTACATCCCAGTTTGGCTGCCTCTCCATACAACACCTCAAGGATGCAGAAGGGACCCTTAAAACAAAACTGGGAAAGGAAAACATCAAAGTAGCCACCTGCTCTGCAAAACTGCTGCCATGTGTCAGGCATTCACCTGCCAAGGGAGTGGCAAATTTCTTAGTTTTCCTGCACTGGCTGGTCCTGATACAACAATCAAGGCTCAAGAGTTAATGATTTCCCTTCGGGAAAGCTCCAGGAGCCAAGCTGCAGGGCTGGGCTCTGTCCTTGATCAACACTTGCAACCTGTTCTTCATCCAGCCGTCCAATATGAAGCACAGAACCCCTCAGGTGAGGCTTGGAGCACAAGGTCAGTACTTTAAGGTTCATTTTTCATTTTCCTGCAGGGCTGGTCCCTTTAGTGAGCTCTGAAAGCTTGTATCTTGTTCCTGCATCAAGGCTGTAACCAGAGCCAGCCGCTGGCCAGAGCCCAAGCACCCTGCACCCCCCTGCAGCCCGTTAACCCTGTCCTGCCACACCAGCACAACACCACAGTTCACACTCAATCCCAAACCTCCCTCAGCTTGTACCCACGGCTCCATCAGCTGAGGAAAAGCCACAAAGAATTAATCCAGGCTGTGAATATCACTGTTTTAACATCACTTTGTTGCCTACTTTTTTCCCTTCAAAGCTGAAGGTTTTGTCTAAAGTACTTTTAAGGCAGATGCTTGTTTACAGTTGGTGACTGCTCAGGTAAAAAGGATCTTGGCCATTCACAAACCTGTCCTGTTCCAGAGCCTGAGCACATCCATCCAGATTTGATTTTTGACAGTGCAATTAGTTCTACCCAGATTTGAATCTCCAGTTTCCCATGAGTGCCTGAAGCACTTCAAAATGCAGTTACAGGATGCAACTGAATATATCTGAATCTGCTGCTTAAAGAGAAGGATTCTGCTTTCTGCTGCAAGCACAGTGTGTTTGGGAATAACTCGCAGATGCTCAGTAACGTGAATTCCATGGGCCAGAAATCTGCTCTGGAAGATGCTTCCAAGTGACTGATGAGGCTTAAATATTCTCCTCCTCCTGGCACACCTTTTCCTCCAAACAGGTGTATAAAAACTTCTCTATCTCATCAAGAGTAGAGAGAAAACAGCCGTTTGACATCACAATGTTAGAATTTGGAAAGCTTATTGGGACTTGCTCCTTGGCAAAAAAATAACCTACAGGAAAGCTGCAGTCCCAACCAGCACTTTGTATGGGCTTCCCCTCCAGTGAGGAACTAGGGCTGAAGAGCCAGACACGTGCAGATTCCCTGGAATCAAGAGAAAACCTGAGACAAATAGAAAATCACTATCTTCCCAGTGGGGTTATTTGAGGCAGCCTCCAAATTCCACTCTCCTCATCATCACTTTACCAAAGAGTTTTTTACATCATTCCCCACTTTCTGTCTCCTCTGACTCCACCCATAACTGACACCAGCTGACCCTTCTGGAGGTTCTGTGTCTGGCACCATCCAAGTGCACAACGAGGCCAAACCACAGGATGCACCAGCAACTGCTGGGAACTGCTCCACACAACCTGTCTCCAGGGGCCTGGTCAATTATTCAGGGTAGAAAGCCCAGGTAGCTCATTCACAATACGTACAAAGAGGCAAAACACCAGCAAAAAGAAAAAAGAAAAAAAAAAGAAAAAAAAAATCAAAAATCTATCTCTCTATATATCTTCAGGGCTTCAAATGACTATAATTGACTGTTGAATTGCAATTTTTTTTCTCATTCTCAGCATATTAAAGGATTTACTTTCGGCCTATGGTCAGATTCAGACCTTGAAAAAGCCCTAGCCATATATAAAGAGCAGCATGAGGTATTTATTTAAGCATGTTCCCAGGTCTCTGATGTCTCCATGAAACTGAGCAGGCACAATTACAGTACTCTGCAGGTTCAAAACAAAATTAAGATACCCAGAAGTGCTAGCAAGTCATAATCAAGGGCCTCTCTTTGTGCTGCACTTTGGAATTACAGTAACTGCAACACTTGCTAGCTGTCACAGACATTGCAAGCGCCAAGCAGCGAGGAGGATGGAGGAGAACACTGCCACTTGGTGGAAAAAGGGGATAGGAAACATTTGCAACTGCTCCAAGTACAAATACTTCCACAGGGATGTTCCATCCTCCCCCCATCCCAAGTGAATTTCTTAACAGCATGGCTGGTGCAGCTCCACCAGTGCCCCCACAGCCACACCCCAGCACGGCACTGGGCTGCCTCCACAGCCCCACCTTTCCCAGTGCCAGCTGGCTCTACAGCTACGATTTAGTATTCAAAAAAACCCAAAAGGCCAAAGGAGACAATTCCCTTTTTCTACCTGTGTCTGAAGACATCTATTAAGGATGACACGGGAGTCTGGAACTGCTGAGTTTCAAACTCAAGTTCAGCTTTGCCTCCCTCCTACTCTTCTCAAATCCTCACTTTTCATGCCACACTGGGATGGCAGGAATTACATTTTACCTTTATTCTATTTATTTCCTTTAATTTACATTTTCAGTTCTTGCAGGGCTACTATTGCACAGTCTACCAAGGTACAAAATGCTATTATTTTTAATATATTCATTGTTTCTTTGCTTCCTCACTGAAGCTGAAATGCTGCTCTGTGGCCTCATGTGGCTCTTCTCCAGAAGCACAAAATGCACCTGGACAGCAGCACATAAAACCCACTGAAAGCAAGAGGCTTTTTAAACAAGCCAACAAGAAATGTCAGTGACATATTAAAGCAGCAGCCACACAATTCAGTGGAACAATTTCTGTCATGTATCATTACTCAGATAGGAGCACCTAGAGTGTAATTCTGTTCTTTCTCTCTGCCAGATCTATTCTCCATTGCCCTGAAGTCCTACAGCCCTTTTAGAGAAGACAGAAATGCATTCACTTGCAACAGGGCCCTACTACACAACTTCAAAAACTTGATTTACACTAAATTTATCTTTTAAGGAAAACCCGTATTTTTCTTTCACAGTACACATTTGAATCCAGCAGTTTTTACAGAAACATCTTGCTAACATGTTTACCAGGGCAAAAATGTAGAAGTAGAAAAAGGATAAAAGTGAGACATTCCCTTTCCCTCTCTTTCAAAAAAAAATTATTTCTTGCAACAAGGAAAGGAGACAATACCTTCCATTTCCAAGTGCCTGGGAGCCATTTCACATTTCACTGAGACTTTACCAGCTGCAGTGCAGCTGCCAAGATTTTCAGCTGTGCATCACTGCAAATCCGTAAGAATATTGTGGGGCCTGGAAGAAGGTGCTGCTATAAAACTAATTCAAGTAGAATAGCTAAACACCATTTACAATCCATTTGCCTTCACCTTAGCCTACCAAAGCCCTGTGGTAAAACAAATTCTCTACAGAATTTTGCTTTGCAGCACAGTCCTCTGGCTTTTGTAGCAGAATTTAGGGACTGTCTGCATCCTTGAGGAAGCTGCTGGATAAAATAAATGCCCTTGCACTTGTTCATCACTGAGCACCCCTGACAAACAGGACTGCTTGTATTGAACTAACATGAAACATTTAAAAACAGCTGTCTTTAGTTCCAAATGGATTTGGTCTTTTGTCCTCCAGCTTTTACCCTGATCCATGTTCCTGTGTGCTGTTAAACACCTGCTGTTCAGCAGAAACAAGGTGTAATCCCAAGATAAAGATGATTTCAACTATCTATGATAATAGGTATTATCTGGGGATCTTATTTCACTTTTTAAATTTATCTATGACCTTTAAAAAACTGCGTCATTCAAGGAGAGAGCTGGAGACAACTGAATTGATTTTGACACCTTCCATGGCCTCTAAGAGCACAGGATCATTTATTCATTAAGTTGTTCTAAATGAAGAAATTACTCCAAGTAACACTGGTCATACAGAACTCTGTACGGGATGCTGCACCTCCCACATCACTGCAAAGTACGTGAGATGCTGTCAGGAAACTTCAGTTCTAATGCACAGCATGACTAAATTCATGACTAAATTCACCTTCATTGTGACTCAGCTCATGATCTCTTAACTGCCTGTGGCAGAAGCCAGAACTAAAGTCAAAAACACAGGTTAAAGCTACAAAAGGTGTGGAACTAACTACAGATCACAAATGAACACCAAGCCATGCTGTTAAGACTTATTCCTCTTGTACTGAGCTTCCCTCCCACCACCAGACCACACTTTCAAATACCTTTAGATCACCAGCCTCAGGTTTTTCAGTCTCTGAATCGTCATCTTCCTACAAGACAAGAATTTACAGGATTAAGCTTAAAGAGCAGGCCTGGCAAGTAACTGCACTTACAGCAAAGGGCATTCAGCAGCCCAGCAGCAGTCCAAGACCCTTTCCATGGAGGGTAGTTTTTCCCCACCCACTCATAACCAGAAAACAAGTCCTACAGTCAGGGAAAGAAGTGTTTGTTTGGTTTTGGGGGTTTTTGTAGGCAAAAGCATCACTCAGTAGCAGTTGTTCCTGCAAAACTCATGCAGCTCTGGAATGCTTGGAACTAGATGACAAGAAGCAGCAGTACTGGGCAAAAAAAAAAGCATTTGAACTTTGATAATTCTGTCCCCTCCAGTAGGCAGGTGGTGACTGAAGAACCTCTGTTCAGCAGTACCCACAGAAAAAGCAGCATTTGCAAGACCTGTGATAGTCCCAAGCATCAGCAACACACACAGGACACACAGCTGGCCGGCCACCAAACCAAACATGCAGGCTTGGAGAGGGTCTGGCCTAGCCCCAAATTCCAGGGATCCAGTGATCCAGCAGACACAACTTTCTTGCTGGTGCAGAGCTCTCGTGCCTTGCTTGCAGATGCTGTGACCCTCCACAGAAAGGGAACACTGACAAATTTCAGTTAACAGTCTCCATTTTCTAAAATCTATTTTATGAACCAGAAATAAACCAAAGAACTGGGGGAACTTCTGTCCTGTGAGAGCTTAAAATACAGAAAATCCACACCACATGAGCAGAAAGCTCCAGTTTGGTCCCTACTGCCAGTAAACCTGCTGTACCCTCACTACGCATCCCCCAGGTACCTCTGTTTCTAGACATAAACACGTAGTCTGGGTTCAAAACAAGTCTGAGGAGCAGAAAGTGTTTTTCATGCTCACACAACTCAGAAAAATGGTTTTTCTTCCAAACTTTCCCACAAACTTCAACATTTGCCCCAAAATAAGAACTTGGTGTTTCAGCTTCAAAAAGGCAAACAAAAGAAAAAGTGAAATGATAGGTGCAGCTGAAAGGAAGAGTTTACAAGGAACTGCCCACCTCAGAGTATTGGCATGTGAGCCTTCTGACAAGGCAAGCTAGAGACTGACCACACAATGTCAGTGAGTTTTAACTGACTCAGTTAAGGTGCCTCTCCCACAGATATGAGATATCAAACTCCTTCACTTCAGCTACTCTGCAGCTTCCCTTTCTGAAAGATGCATATATGACAATAATTCAGTCCTGACTGTCAAGGGTTAATTACAGTGAGTTTGTAACTAGAAAAGAACCAAGTAACTTGGTGTTTATCACAAATGAGATTGCTCTCCCCTCTGCGGTCTCTATTATATAGATAAAATTGATTTTCATCAAAGCAATAATGGGTTGAATTATCCATGCTGCAGACAGTAACTGAAACAGCTCTCAAAAACTCCTAACCTAGCAGGGAATAACAACATTAACCAACAAAGCAGCATTACTGAGAGCTGCCTTTGAATAAAAACAGAGGCTTTTCAGTCACTGTTAAAGTAGTTAAAATACCCACTGAGTTGTACAGAGCAAAGCTCAGGACAGCCTGAGTCCACCTCATCCTGCTTTCTAAAAACAACTCATAACCCACATGAGCTACCAGCACAAGCAATGCCAAGGAAGTTTTCAAGTCTGCTCAAAGAATATTTAATGGAGAAAAACTGGAAAGTACCTTGTGCAACCTGCACTGTAACCACAATCCTATGTAAGATCCACTGGCTGACACCAGAGTGATTGACTGTCATTACCTGAACAGCAGCTGATGATGGACAGTGGCAACCTGCACCAAAAACTGTGCATGCAATAAAGCCACTCCATTTACAACCCTTTCACAATGCTAACTAAACACAGCTGAACTTGGCAAGCACCTGGATCACACACAGGGCTTTCTCTAAAGAGACCTCACTGAAACAGAGTCCAGAAGTGCTGGATATAAAAAGAAGAATCACTGAAGCAGTAAAGAAGCTTCACTGCTTTGCTAAGGGAGACACCAGGGCAACAGAACAGAACTTAAAGCAAGAACAAGAGACTGAAATTTCTTGGCTGCTACTTGGGCAGACAGATGGCAGAAAACAGTGTCTCCTAAGAGACTGACTTAACACACACAAAGCAGACTTCAGTGAGGAAGAGTTATAGGAGTAGCCCTGGGTTTTTGGCTATGTGGTAGAGGAAAGAACTAGAACAGAGACAAGATAACGCAGTGGTAAGCAAAAGGTTGACGATAAAGAAAGGAGATGAGCGCTTCCTTTTTTCCCCTCCAAACTTATTGTTTCAATCCCCCAGACACAGGGCAGAACGACACATCCTTCTGTGTGATGCAGCTGCATTCACAGACTGTGAGCTCCGTGCCCTGTCCCACCACACTGTTGTTATCTCAGTACTCAGGTGATACCAGACACGTGCCATGCACCCGTGACAGACAAAAGCCACCCACATGTAGACAGGACACTGTTACATCAAGGTGACCTGATGTAGAGAGTAGACTGAGCTACACACAAAAGAATAGTTGAAGACAGCACAGAAATTTATTGTTTTTAATCCACCAGCTGACAGTGTGGTCCTCTTACAAAGTTCTTATATGTCAACTATGTTTAAAGAATAGCTTTCATTTGGAGTGGCTGTGACAGCCTTTTTCCCATAAAAGAGTCCAGCCACACCAACACAGTAACGAGCAACACGAGCTGTGCCAAGCAGCTGATGGGTTTCCGGGCAAATGCTTTCTACTTGAAAACAAAATGAAAAGGAATAGTTGGAAAGTACTGAAACCCACACCAGGAGTCAGATATTCCGGGTTCGATCACAGGTCGCTATTTGGGGTTTTTTTTGGAAAGAGAAAAGCGTCTACAACCTGTGTAAGGGGTCAAGACAAGCTCCCGGAGCAGAGAGGTACTTACTGACTGCCTGCTATTCTCATCATCCTCCTCTTCGTACCCTTCCTCGTCCCCATCTAGGCGGGTAAAGTCGTCTTCTCCGTACGCAACTGAGACCAGGCCTCCTTTCTCTCCTGAGGAGAAAAAGAAAACCGTGAGGAAAGGGGGGGTGGTAGCGTGCAGGGCCTTCCCCTCATAGAGGGGAAAGCGCCAGGCCGGCGCGGGCCGCGCGGGGGAACCCTGGCGCCCCGGCCCGCCGCCTGCCCCGGCCCCCTGCCCGCCCTCACCCATGGGCGCTCCCCCATCGCTCCCCGCTGTTCCGGCCTCGCTGTCCGACTCCGGGTCCGAGTCCTCGGCGTAAACCGCCAGCGAGGAGAGAACGCTGCGCTTCGCCGCCGCCATCTTCCGCCTCGGCCGCGGCGCAGTTCCGGCGCGCGGTGATGACGCTCGCGGTGATGACGCTCGCGGCGTAGTCACCATGGCAACACTGCCCTTCTTCCGCCCTCAGCGGGCTTACGGTGCACCGGCGGAATCCTGCCCTTAGAGTTAGAGGAGAAACCCCTCAGCGAGGCGGAGCAGAGCGTCTGGGGATGGAGGGGTGAAGGGGAGAGAGGATAAAAAGTGAGCGGCCTGGCCCTTTAATTGAAGCTTCTGACGTCATTTAGTGGCGCCGCAACAGCACCTGGCGGCTGTGGAGCGAGTGCGGAGGGTGGGGGCCGGGACGGGGCGGAGGTGGGACAGGGGACGTGGGAGGACACAAGCCCCTGGGAAGGAATGGGGGGGGGGGGGGGAGAAGGAGCCNACCCCCCCTCCATGTCGGGTGCGGGCGGGTTTGGTGCGCAGCGAGGCTCCCCCCCCCGCTATGACCCCCTCTGCTGCGCCCCATGGGGAGGGGGCTGACCTAGAGTTAACATACTGTGGCCCTCTCCAGTGAGGGGGTCTGGATAAGCATCCCTGAGAGACCCGATAAAAAGGGGGAGGGTGGCAGGGCAGTGGTGGGGGAGCTCGTGCAGGTGGCCGTGGGTCGGGGCAGGTCTCGGGCAGAGGAGGGTGGCAGCGTCTGGGTCCAGCTCAGGTTCCTGTCACCGTTCGCAGCATCCTTAGGATGAGCGGGAAGGCTCCCCCGGGCCTGGAGGGCAGGGTCCGAAAAACGCTGCACAAGGTCTTCGGGTTCGAGTCTTTCAAGACTTCCCTGCAGGAAAGTGCGACCATGGCTGTGGCGAGAGGTGAGGCTCGGCACGGGAGACGTGTGGAACACGGCTGGGTGTCCATCTCCGTGTGGGGTGGCACTGCAGGAGTTGGTATTGTGCCTGCTGTGAGCAGACATCACCTGGAGTAAGCAGAATCACCCGGCCCTCCTCTGCTCTGAGATGGTTTTGGTGGCCCAGGAGCACGTGCTGCACACGAGCTCTGCATCTTCTCCTTTCATTTGTTTTGTAACACCATCATTGCATCAGCCATGGAAATGAGGAAGGGTAAAGTGCAGCATTGTTGGTGTCTTCTCTGGTTGTCTCTTCTCACCTGCCAGTGTGTTTGTGATCAGATGACATCAAACCTGTTAACATTCAGACATTTTCAGAGTAAAACTGTCCTCATATTGGACACAATACCAGTAGAGGACTTGATTTCTTGGTGTAGCTGAGATCCTCAGAATCATGGGGCCATTATCAGAAACATTTTTGCGCTGGTGTTGACACACACTCCAACACCCAGCTGGGGGTGGACAGGCAGCTCACACAAACAAGCTGCCAGCTCCCCCAGCAGCTCTCTCAGTGTGAATCAGAACAGTGCCCAGTTCAGTTTCCACCTATCACCACTCAACAGACCTGCCAGAAGTGGGGTTTTGTGTGCAAGGTGTCTCTGCCTACTAACCTGGTGTCACTGGCAACTTCCTGGCTTGAATTGGGTCCTGGTTAGTGCCAGAAGAGTCACTCACTGCAGGATATTATTGATGTGGTTGAGATTTCCAGCTCCTGTTTCCTGTGAGGGATCTTTCTGGGATAAGCTTTAAGAGGACGTGGTGAAATTCTGTCATGGGGCTGGTAATGTGGTAAGTGGAGGCCTGTAAAATGAGTGAAAGCAGCTTTTCTGGAGGAGATTTACCATGAATAACTTCACTTTATCTTGGTTTCTGTGTATCTTCTGGTACTTTTGTACTGCTGTCTCTAAATGTTTACAAAGCAATCTGAGGTTCTTTGGAGGAAACCACTGTTGGCATGCAAAGTATTGCTGTGCTTTTAGAACCTAAAATGAAGTGTTTTGTTGCTATGCCACCTGGTACATGCACATGTGCTGTTTCTGCCCACCCCTCCAGCCTGAGCCTCAGGAACTCACGACCACTGAGAGGCCTTGAGCTTTCTTCTGTTGTTTTTGCAGGAGAGAAGGATGTCTTTGTGTGCATGCCCACAGGGGCAGGGAAGTCCTTGTGCTACCAGCTTCCTGCAGTTCTGGCAGTGGGCATCACCATTGTCATTTCACCTCTGATTGCACTGATTCAGGTAACTCTCCTGTTAGCTGGGGAATAGCAGTCAGGCGTTGGGTGACTCTGGAGGCACAGCTGCCTCTTGCCTTTCTGCCCATGAGTCTCTGCTGCTGACCTGTCTCTGGATTCTCTTGATGTCTCAATGTGCTTTCCTTACCCTAGGATGGGTGAGGACAGCAGTCTCTCTCGTATGATACTTTGCATTTCTCTAAAAGGATGTTTTTTCCTTTAAAAATAACCTGCTGGTTTTTATAACTGGACCTTCCTCCATTTTCTCCAGACGTAAGCAGCAAAGCAGAATTAACTCAAATGCACCAAAAGATGGATCTATCCCCAGAAAAAACCTGCCCCTTTACCTATAAACTAGTAACTCCAGGAGTGATGAAGTTGCCTTTGAAGGCACAATTCATTCTGCAGCAAAATGTCTTTTCATTGCAGTCAGTCTGTGATGGGAAGAAGCTGGTTTAGCAGAGCTGCTCCATGAGCACTTACATCTGTGAGACTTTTTTTCCTCTGTTTTGCCTTTTCTACTGTTTCATCATCATTGTTGGGAGAAACAATTCCTGTAAGAGCAGCTGTAGCATTGCTTAGACTTGTGTAGACCATTAGCACTGCCTGACGTCTGGTGCTGCAGGCTGCTGATTTGGGGTTTGTTGTTTGTGGAGTTAAAATAACTCCTTTACAGTCTCACTGTAATACACATTAAGAACTATAGCAGGCTTGGTGATGCTTCTCAGAAAGATACTATAAAGAGTGAATTTGTTCCAAATGTGAGGATTACTGATTAAACTCCAGCATGGCCGATATTAGAAATGGAGATTAAGATATACCATTGATAAGAGTTACAAATAGGTTGAGATGGGCTTGATGAGTCTTAGGGAAAAGAGCTGGAGTGAACCCCCAGAGTCTTCTCATCAAGCCCTGAGAAGGGGTTGCTGTGCCTGAGATGATCATGATGTATTTCAGTGTAGCCAAACTTCAAGAGTTCAGCTTGTGCAGTTCATTATAGAGAAGGCTGAGGGGTGACTGTGTGAACAGAAAACAGAAACAGATACTAAATCAATGACTGAAACCAAATATTGAGTAAAATAACGAGATACCTTTTTTTCAGGACTATTCATATCCTGAAATGTTGGGTGCTAGTCGAGTGCAAGTGAGCAGGGGATAGGGAAATGAATTTGTATGCCCAGTGTTGATCTGGATGTGATGCCACGTTTTCTTCTTGGTTTTCATGACATGATTCTTATCCATGCTTCCGGTTCTGCTGCAGTGGTGATTTGCATGATTCTTATACTTTATCCTCCCTCAGTTGTATTAGAAGAACCTTCAGTTACTTTGGAGTGAAATGCTCCCTGTTCTCGCAGGGTGGGAGTGTTCATTTTCCATCTGTGACAACTCCATAGTGGAAAAACTGAGACGTGTTGGTGCCTTGTTCAGCTCACAGTGTCTGTGATGAGTTGTTTTGCACAGATCCCTGCTGGTGTTCCCTAGCAGCAGAAAGACTATCTTAAAGTGAATGGATGCACAAAAATGCAGTTGAATGTAGGAGCTGGATGGAACTCACAGGTGAAGAAAATGGCACCTGGAACTGATGTAAATAACAGGACTGTAGGTGTATGTTGTCCTGGGATTTGATCCTGGAGGTGGAAGCTGGGGCCTCACCTGGATCTCCCTACTGATCTTTTGGTGCTGATGACTTTCTTTATTCCCATTTCATTTTCATTTCAATTTTGTTATTTACTCTAGGATCAGGTGGATCACCTGCTGGCTCTGAAGATCAAAGCCTGCTCTCTGAACTCTAAGCTGTCTGCCCAGGAGAAGAAAGCCATCCTGGCTGACTTGGCAAGTGAGAAGCCTCAAGTAAAACTCCTGTACCTCACTCCAGAGATGGCAGCTGCCTCTTCCTTCCAGCCAACACTGAACTCCCTGGTGTCCAGAAACCTCCTGTCCTACCTGGTCATTGATGAAGCTCACTGCGTGTCCCAGTGGGGACACGACTTCCGCCCTGACTACCTGCGCCTGGGCGCCCTGCGCACCCGCATCCCCCACACCCCCTGCGTTGCCCTGACTGCCACTGCCACCAAGCAGGTCCAGGAGGATGTGGTGGCAGCACTCAAGCTCAAGCAGCCACTTTCTACCTTTAAGACTCCTTGTTTCAGATCTAACTTGTTCTATGACGTGCAGTTCAAAGAGCTCCTGACTGATCCATATGCCAACTTGAGGGATTTCTGTCTGAAGGCACTTGAAGTGAAGGGCACCACTGGGGTAGGTTTTACCTTTAGGGAAGAAAACTAAACTTGACAAAATCTATCTTAATGGTCCCTGACCTTGTAGGGATTGGTGGGGCCCTGCCAGGTCTGTGACAGGAAAGGAGGAGGTCCCAGGAAGGAATGTGCTCATGTGTGTTTTGTAAATCCTCTAAAAGTGCACATGTAGGTTTTTTAGTTCCTCTAAAACAGATAGAATGTGAAGGGTGTGTTCCTTTCAGAGGTGTCCTCAAAAGGGCATTAGTCTAAAAGAAAACTGATTAGGAGTATGGGACAAGCATTTCCACCTTGGTGTGTAACATCCTGGGTGATCATTGTGTGTTTGTGTTCTGCTCTTTTAGTGTGGCGAGGGTGAGCAAAAGCATATGAAGTATTGAATTTCCTGGTCTAACACTAATTCCCAAAGCAACTCTCAGCACTCAGCTATAACATCTACACCTGAGTGTGTTTCTGAGATGTTTCTTGCCTTGTGTCTGCTGGGAGGGGGTGAGGGGGCTGTATTTGCAGCTTTATTGTTTGACTTCAGGCAGTGTCCTGGCCTTTGTCTCCTGCCTCCCAGGTGTACTCTGGCTGTGGCATCGTGTACTGCAGGATGAGGGATGTGTGTGACCAGCTGGCCATTGAGCTGAGCTACCGAGGGCTGAAAGCCAAGGCCTACCATGCAGGTACTGGAGTCTGCATCTCTCACTAGCTGGGAGAACTGAATTGTGCCACCTGGGTTGGGGCTACCTAGAAAAGAGCTTTCTAGGCATGCTCTGCACTCTTGTGTGATGCTCACACATCAGGTCCGTGAGGTAAGTCCAGGGCCTTCAGCACAATGGCATTCCCTTGTCCCCAGAACTGCTGGTTTTGTTGGATCTTGCATGGCCTGAATATAACAGCTGCTTTTATCCCGGGTGGGGAGCTAGATTTTTGTCTTTGGAATAAAAACAGCTGCTGCTGACTTCTGCTTGGTCCCAGGCCAGTTTAAACACTGGGAAGAGAGGAGTGTGTACATCAGTCAGTTTTAGTGAGGGAGTTAGTCTGCAAAGGGGGAATGGACGAGACAGAAAACCCTCTTGTTTCCTTCCTTCTTGCCTTTTTTTTTTTT